>VXBP01004304.1:162633-235855 GCA_013400115.1 Rhinopomastus cyanomelas
TGTTCCATCACCTTTCCTGGGATGGAGGTGAGGCTGACCGGTCTATAGTTACCTGGGTCTTCCTTCTTTCCCTTTTTAAAGATTGGGGTAACATTTGCTATTTTCCAGTCCCTAGGCACCTCTCCCGTTTCCCAGGACCTAGCAAAGATGATGGAGAGCGGCCTAGCAATGACCTCCGCCATCTCCCTTAGCACACGCGGGTGCATCCCATCTGGGCCCATGGATTTGTGCACATCCAGTTTGTTCAACTTATCCCTAACCCAATCCTCATCAACCAAGACAGGCTCACCTGTTGCCTCAACCTCCTCTGTAGTCTGGGGTCTAATGTCAACACAACCCTTAGCAGTATAGACAGAGGCAAAGAAAGTGTTAAGTATCTCTGCCTTCTCTGCATCCTCTGTTTCCAGGGTACCCACCTCATTCTGCAGGGGGCCTACGCTGTTTTCTTGAAATATTTTCACAGAATCATTCAGGTTGGAAAAGACCCTTGGGGTCATCAAGTCCAACCATCAATCCTACTCTACAAGTTTGCCCCTAAACCAGATCCCTCAACACTACATCTAAGCATCCAGGGATGGGGACTCAACCACCACCCCGGGCAGCCCACTCCAGTGCCTGACCGCTCTTAGATGTTGCCTATGTAAGTTCCAATTGTTCATTAATAATGTAACGTTAATTTTTCCAGTATCCTGGATTTTATCAAAATACCTCCACATGTTCATTTACTCCAAAAAGTGACACAGATACAGGCACCAGCAAGTAATGTGAGGATGTAATGCCCAACTCAGGTAAAGTGTGTAAGGTAAATTCTCATTAAATTGTTCCAGAAGACCATTAAGGATCAAGTTTGTCTCTGTAGATGGGGTAACATGCCAGGTAAGACTAGGTGTAACAGGCAGGGATCTCTCAAAAAACATCTTTTGTCTTTCTTGCAAGATTAATGTTTGCCATCAAGGTCAAAAGAGGGTGGAGTTGAAACAAGAATTGGGGGAATCAATACAAAACCTGCATGGCCAGAATTGAGAGGCACTGAGTGGCTGTGGCTCCAACTGTTAGAATGCACCAGTGGATTGGGCTGTCTTCATAGCCACTAGTTTACTTGATGGTCTAATAGCTCCCTATAAATAAAGCTAAAGTTTCTCCAAGCCTTGTGACTGTTTTTTCACTTTATTGCAAGTTCTCCGTTTTTCATGACAACAGAACAGATTACAAAACCATCTATGTTTCTCCAGTATTTCTTACCCTATTTAGATTTAAAAATCAGGAAATTAAAAGAATGATTAAAAAAATGCATGTTGTGCCTAAAAAGCACTGAATATTATCGAGGGACCACAAAGGCTGACACAAAGGATGGACGAGCTGAAAAAAAATCCTGGAGAAGTCAAAACGAGCGATGAATGAATTTTTTCAGAGCAAGGAAATACAAACAATAAAGTCTCCTTCAGGTGCATAAAGTGGAGTGAAGCTGACAAGAGAAGGCATTAGACCACGGCAGGATATTTGAAGGAACTTAATAAAGAAGGAGGATAATATAGCACCAGAATTTAATGAGGTTCCTGTAGTGTTTGCAAGAGGAACTGGAGTTGGAAAGCAAGCAATAAGCAGCATGCTTAAGTTTTTCAGAAGGTGTTGTGCCTAAAGGGCTCCAGGTTAATGTTTAGATTTAATGAAAAACTGTACATAGACCAGAGGCTTAAAGCAAACAGCAGATCTCTTAAGCCTTTGCTTGGGGTCGGTCAGGGAGTGGAACACTCTCAAGCATAAAACACTGTCAAAAGCTGCATGAGAAGATGAGATGGAAGAAAGTGCTAATTCTTTCTTCTTTTTTTGGATTACACTTTCTGCAATTTTATTTTAGCAAGCTGACCTGACTGATTGACTGGAGCTATTGCTGTGGTGGGGGGACTGGACTAGATAATCTTTCAAGGTCCCTTCCAATCCCTAATGTTCTGTGGCTCTGCGATATAAAACTAAATAACTTTTCAGGATGATCCTAAATTTTGAAGAAAATTAGTTGAAGCATAAAAAGGCAGATATATATATATATATAAATGATTTTTCATGCTGTGTCCAGGATCAGTCTTCCATGTTCACCCTCAGCAACAGCAACCCAGGACTCCTGCAGGTTACAACTCCAGAGATGCTACTGTAGCTCTCCATGAGCCCCAAGCTCCAGGGATGCTCAGGAGCTCAGAGGTGCTGGGCAGGTGAGCTGGAAAGAGGTTTGCTCCCTCGGGCAGAAGTTAATTAAGGAGACATGCTACTTCAAAATATTTAGATTCATGGGAATTTGGGGGCTTTATCTAATGAAATAAATGCCACTGGAATATTTCTGTTTAGGTTCATCAAGGAGTTCAGGTTCCTCACATCCTACTACTACTGAATGTACTAGTAGATACCACATAATATGAAATAGCACCTGGACCTACAGAACCTTATATCAATGAATGTTTCATTGACAACTGTAAACTTGAGAGTACAGACCCTTAAGAAGTCATTCCCTATTTCAAATGACCTCTTATTATGCAGCTAAAAGCAACCAGAGATAAGACATTTCGGGAGCTGATAAAAAGCCTCTGGAGCAGTGGCTCTCGAAATTAGCATTGCAGCCTCAGGTTCAGGTGTGAAGAGGTTTTTCTGCAGGGTCAGGACAAACTTAAGATTCCATTGTGAAGGAAATTGCTTCTAGCTCTTCTGGCAACAAAGATAACCTTCAGAATGCAAATATCTGAAGAAGTTTAGTTTACTGAATGTACTACAGTAGGGAATACCCAGTTCATGATGCTTTCTACAAGGATAGGGAAATTCTTCTATTCCAATGTTATAAGTACAACATAACAAATGTGTAAGTGTCAAATACAGGTGCAATCCATCCAGTCATGACGTGGTAAG
This sequence comes from Rhinopomastus cyanomelas, assembly GCA_013400115.1. Taxonomy (NCBI): domain Eukaryota; kingdom Metazoa; phylum Chordata; class Aves; order Bucerotiformes; family Rhinopomastidae; genus Rhinopomastus; species Rhinopomastus cyanomelas. The sequence goes on from VXBP01004304.1 coordinate 165,526, forward strand.
CAATTCCAGGTGGGTTTGTGTTGTTGAAACAACACCAACGCTTCTGAGACAACTCAGAGAGCAGATAAGATGTGAAAGACTATAGCATGGGGATGACTTAACTTTAGAGTTGCCTAACAACTACTGAGTTTAAGTTTCAAATGTCCTGGTTGATTCAAGAAAGGAGACTAGAGGCTGCTACTGTTTAAAAGCTGTGATGCAAAGAAGCATTAAAATAGTCATTGGGAAGTTACAAGGAAATGATGGGTTCATTCAATACGGAAGGGCAAAAGCAACAACTGACATAATTCTTCACCAAACCCAAGCATGTGTTCATCTGTGAATGTCCTGTGCTCCATGTCAGTGTTTTACTCCACTTAAGATACCTGGAAATATACTCAGGGACTGAACTGCATAAGCACTTACCAGCCTATATAGCTAAATATCACTTCACAGGATCACAGAACATTAGAGATTGGAAGGGACCTCGAAAGATCATCCAACCACCCCACCACAGCAGGATCCCCTACATCCAGTTACACAGAAACACATTCAGGAGGGTTTTAAATGTCTCCAGGGAAGGAGACTTCACAACCCCCCTGGGCAACCCCTTCCAGTGTTCTTAAATGATCTGTTGTCACAAAACATAGGCAGGAATTAAAGTGAAATGTAGGAAGGGCTGTAATGAAACCAGGAGCATAAAGCAACAAACAGTTCTGAGAAAAGGGAATAAACCTGACAGAACAAGTAGCCTTTCCTCACTCTGCAGATTAGCCAAGAACAAACCTTCTTAAAGAATAAAATTATAGCAAATCTGTCCCTACAGTTACTGCTGGTGATAATGAAAGCCATTAAAACGAATACTTGATAAAGGAATAAATGAATAAAAATGAAAGGAATAAATGAATGGTAAATGAATATAAATACTAAATGGCAAAAATTAAATGAATAATTCTCTTAAATCCACCGTGCTTCAGTTTGTTAGCGCTCCATATAAATGAAATTCCTCTTCAATAGCACCTTGAAAGGAGTTTACACTGCACCGTGAGCATAGATGTACTGGGGGTTAGTGGGGTAATGGAAAGCAAACATCTGCATGGGTGCCATTGCTCAGTTTCTTTAGCATGCCTGACAATCAACAATTCATTTTTGAGTTAGGCTGTACAGTTCATGCAGCCAGCAGCTGCTGCAGAGAGAGAAGTGACTCGATTGCTGCCGGAGCTGTTTAATTCTCTCCTAGCAACTGCGCATTTCCCGTACTGTTATTTATTAAACACGGGTATCCTTGGCCTCGTACAGCACACAAAGATCAGTGTGCCCACACAGTCCAGAAATCAAAGAGAAGGTCAAGAGTTGAAGAGAGAGAGACAGAAAGACTGTTCAACACAGCAGTAGCTCTTCAAAGAAAGAGAAGGAAACAGAAGGAATCGACGGAGCAATTATTGAATGTACAAGGGAAGAAATATTACGAGCAGGAGGCCAGAGCTGTATAGACTGCAGACAGGAGAGTAGAAGAGATACACAGGGGTAGGTGAGTAGTGGAGTGTTGGAATGACATGGTTATGGTTGTACAGCCTTCAGTACTTGTTCAGCCCAGAGTCCCAATAACACCTGCTAGAATAAACTTGTACTCTATCACCTTTGTCATTCCATTAGCATCGATATTTGTGTGCAACTGCCTCCTTAGTTCCTTATTTAGGTAATTCTAGCACAACCTGATGCTAGGACAAAGCAGAAGTTTGTCTATGGACTTTGTAGTACCTACTGAGAGAGGCTTTTGGTTGTTTAAAAGAAAGAGGCAGCTCAGCTCTATTGCCATTTTCTGTCATATTTAGATGTGGAAAATCAAACTGTCCTTAAGCTGTACAAAACACTCCCCTTGTTCTACTTGACTACTGTTCAATTCTGAGTGCTCTGCAGAAACACAGGTCCCAGTAACTGAGGAACATGACCATCAACACAAACAAGACACCACGGTGTACATTAGAATACACCCCTGGAACCTCCACATCAGACCTAATAAAGAATTTCCCCACTTTCTCAGAATTAAGCACCAGATTTTATCTACTTAAAATCCAAAATTCTTCCTACACAAAACAACTTACAATCTGAGTGCCACATAAATATAAAATAAATAAAACATACCTGAGAATCCTGAAGAAAGTGAAGCATCAGTCGTAATTCACACTGTTGTGGTTCATTTCGCTCGAGTTCTCTCATCCACCAGAGGAGATACAGGGAACAGAGATACCCGGAAGACAGCCAGGCCCATCGGGTGCTTCTGGTACAACTGCATCTTGCTCTGGGATTAGCTCTGCACAGCTGCTGCTGCTTGGTCACTAATGTCATGGCTTCCGGAGGAGGCCTCATTGGGCCTGTCTTTTGGTAGCTAATGAGTTACACCTGTTAAGCTTCAGTCGTTAACAATTCTGGGGGCAAGATCCCTTGCTTTTAGATCATACAGAGAATCACAAAATTATTGAAGCTGGAAAAGCCCTCTGAGCTCATGAAGCCCAGCCCAGGCCCTAACATCACCACAGCGGCCACAGCAGGGCACCAAAGGCCACAGCCAGGCTGGCCTTCAACACCTCCAGGCATGGAGGTTCCATTCCAGGCTCTGATCTCCCTTCCCATGAGGAAGGGCTTCTGAACACCAAGCCCTGGCAGCTTCAGGCCCTGCCCTCTCATCCTGGTGCCGGTTGCCTGGGAGAAGAGCCCAACACACACCTGACTATAACCTCTCTTCAGGGAGTTGGAGAGAGGGAGAGTGGACTTTTTAGGGTATCAGGTAGCAACAGGACTAGGGGGAATGGAGCAAAGCTGGAGATGGGTAGATTTAGACTTGATGTGAGGAGGAAGTTCTTCACTGTGACAGTGGTGAGGGCCTGGATTGGGTTGCCCAGGAAGGTGGTGGAGGCCCCAACCTTGGAGGTGTTTAAGGCTGGGATGGATGAGGCTCTGGCCAGCCTGGCCTAGTGTGGGGTGTCCCTGCCCATGGCAGGGGTGTTGGAACTGGATGTTCCTGTGGTCCCTTCTAACCCTGACTGACTGTATGACTTGGTCTGGGTGATCCTGCTGTGTCAGGGGGATTGGACTAGATGATCTTTCAAGGTCCCTTCCAATCTCTAATGATTCTATGATTCTCCCTCTGAGTCTCCTCTTCTCCAGGTTAAACACCTCCAGCTCCCTCAGCCTCTCCTCATCAGCCTTTCCCTCCAGCCCCTTCCCTGTCCTCATGGCTCCTCTGCACCCGCCCCAGTCCCTCAATCTCTTTCTTGAAGTGAGGGGCGCAGAACTGCAATCCACAGTGTGGTCCTTTCCTTTGCTGTTCCTTTAACAGACTGAAGGGTTTGTGAGCTGACCAAAGTCTTTCTTTTCCTTGTCAGTTGGAAATTTCTTCCTATTTGATATCTTACACAGTTTCTGTGCCCCAATTCTGAAAACTATTTTTACAATATATACCTCATTCATCATAACAAGGACAATTTCCAATACAGAAGCCACATAGAAATGGCTGAGCAATCTTACAATCTTTTTCTCATTATAATTTTCACCATAACTTTTTCCCATAAAAAAGGCCAAGACTTGCAACCCAGTATTTCCTACCCTCAATGTTTAATATGTAAATACTAAGTTAAGAAACTTACTTAGACATTTATTAGTCCAGGATAATTAATAGGATGCTCACAACCCAGTAAGCATGACACATTGTACTTGTTATCCTGTTTTACTTTGTCTAGCTCTTAAATAGTAGACCTGGCTAGTAAACATTTGTTAACTAGTTATCTCTTTCTCCTTGTCCCTATTTATCTTTACATCTATCTTCTTGGTAAATGTACATAACTAAGGTTACAGTGGATTTGATACCTGATACAGTCACAGAACGTTAGGGATTGGAAGGGACCTCGAAAGATCATCTACTCCAGGCCCCCTGTAACAGCAGGATCACCTAGATCCAGTCACATAGGAACATGTCCAGGTGGATTTTAAATGTCTGTAGAGCAGGAGACTCCACAACACCTCTGGGCAGTCTGTTCCATTGCTCTGTCAGCATCACTGTGAAGAAGCTCCTTCTCAGATTGATGTGGAACCTTCTGTGCTCTAGCTTACACCCATTGCTCCTTGTCCTATCATTAGAATGTGTATTGATCTTACAGCAGAGGTTTGAATCACAGAACATGCAGGATTGGAAGGGACCTCAAAAGATCATCTAGTCCAATCCCCCTGCCAGGGCAGGATCATCTAGCCCAAGTCGCACAGGAACATAAACATTGAGTTGATTGCCTAATTTGGCTTTGAAGCAGTAACTTGGAAAGGCCTCTTAGTAGTTTTAATTCTCTGCAGCACATTGAAAAACATTTTTGATCATCTCTGTTATCACTCTATTGTTTGCCAAGAGCCAAACCTTTTGATATCCCTCAAGCACTTCAACTTTCAAAGTTGAAACAAGATTGATTAGCAAAAAAATTCTGAAATCCGAAGCTCCGTGCAATCTCATTCACTCATTAACCACCAAAAAGCCATCTCATGCTCCTCATTCCCTTTTATAGCTATTGACTGGAATGTTGCATCAGTATCAATTATGGGGATTTGAAATGGTGAGGATGGTGGAGGAGCAGAGAATGAGATTTCTTGATCACATCCAAGCCATAAGTAGTGCCATTCTTACTGTTCTGATGTCCTTTAAGCCTTATTTAATGGTTAATTGATTGCTAAAAGAATCTTTGAGATTCATTTAATTCTCGAGAAAGTGGCCTTGTTACCATGTTGCAAGGGCTTTATGTTTTATATTTTAACAGCCAAGTTACATATTATGTGGCATGAATTATAAAGCAGTTGTCATGGAGATGTTGTTAATGCAGGGGACTATACTCTGTGTACTTTGAAAACTGCCCTGCAAGTGGTGGTTTAGAACACTACCTGGACAGACAAACAGAATCACAGAACATTAGGGATTGGAAGGGACTTTGAAAGGTCATATAGTCCAATCCCTCTGCCACAGCAGGATCACCTAGACCAAGTGGCACAGGAACATGTGCAGACAGGTTTTAAACATCTCCAGAGAAAGAGATTCCACAACCTCTCTGGGCAGCCCCTTCCAGTGCTCTGTCATCCTCACCATGAAGAAGTTCCTTCTGATATTTATTTGGAAACTCCTCTGTTCCAGCTGACACCTATTGCTCCTTGTCCTATAATTGGGTGCCCCCAAGCAGAGCCTGGATCCATCCTCCAGTTTTGATCTACAACCATCTCCCTTCTGATCCACCCCAGGATGGTGTTGGCCTTCTTGGCCACAAGGGCACATTCCTGGCTTGTGGTCATGCTCATGCTTCAGTACTATGCTACCACCATGAGACACCCAGGTAGCTCTCACTTTACACCTGCTCAGACTTTACTCTGGGAACTGTAGTGCTGTTCAAAGACCGTAATGAGGCAGTGAATCCAAATACATTGATTTACTCTGAAGATTATGTCTTATCAAAGAAATGTGGAAACTACACAGGACTTAACCAGCTAATATGAAGAACTTGAGACCTAGGACTTTTTTTGTTCTTTTGATACATCAATATTAATTAGTTTTGCTAAACAACAGTAGGCATACAAAAACGATCTTAATGAACCAGTGCCTGCAACCTGGTGGCTCAAGATTTGCTTACCTCTATAAGAATTTGGTAAGTAGGTTACAGAACAGTTTCTCTCTGTTTGCACAGCTGTGAAATGGGGACATTTATGCCTAATTATCTTTATAAACTGCTTTAGAGCTTTCAAGATTGAAAACACCATTTAGATCTTAGAAAAAAATCCCACCTCTGGCTCAAAAGTAATTTCAAACATAATATTCACATGTCTTTCTTGATAGCTGCACTTTACATGTCTACAGTGATATTAATCATAAGTAACTTATGACACTAAGACCCTAGGAAGTGTCCTAGTCCATCCTCTGAAGGGAGGTGGTGATCAGACCCAGAGAGGTTCTCCTCCCCCTCTACTCTGCCCTGGTGAGACCACATCTGGCATGTTTTGTCCAGTTCTGGGGCCTCTCAGTTCAGGAAGGACACAGAGTTGCTGGAGAGAGTCCAGCACAGAACCACGAAGATGATGCAGTGGAACATCTCCCTGATGAGGAAAGGCTGAAGGAGCCTTTAGATTACAGAGAAAAGGAGACTGAGGAGTGACCCCATTAATGTTTATAAATATGTGAAGGGTGGGTGTCAGGAGGCTGGAGCCAGACTCTTCTCAGTGTCATCTAATGATAGGACAAGGGGTATGAGCTGTAACAGAGGAGGTTCCACATAGGAATGAGAAGGAACTTCTTCTCAGTGAGGGTGACAGAGCACTGGCAGGGGCTGCCCAGGGTGGTTGTGGAGTCTCCTTCTCTGGAGACATTTAAAACCCACCTGGACGTGTTCTACATGATCTTGCTATGGCAGAGGTATTGGGTAGATGATCTTTCGAGGTCCCTTCCAATCCCTAATGTTTTGTGATTCGTAGCAGTCAGTTTGACAGTGTTTTTGCTTGCATGCCACCAAAGAGGCGAAGCAGACTTGTTCTGTAAGACAAACTCTTCTGAAGGAAGGTTTGCAGGATTACAGGAACTCCTAACAGCAAAGTATCATCATCTTTCTATCTAGGAGGATGATACTGACTTTTCTGACAGAGAAAACAAGAAGTAGCTTTACTGAAAACAGCTAAGTAAGGTTTGCATTGGCCATCGATTTTGCTACTTCATATTTTCATAAATATGTAGAAAACCATGGTGCCTTGCAAAATGAAACTTAAGAGACTAGTTCATGAAAAAATTATATGCTCCATTTACTCCGGCCTCTTATGTACTTTATTTTTTATTAAATCACTTACCCTTTATATGCAGGGAACCATCTCTCTAGGACGTAACCCAGAAGGTTTTGCTGCAGAACGGAGAGGGAGCAAGACAAAATGGGCATTCGCATTTCCAGCACAGAAAGGACATTCAGACATTCACCCCACATTAGAAAAGAAATGAAGCACACAGAGTTCTGTTGTTGTTTTGAATGTCCTTTGGTCTAGATAAATCCACAAAACCAAACAGAAGAAAAAAGCAGGGAGTAGGGATGACACAAAAAAACTCTTCAAATGACTTTTGTGGGATGCAACATGTGCTTTACACACCCCAGACAACTTATTTTGTTGAGGAAGGAATACAGTACTTCCCAGGTATTTTTTTCTTCCCTCAGTTCTTCCATGATTTCCACTCCCTTTTTGCTCTTGAGGATCACCTCCTTCTAAATTACGTTATCAGCTAATTACGATCTGATTGTCCTGGTAGGATTCAATAGTCAGATTTTGTTTTAATGTTCATCTCTTTTGCAAATTATCCAAATATGTTAATGCATCTGAAAGCAGTAAATGCCTCACCCTTGCTAGCCTTCTATTTTCTGCTAGTTTATGCTAATCACAGTAGTCAAGATTGCCTTTTTTTTTTTTTGCCTACTAGCCACCATTGAGCCTTATTATTGTTTTAATTGTTCCCATTGCTGTGGGTTTGTCTTCCCTGGTTTTATCACAGAATCATTCTGGCTGGAAAAGACCCTTGGGTTCATAAAGTCCAACCATCAACCCTGCTCTACAAAGTTCACCCTTAAACCAGATCCCTCAACACCATCTCTACACTATTTTACAACACATCCCAGGATGGCGACTCAACACCCCACCCTGGGCAGCCTGTTCTAGTGACTGGCCACTCTTTCTGTAAAAAATGTTTTCCTGATGTCAAGTCCAAACCTCCCTTGTTGTAGTTTGAGCCCCTTCCCTCTTATTCTGTCACTGATTGCTTGTGAGAATAGACCAGCACCAACCTCTCCTCAATGTCCTTAAAGGTCGTTGTAGAGAGCGATGAGGTCTCCTCTCAGCCTCTTCTTCTTCAGACTGAAAAGCCTAAACTCTCTCAATCTCCCCTCATAAGATTTATTCTCCAAGCCCTTCACCAGCTTCATTGCCCTCCTCAGCACTCACTCCAGCACCTTGGTCTCTCTCCTGTATTGAAGTGCCCTAAAACAGTAAGCAGAACTCAAGGTGTAGCCTCACCAGTGCTGAATACGTGGAGGCAATCACCACTCTACTCCTGCTGCCCACACTATTTCTAATACAAGCCAGGATGCCATTTGCTTTCTTGGCCACCTGGGCAACCTGCTGGCTCATACTTAGCCGCCTGTCAGTTAGAACCCTCAGGTTCCTCTCTGTCAGACAGCTCTCCAGCCACACCTCCCCAAGCCTGTAGCACTGCATGGGGTTGTTGTGGCCCAAGTGCAGGACCTAGAACTTGGCCTTGTCGAAGCTCATGCCATTAACATTGGCCCATCACTCCAATCTATGCAAATCAATCTGTAGAACTTCCCTACGCTTGTGCAGATCAACACTCCCATCTAGCATGGTGTCATCTACAAACTTACTAACGATACACTGTCCTTATTGAGACCATCAGTAAAGACATTAAACAGAAATGGTCCTAACACTGAGCCCGGAGGTCCCAACACTGAGCCTGGACGTCCCAACACTGAGCCCTCTCATTGACTTCAGCAGGCTCAGAACTGAACGTTCTACTACAACTTCTCATGCAGATGAAAATGATCTTGCTCAGCTACCACTCTCTTCTGCTCTACGTGCTATATGTACCAGGCCAGGTAACAAAAACCTTCTTAAAAGTCATATGCAACCATTTCTCCCTTGGTTTGTGGATAAGTTTGCTAGTTCTAGAGAGAAAAGATAAGGAGGGAAATTGAAGATTAAAAATACAATTAATCATTAAAGATGATGAGGCTAATCACAGGTCTTTCCTCTGGGGTGGGGGTGGGGGGAACAGGTTAAGTTAGGACCCGGAGGGAAGGAAGCACAATATAAATTAGTTGAATGCTGTCAGTTTACCACTAAGGATGATGAAGGACAAGTCAGCAAATCCTGTGATAACCCAGATGTTCAGAGGGTTTTTTAATCTCCAGTTTTTCATACTCATGTATCATACCATTAAATGGTATTTTGAAGTCATTGGCATCCTTTATCATTTCCAGCACCCAAAAGTAGCCCTCACAGCAAAGCATGATGCCATATTATCTGCATTAAGCTGTAGTCTTGAGGTATGATTTCATTTCTGTATTGAAATGAGCTGGGTTTTTTTAGATTAGAGGGCAAGACTATATGTTCAAATACCTGAGTTTTCATCCTAGTCATGGGACACCAGTTATTTCAATGATCTCAAATAAAGTTTAATGTCTCTGGTTTGTGACTGCTATTTGCTGATTTCATAAGATGCTGAGGGGGTCCACATACCAAAATAAATATGAAGAATCATAGATCATAATAGCATCATAGATAGAATAATGAAGGTTGGAAAAGACCTTCAAGATCATCAAGTCCAACTGTCTGCCCTACAACCCTGAACCACTAAACCATCTCCTGAAACACCATGTCTACCCATTTGCTGAACTCCTCGAGGGATGGTGCCTCCACCCTCTCCCTGAGCAACCTGTTCCAAAGCCTCAAAGATTCATCAAGAGCTGTGGAAAATGCAGTGAGTAGCTCCCTTGGTGAGAAGGTAGGGTCAGAGGCACTTTGTTAGCTCAGCAGCTCTCACAAAATCAACCTCCCCACAAACAACCACCTCAAAACCAATTCTTCCTCAAATCCCACAGGTTCTGGCATCTCAACAAGGTAAAGTGAGCCCTGAAACGATGGGCACAGCCTACGTACAGCAGCTCCAGAATCCTTCTTCCTTCTTTCCTCTGCTCCTAATGAAAGCCAACAGGTTATACCTCAAAATTGCCAGGAAGCTCATTAACAACTTCTTGCTATATTTACAGAGCTTTGAAATGAAAAGTAGCCACCAAATGGCAAACCAAGTCTTCTCAGAGGACACTAAACTGTAGGTTAATGCTCCACTGCAATCTTTGCATTAATCTTGTTAAACCATGGGTTGCAATTTCATTGCACAGCCATAATGGACATTCCCTTCTCTAGGTGAGAGAGCAAGAGCTAGATGAAATTAGAGAAAGACACAGGAATCAATGTGGCCTGATGAACCCTGATAATTACTACAGTTTCATGTGTTGCACTGGTGTGGACCCTGCTAATAGCAGAGCGAGAATGACACCAATTTTCATAGATTTCATTACATTAATAGGGCTTCACGCAGATGAGAATATGAAGCTCTGGAAATAGCTGTCAGGAACTAATGTTTAGGCAAAACCACTGAGAGTGGGGCTCAGTCTTGATCCTGTAAGACACCATTTGATCCCCCTGTAGTACTTTTTGATACTGTGATACTGTAACTGGAAACACATTAAAGTCATAGCTGCCATGTGTTTAGCGTGGTGAAAAGGAGACTGAGGGGTGACCCCATTCATGTTCATAAACATGTGAAAAGTGGGTGTCAGAAGGATGGAGCCAGGCTCTGCTCAGTGGCATCCAATGATAGGTCAAGGGGCAATGGGTGTGAGCTGGAACAAGGGAGGTTCTACATAAATACAAGAAGGAACTTCTTCCCAGTGAGGGTGACAGAGCACTGGAAGGGGCTGGCCAGGGGGGTTGTGGAGTTTCCTTCTCTGCAGACACTTAAAACCTACAAAGACATGCTCCTGTGCGACTGGATCTAGGTGATGCTGCTGTGGCAGGGGGAGATTGGACTGGATGATCTTTCGAGGCCCCTTCCAATCCCTAATGTTCTGTGACTGTGTGATTCTGTGACAGTGAATCATGATAGTTGTTCCTATTGTGGAGTGGAAAATGGGAATGTGTGAATCTGTAGAGACACTCAAGTAATCATTAATCTTTTTCTGCTTGTCAATCAAACATGTTGTACTCTTGGGGTAAGAATATGTTTGGCTGAGAACAAGCTTTTAGTAAAATAGATTTGGCAGATGCATATTTGCAGATGCTCATGAAAGATGAATCATGACATTTCCTGACAACAAACACACCCAAATGTCTGTTTTGCTACTTTCTCTCCCCCTTGATATTGCATCAGCTATATAGACTCCATACGTGTGTGGCTGTGTATAAATCAGTCGAGCACTAATGAAGAAAATTCATTGCTGTCTACATCAGAACACAATACCACCACAACAATATCCTGGTCACAAGAAAAACATCTGAAACAATGGAATTGTTTCCTCAGAAAGATTAGGAATTGTGAGCATTACGATTGTATAGACAAATTCTTTCATTATGTATCATCATTATATTCACACAGAAGACTTTCATCATCACCAAACCTCATCAAAGAAGATTAATTAGCTAAAGACAATTTATCTGAGATCAGTAAACACCTGCAGTGCAGAACACATTGAAGGAAATGGTGATTTTATCCTACATTCGAGTTGAGAATAGAAACCGACTGGCAAAATGAATGAAGGCTAAATAAATAAAAAGAGAGACAAATAAATAAATAATTTGAACAGAAATTCTCTCACAGCTCAGTATTGCTTAACGTTCCCATTTTATGTTATTTAATCATTAGGAGATTAACATAAAACCCCAATCAAGCCAGCAAGAGGAAAACAAAGCTAGTAAAACATAAGAGGCAAAATGCTAATGAAGATGTTAGATAAGTTCAAGCTGATGCTCAGAACCAGCTCAGATGCCACGCAGAATTATAGAACCATAGACTCAGTCAGGTTGCTAAAGACCCTTGGGATCATCAAATTCAACCATCAACCCTACAAGTTCACCCCTAAACCAGATCCCCCAACACTACATCTTTTAAACTCATGTCTTTTAAACTCATCCAGGGATGGTGACTCAACCACCTCCCTGGGCAGCCCAGTTTCTGACCACTTGTACCTAACCTCGGAGCAGCCTTTGGCTAGCTGAAGTTAATCTTTCAACACCCACTATTCAAGATCCAGGTACTCCCTTACTTCATTTATTTTTTTATCTGTGAAAAAAACTGCGACTTAAAAATTATGTTGACAGCAACACAAATTCCCAAGAAAAAGCACACTGAGCTGAACTCAAAGATTGATTCAGCCTCAGCCATTTTTCATTTGTTTTTTCTTGTATGTGTGCATGTTTTCTTTTATTTTTTAAATCGCTGTTTCCCTTTCAATGAATTGTTTTTGTTAGCCATAAAACTTGTTTTCCATAAAAACCTGTTGTTGTAATATTTGCACATTAAATTTCCATTATGCCTCTGAAGTTGCGTGCTGCTACATGTACAGCACAAGCTATGACCTCCCAGGTGATATCCACTACAAATCCATCTACTCTGACCTGTTGCACATGTGGAGCATCAAATCAATATCGGTGAGAATCACACAGGCCCTTAAAACACAGCGGCTAATGATGTTACAAAGGTCAAAATGAATTTGTCATCAAAGGCTCCAGCCCGTTGCACTAAGCTTTTGACTACCTTTGTTCATTCTTAAGGATTTTCCCCTAAAACTACATTTAGAAGCAGCAAATAGTTCTTTAAAATGGATTTAAAAGCAAATCACAGTACGTTTTACTCACATTCATTCTGCTTGAGCACAGTAGTCTGACCAAACACGATCCTATAGACATCTCCCTGATGAGGAAAGGCTGAGGGAGCTGGGGTTCTTGAGCTTGGAAAAAAGGAGACTGAGAGGTGACCTCATTACTGTTGATAAATATTTGAAGGGTGGTTGTCAGGAGGATGGAGCCAGGCTCTGCTCAGGGGCATCCAATGATAGGACAAGGGGCAATGGGTGTGAGCTGGAACAGAGGAGGTTCCACATCAATATGACAAGGAACTTTACAACCAAGGTGACAGAGCACTGGAAGGGGCTGCCCAGGGAGGTTCTGGAGTCTCTCCAGACACATTTAAAATCCACCTGGATGTGTTCCTGTGTGACTGGATCTAGGGGGTCCTGCTGTGTCAGGGGGATTGGACTGGATGACCTTCGGAGGTCCCTTCCAATCCCTAATGTTCTGTGGTTCCGTGACAGTATCCATCACAGACACAAAGAAATAGAAAATGACTATTTCTCTTGACTACTTGTTTAAGAAATCCTTTATGAAAACATTTCATCTCAGTTTGACTTCAAAATGTTAATCTGCATTTTTCAGAGGAAAATATCACTAGTTTTGTTGTGTCCTCAACTAGGGAGAAAGACAGGGGCCAATTGCTACACTCAATGGGAAGTAGGTACCATCTTGGTGGTACCCTAGTGGGTTGGACTGAAGGTATTTCACCAGTACAGCTTTAAACAGATTGTGTTTGCTTACCACCACCCTCTGCTTTTGTATTCAAATAGTCAGGGCAATCATGGCTCCTTGCAGATGCAATCAAGCTGCAGTGCAGGTTTCTCTTTCTGGCTAAGGTTGTTTATTCATCATTAAGTGCGATATATTGAAAGTCACAGCAATGCTGATGGATCCACACAGATGCCTTCCATCATGAGTTACCAAATTCTATTTCTTCAAAGACCTCACAGATTAAACATTTTCAGCTAGCTGAGGTTAATAAAGATGGCTCCTTCATCATCTCAAGGAATGCAGCCAATAAAGAGTAACAGAAAAAATGTCATAAATCATTCTTCATAAAGTAAGATTGAACAGTATTTGCTAAAATGCCTTTTGTGATGAATTTGCATCCTCCTACTTGTTGAATTACAATGAGAATCATAGTATCATTAGGGATTGGAAGGGACCTCGAAAGATCATCTAGTCCAGTCCCCTCTGCCACAGCAGGATCACCTAGACCAAGTCACACAGCAACACATCCAGGCAGGTTTTAAACATCTCCAGTGAAGGAGACTCCACAACCACCCTGGGCAGCCTGTTCCAATGCTCTGTCACCCTCACTGTGAAGAAGTTCCTTCTCATATTTATGTGGAACCTCCTCTGTTCCAGCTCACACCCATTGCCCCTCATCCTATCACTAGATGCCACTGAGCAGAGCCTGGCTCCATCCTCCTGACACCCACCCTTCAAATATTTATGAACATGAATGAGGTCACCCCTCAGTCTCCTCTTTTCCAAGCTAAAGAGACCCAGCTCCCTCAGCCTCTCCTCATAAGGAAACAGGTTGCAGGGGACACAAGAAGGTAAAATAGTACCATGTGCTACTGTATCTGGTAGCAGAGAGCACTGGAACAGGCTGCCCAACAGGGATTGTGGAGTCTTCTTCTCTGGAGAGATTTAAAACCCGCCTGGACATGTTCCTGTGCAACTTAGTCTAGGTGATCCTGCTGTGGCAGGGGGATTGGACTAGATGATCTTTCGAGGTCCCTTCCAATCCCTAATAATGCTATGATTCTATGACTCTGTGACTGACTCTATGACTCTATGACAAGGACTTGGAACAAGCATGACCCTGCTCTGGCAGCAGGAGTGGACTAGATGATCTTTCAAGGTCCCTTCCAACCCCTAATGTTCTATGATTCTGTGATTTATGGAAGGAACAATCCAGCCTCCAAGTTCAAGGGATATGGCTAGCATGGGAGTAACTACCTAAACTCCTGGCATTTGGAATGGCTAGCTGCTCAGAAAGACCAGGATACTCCTAAAATGAAAAGGCATCTATAGGCAATGTTTTATTACTGCCATGACTCCCGTGTCGGTCCGTGGGGTAGCTGTGCTCACAAGATGGCAGTGTTGATTATCACACACTGCTTCATCGAGCCTGCCTCCAGCAAAAGGTCTCTGCGCCTCTGTCCCCAAGAAAAACCACACAGGATGCAATTCCCCAGAGGCTGCAGCTTGTCCAAAGAGCAGATCATCACAGTATATTTGCTACCAGAATCCCTCAGGATCAAATACACAACACACACCTCTATCTCTGACCATCCCAGTATCAGAACAACATCAATCCTTGCTTTCCAGTTCTTTTTAATATCAATAGAAAGGAATTTTTCCCATCCTTACAGACGGCTTTTCCCCTGCAGAGTGCAGGGATGGTTTCTAAAGTGGTAGGATTCCAAGTTTCCAAACTGTTGTAATTTATTTAGCAGCCAAACATTCACCATGATTAGCACAGTGATTATCAGCAGCTATGTGCAAGGCAGACAGAGGAGGAGGCTAAAGGGAGACCTCATTGCTCTCTGCAACTGTCTGAAAGGACATTGTAGAGATGTTGGGGCTGGTCTCTTCTCACAGGTTATCGGTGACACAACCAGAGGGAAGAGCTTCAAGCTTCAAACCTCCTTAGAACTGAGCCTTGCAAGTGAGGTCAAGAGCAACAAAGAGGGCTTCTTCAAATACATTGCAGGTAAAACTAAACCTAGAGGCAATGAGGCCCCTGCTGAATGAGGTGGGTGCCCTGGAGATTAGGGTTTGCCATGAAGATTGATAACGAAGGGAGACTGGTGGTGTAAATGAGCAAAGGAAGCACTTGGAAAAGGGAAATTCCATATATTTTTAGTAGTGACCTAAGTGACCTGCAGAGGTGCAGCAAAATGAACCACAACCTGAGAAAAAGGCAAAAACACAATCGAGAGCTGCAAGAACAAGTGAACAGAGCTGCTGCCTGCAGGTGTTGTTGTGACCAGCTACAGTCACCAGGGCACAGAGAAACACCCAGCATAAACGGAGGCAAAACTGTCAGATTCCCATTATGCAAGAAAGGAACCACAGGATCAATGTTTCTTTCACAACAAGAGCATTAAAGGTTCTTTTATTTACCTGCTGTAAAACTGAAAAATGCTTACCTACGCGTTCCCGCTGATCTGTCGCCGATAACAGAAGTGACTTCTGAAGTAAATTAAATTTGCAGTGTTTACTCTTGACCACCACGTGCAAGATGAAGCTTTTCTTAAAGAGCTGCTGCACATCCAATGAGACAACCTTTGCTTTGGACACTGCAAGAGGAACATTTAGCATTACAATGATAAGAAGGTTTCCACTTCAATCTCAGCAGCAATAAAATGTCAAGTCCTGTCTGAGGCTGCATTTGTAATGGAACAAGTTCTGCTTACACATCACTTACCACCTTCACCTGGAGCTTCAGATCACTCATGTTTGGTGTCACTGGTAATTTAAACATAGTGAAAAAAGAGTTGCAGTCCTGAATTTGTGATTCACATAATCATGGAATCACAGGACTTTAGGGATTGGAAGGGACCTCGAAAGATCATCCAGTCCAATCCTGCTGTGGCAGGGGCACTTGATCCCCTAGATCAAGTTGCACAGGAGCATGTCCAGGGGGGTTTAAAGCGTCTCCACAGAAGGAGAATCCACACCTCACCTGGGCAGCCCCTTCCAGTGCTCTAGCACCCTCACTGGGAAGAAGTTCCTTTTCATGTTTGTGAAGAATCTCCTATGTTCCATCTTACAGCCATTGCCCCTTGTCCTATCATTGGGTGCTCCTGCTCAGAGCCTGGTTCCATCCTCCTGACACCCGCCCTCTCCATATTTATCAACATGAATGAGGTCACCCCTCAGGCTCCTTTTTTCCAAACTAAAGAGACCCAGCTCCCTCAGCCTTTCCTCATCAGGGAGATGTTCCACTCCCTTCATCATCTTTGTGGCTTTGCACTAGACTCTCTCCAGCAGTTCTGTGCCCTTCTGGAACTCAGTGGCCCAAACTGGCCACAATATTCCAGATGCGGTCTCACCAGAGCAGAGTGGAGTGGGAGGAGAACCTCTCTCCATCTACTAACCATCCTCCTTCTGATCCACCTCAGGATGCCATTGACTTCATGGCCACCAGAGCCCACTGCTGGCTTATGGTCATCCTGCTGTCCACCAGGACCCCCCAGGACCCTTTCTCCTATGCTGCTCTCCAACAGGTCATTTCACGACTTACACTGCTTTGCATGGGTAACTCAATATTTGCTGTTAACTTAGGTAAAGAGCTTCTATTCAATTAGCCACCTACATGATGCCCATTTTGGAGCCTTGCTAGATTTTGGAAATACAGGTGAGCTGGCTGAATAGTAACTCTTCTCAATTCCTGCGCAGATCAGATGGCTGAAGCTACCACAGCTGCACAAAGGCACTCGTGTGTTCCTTCCTCCTGTCAGGGAGGACACTGTATTTCTCAGTCGTGGACAGAACTCAGCACTGAAGCTGCTCAACTGCCAGAGCACTTCCTCTCCCCTCCACTGCCCCCCACGCAGCTGTTTCTCTGACTAAATGATTTTCCACAGAGCAGCGTGCACCGAATCTGTCCGAGCCAACGGCCCTAGCTTGGGGTTTGTTGTCTCTGCTTTCCTTCCACCTCTTCAGTCACCAAGGCTGCCAGAGCATCCGCTGTGCCCTTCCCCTGAGGGCATGACAATGAATTCTGACCTAGCTTTCCTTTCCTTTCCTTTCTTCTTCCTCTTACAATTACCAAGGGATTTCCAGCCAAAACCTCAAATTTGACTGGTGCCTTAGGAACAGATTTTTCTACTCCAGACCAATCTGGTCTGGTCAAATGAAAATACCAGATGATAGTCATTCAGAGAGGAGACAGGCCTTTTTTGTGTGTATGATTATGCATTGCATGAGCCCTGTCTCCTCGCATAATTAATAATGTTTAGTGATGCTAATAAATGTCACCACAACAGAACACAGAGCTGGTGTTCCAGGATGCTGGAATAGGCTGCTCTCTCACTTTAATTACTATTCCTTTCCCACTTCTCCCTCAGTTGTCCGTTTCCTTCCCTGCACAGGCTGAGTTCCTACTGACATGGATGAGGAGTCCTTCAGACTTTGCAATGGAGATCTGAAGAGCGCACTGGTGTAGAGAAACCTGCCCTTGGCTGCTGCATGCATGACTCACTGCAAGTGATATTTCAGATGCCCCAGATTATAACCTACTTTGCTGTGTGTTACTCAGAAAGCACGAGTAACACGTATCTGAGGCTGATACAGAACCAGCACTGTCTGTGGTAGCAGGGAAGAATTGATTTCTTAAACAATAGATCAGTTCTGGAATTCTCGTATCAACGATTAAAATTCCCCGGGGTCACCACACAAAATCTACTGAGGAAGTGATTTGACTTTCATAGGCTACAAATCAGACCTGTGGTCTTTAGCTGCAATGCAAGGTGCATGTTTCCATACGTAAGGGATCATCTAACTGATGAAAGACCAAAATAGGTCTCCATAAATAGATTTAGTGTTTGGCAAAATTACAGGCTTTGCGGGTAATTCATTCAGCACTGGCAGCACTGCTCTGCAAACCTTCTGTGGCACAGGCCTTGGAGTCACACCATCATTTAAGCACGTCCCTAAGTGTTCTGCTGATAGACTCTCATAGATCCATCGTAGTCACTGCAAGCCTTTCCTTGACTTTTATGGGCTCTTCATAGCATCGTCCATGATTCAGTTTTGCAGGTTTAAAATGTGAATATGAATAACAGCTCTTTCCTCCTGTTATTTGTCAGGTCTATTTAGACTAGAAACTCTTTATGGCAGACCTGCCAGGCCCTGCACACACTGAACAATGGTCCCCCAGCTCTCAAGGGAAGCTAACTACCACCATAAAATCGCCTCAGGTCAAACCAGTCTTAAATCATGGAAGCTCAAAGTCCCAGGCTTTCAGCAAGCCAGGCTCAATCACCAGACTGGTTCCCCTTCTCACTCTAGAATTCAGTACGAGTAGCTGGGATTCCACTAGTGACGTGCAAGAACAGCTCTGGTTTTTTACTGCTCCTGGAATTTCTCTGGCTCAATGTGCACGTGTAGATTTACACAGCCGTGTAGATTAAACTTGCCCCTTGATAAGCAAACTTTGAAAGAGCTGTGGCTCAGATTTTGAACAAGCAAATACTTCAATGTGTGGCTACAGTGAAATCAGTGCTGAGATCTCAGAACTTCCAGGGACTGCCTGGAAGTTCTCAGATCTGAAACTCTAAGAACTCAGAACTTCCAGGGGCTGCCTGGCAGTTTTGTGGACTGAAACTCTTCACACAGGTCTTAACGGCTGCGTTAACCTTAGCAGAGATCCAAGAGAGCTTAAAGAAATTTCTTCTTACTCTCTTAAATGTTGTAATCTACCTGTGTTGCCCTCTTTGTAAACATATGTGGTCGTGCAGCATGAACATCAGTACAGGGGAATTCCTAAAACACCATAATTTTGATCTGTGATGGACTTGGATCAAAGAAATTAAGGATAACGTCTATACATATGTGAAAAGTGGGTGTCAGGAGGATGGTGCCAGACTCTCCTCAATGTCATCTAGTGATAGGACAAGCAGAGCCTGGCTCCATCCTCCTGACACCCATCCTTCACATATTTATAAACACGAATGGGGTCACCCTTCAGTCTCCTTTGTCCCTAGCTCCCTCAGACTTTCTTCATCAGGGAGATGTTCCATTCCCTTCATCATCTTTGTGGCTCCTCACTGGACTATGCAAATGAGCTGCATTGGTACAGGAGATCTTTATCTAGGCCATTCAAAAGATTCAGTGTAGGTGTTGTTTTTTTTCTGCTGTGATAAATCAGGTTTTCTTTTTGCAATCAGCAAAAGGGATAGTGTCTCAGTTTGAGGGTTAAAGGCAAAACCCTCTAGGAGAGATATTTGGGCTCCCCTCCCACAAAGAGACAAAGGGAATATACCCATTGGTATCTCCCTAACTGCTTCTCCATATAAGTGTAAAATGAAAAATAGAGTCATAGAATCATAGAGATAAAGATTAAAGGAATTAACATATTTTAATTAAGATTTAAAATAAGGAATGTTAAAAAAATTAATTGTCAGAGGTACCTAATCAACCCAAAATGATGGTTGGACTTCTACGTCTAAGTATGTTTTCAATTTTTTGGTGTTAATTAAACAGCCTTGCCCAAGCTGTATTTTATATCTAGTATTTTAAATTTCAACTGATGCTAGGAATACAGCATTCTAATTGGATCATAAAAATTCTAATGAGTTAGAACAATCAATCAAAGGAGGATGAGAGTTTCCTACTATAAATCACTACCACATGCTTCCATCTAAAAAATTGGACACAGCTTCATCCTAGAGGTTCAGACTACTGACACTGGCAATTCTGTCAGTATATTTGAGAGCTTATTTCATTTGCTTATAAAACTCTACTCTGGGCACTACAAGAAGAGACTTCACAATGATTGGAGGCTTCAACTTTTTTTGCAAAATTTTACAGAGTTTACACAGTTCATTAGGGTTGGAAGGAGGCTTCAAAGGCCATTGAGTCCAACCCTCCTGCTCAATCAGGATATAAGTTACTGAATAGCAGAACTGCCTAAAAAGACAAAATCAACTACACAAAACCACATCCAGATGGGTCTGAAGAAGAGAAGGGGCTCCACAACCTCTCTGGGAAACCCCTTTCAATATTGAATAACCCTGACTATAAGGAAGTTCTTCCTCAGATTGAGGTGAAACTTCATGTGTTCAAGCTGGCATCCACCACCCCTTGTCCTGTCTGATGCCACTGAAAAGAGAGGATTCCTTTCTGCTTGGCACCCAGCCTTCAGGGATTTACAGACAGTGATTAGATCCCCTCATAGCATTCTTTTGTCCAAACTACAACACTCTAATTTTCTCAATCTCTCTTTATATGGCCCCAGCTCATCTTCCAGACCCCCAATCATCCTTGTAGCTCTGTGTTTAACTCTCTCAATTAATTCTCTTTCCTTCTTGAACTGGGGAGACCAGAACTGGACACAGGATTCAAGAAACAGCCTCATTAAAGCAGAGTAAAAGTGTAGAAGAACCTCCCTTGATCTGCTAGACACCTTCCTCTTGATCAATCCCAACACCCTACCGGCCTTCTTGACCACAATGACCCATTGCTGATCCATTTTGAGTTTGTTATCCACAAAAACTCCAACACCCCTCTCCCCAGGGGTGCTCTCTAGCTGACCCAACTAGCTCGATTCTTTCCAAGAGTTGCCTTTGGAATGGGAAATTTCACCTTGAAATTACAAGAAGCAAGAATTTTGTCTAAACCCCACTGAAATAACTGAAAGACTTGCAGTGACTGTAATGAGCTCCTCAGCAGGCACAACCGTAGTGTTTCAGATACAAGCTTGTTTCAGAAAACACTCATTAGACATGGCACTCTTCTCTTAGTTATGATGTTCATTGAAGGTAGTTTTAGAACAGGATTTTCAGAACAGAGACATACAATTAACTTATCAGTTATCACAGAATCATATAATCATAGAATCATTAGAGATTGGAAGGGACCTCGAAAGATCATCCAGTCCAATCCCCCTGCCACAGCAGAATCACCTAGATCAAGTCACACAGGAACATATCCAGGTGGGTTTTAAACATCTCCAGGTAAGGAGACTCCACAACCCCCCTGGGCAGCCCATTCCAGGGCTCTGTCACCCTTGCTGGGAAGAAGTTCCTTCTCATATTGTTGTGAAACTCTTCTGTTCCAGCTCTCACCCATTGCCCCTTGTTCTGCCATTAGATGCCACTGAGCAGAGCCTGACTACATCCTCCTGACATCCACCCTTTCCATATTTATCAACATTCATGTGGTCACCCCTCAATCTCCCTTTTTCCAAGCTCAAGAGACCCAGCTCCCTCAGCCCTTGAGGCCATGATCTAGGGGTTAGGGACATCACAGAGATCATTAGGGATTAGAAGAGACCTCGAAAGATCATCTAGTCCAATCCCCCTGCCACAGCAAAATCCCCTAGACCAAGTCACACAGGAACATATCCAGGTGGGTTTTAAACATCTCCAGAGGAGGAGACTCCACAAGCCCCCTGGGCAGATGTTGGGATGAGGGCTTGATGATCCTGGAGGTCTTTTCCAGCCATGATGACCTCTAGAGGTCCCTTCCAACCCCTGGTGATGTGTGTATCTGTGTAATCTTTAGAAAGATCACTACAGAAGACACCCATTCATGAGTGCATACGCACACAGGAATGGAGGGGTGAAATCTTAACTGTAAAGAGTCCAAAACACCATAAACCTTAACAGGATGGGGGTTTGTATTCTACACACAATAGACCTCTCACGGTGATCGTTACTAATTTACTTTTCCTTACAAATGAGGCAACAAAGAAAGTCAATTTGACATTTAATGTTCCACGCAGAAATCACAAACAGGCTGCCAAGGATTCAATTAAAATTACAGTCACATAATAATTACACCAACAATAAATACTCATATACAGGTAATAAATTAACTCATTAATTCAGTCAGTACACAGCTGTAAATAACTATACGAAAACAGCAAACATTTCATACCAACAAACGCTTTAAACGTTGCCTCTGTTATTAATCCTGAGTTTCCTTCCCTGGTTGTTCAAAATAATTATGCTTTAATGGGACGTTAAAATTGAAATTTATTAAAGAAACTGGAACAAATTGATCGGAAAATTCCTAAAAAGACTTCAAGAAGGGACGTGAGATTGTTCCTTCAAAACATTTTAAGGAAAATATTACCACACATATCGGAACTGCTTCGGTTCTGATTAGCAGGTCTTCAGTTAGGAAGCCTGCTACCTTGTGGTACTGCATTGCAGCCCCATAAACACTGTTTTCCCTAAAATTCCCCTCACAAGGAAGCAATAAATCACTGATACCAGCTTGCCACAGAGGAGACATCCCAAGAGCATCTGATATCCTCTTGGGCTGCTTGTCTGTGCCTGTGTCAGAAACGCACGCCATCAATCCATCCTTACAAGAAGGGAAGTCACAGAGGCCATGCACCTCTCCCCTCTCTCCCATGGCATACATAAACACCTTGTTTTATCTCTCTTAGGGCTTTTTCTGGGGCATGATTTGGGAAAACATAAATATTCTCACTGCAGAACCTCAGCCAAACGTACACCAGGTGCTGCAGGTAACCTGCTGCTCAAACGGGTGACAATACATGTTGGTGACAATCCATCACAAGTCCTCACAACATCTGGATCATTTATTAAATGACAATTTACTAAATGATCCAGAATTTTCAGTAAACACTGTGTAACTACGTGCTTTTGATTTGCTGATACATGCTTTGATACAGAACTTAATCATAGAGGTTCATCTACAACACGGCGCACAATCATTGGCAAAACCCATGGCACTGGCAAATCACAAAGGAGACTGAGGGGTGACCCCATTAACATTTATAAATATGTGAAAGGTGGGTGTCAGGAAGATGGAGACAGGCTCTGCTCAGTGGCATCTAATAATAAGACAAGGGGCAGTGGGTGTGAGGTGGAACAGAGGAGGTTCCACATGAATATGAGAAGGAACTTCTTTATGGTGAACGTAACAGAGCACTGGAAGGGGCTACCCAAGGGGGTTGTGTAGTCTCCTTCGCTGGAGATGTTTAAAACCCACCTGGATGTGTTCCTGTGTGACTGGATCTAGGTGATCCTGCTGTGGCAGGGGGATTGGACTGGATGATCTTTCAAGGTCCTTTCCAATCCCTAATGTTTGATTCTGTGAAAGCCCGTGGCACAACCCCAGCTCACCAGTCACAAACAGTTTTACTCCCACCACACTTACTTATTGCACACGACTCAGTGGATATTTAAAACAGTGTCTACAATGAAATGAAATCTCCCTAACCACTATACAGGATAGTTAGATTGTCCTGTTTCTTTCACGCCGTTCTTTAAACAGCCTGCCCTACCCCATGCTTAGCATGAAGATAGGATGACAAAGCAATGCTGCTGAGCATCTTGGTGGACACACAGTGTCTTCACAAATGTTTTCTTTCCTACCTTGTAGTAAAAACGTGCTGCTTCAACAGGATATCACCAGGACTGATGGATTCTTCGTTTAAGCCATAATTAAGCCATTTTTCAGCTGTTGTCAGTTCATAAATTGTCCAGGCTATGCTTTCCCCATAATAAAACGTATTTTTAAACAACTTAGCCATCTCAAGCCGAAAATATATGAACTAGTTCATGGTCATTTCTATTATAAGTACAGGAATCAGTTTAGTACTTACTGGTTTGGTAGAACAGGTTCATCACAAGAATAGGAAACTATATAAAGAGTAATGAGGTGCCATTCTTCCCCTGAGCCTTGTTCTGAAAAAACCACCCCACACTATTGTCCCATAATAAAATGCTGAAGGCTTTTGAAGGCAAATCAAAATCAGGTTCTGCTTAAAACTGCAGCTTCTTTGACTGCTTTGACTGCATTTTTATGTAATAAAAATATATCTCAGCAACGATATCACAGTTTTTTTAGTAGCGATTACTGTTTCATTCACATTTGCTTTTTTATTCAATTCATTTGCTTTTACACCCTGTGTCCAGCAATGGTGTTTACAAAATACTGCAAAGACCTGAGTTATCATGGAAGCACAGAATCATTCAGGTTGGAAAAGACCCTTGGGATCATCAAGCCCAACCATCAACCCTACTGTACAAGGTCACCCCTAAACCACATCCCCTAACACCACATCTAAGCAACTTTTAAACACATCCAGGGATGGGGACTCAATCACCACCCTGGGCAGCCCATTCCACTGGCTAAACACCCTCTCTGGGAAGAATCTTTTCCTGATGTCCAATCTAAACCTCCCCTGTTGGAGTTTGAAGCCCTTCCCTCTGGTTCTGTTGCTAATGACCTGTGAGAAGAGACCAGCACCAACATCTCCACAATGTCCTCTCAGGTAGTTGCAGCAAGTCTCCTGTCAGCCTCCTCTTCCTCAAACTAAACAGATCCAACTCTTGCAATCTCTCCTCATGAGATTTATTCTCCAGGCCCTTTTCCAGCTTCGTTGCCCTCCTGTGAACTCCCTCCAGCACCTCGATGTCTCCCTTTTATTGAGCTGCCGAAAACTGGACCCAGTACTGTGTGAGGTGCAGCCTCCCCAGTGTCGAGGACAGGGGGACAATCCCCTCCCTACTCCTGCTGGACACAGTTTCTAATCCAGGCCAGGATGTCATTGGAGGTCTTGGCCATCTGGGCACACAGCACGGCCTGTCAGTTAGAACCCCCAGGTCGTTTTGTGCCAGACTGCTTTCCAGCCACACTGCCCCAAGCCCGTAGTGTTGCAATTATAAATGAATTAGCATATAGCTGGTTTTACCCTAATAAGCATCTCAGTCAGTAACTTTATTAGCTAAAACACAGAATCACAGAATCATTAGGGATTGGAAGGGACTTCAAAGTATCATCCAGTCCAATCCCCCTGCCACAGCAGGACCACCTAGATCCATTCACACAGGAACATGTCCAGGTGGATTTTAAGTGTTTCCAGGGCAGCCTGTTCCTGTGCTCCGTCACCCTCACTGTGAATCACAGAATCATAGAATCATTAGGGATTGGGAAAGATCATCTAGTCCAACCCCCCTGTAACAGCAGTGAAGAAATAACTATGGGACTAATTTTCTGCTGGTCCATAAGGCCAAAACAACTTGTGCAAGTCGAGGAATTTTCCACTAAGTCATCTGTAAGTGCTCTCCTGATGGAGATGCTGCGAGAGGAAACTGAAGAACGGCGTAGATGCCTTGTTTCTATAGCAGGGGAAGGGAACCAGCGAGCGAAGACAGGCTTCCTCATAATTTGCTGTTTCAAGGAGAAGGGAACCAACGAGTTGGGAGAGGCCCTAACATAACTTTGCACCACAGTTGCTGAAAGGGGATCATTAAAGCCAAGACAGGACGCGGTGTGATTTTTTTTGCTAAGCCTGCAAAAACCCATTTGGCATCACTCGTGGTGAGACAAGAACAGGCCAAATTGCTGATTTAGCATAACTGTAAGGCCTGAGAATATCCATAAACCACGGCGGAACTGCTGAACTAACAAATGGCTGATTTAACACAATAAATAGCACATAGGAAAAATAATGCAGTAACAGCACAGTTATGACAGCTGCGGAATGAGGGGAAACGGAACTGTTTGAAAGGAGTATTGCCTTTGGAATACAGAATTCAAAAGTCAATACACATTAGTGGGATGTGAAAATATCAGAGTCGGTTCCAGGAAATCACAGAAGCAGAGAAACTTCTCTACTGGGAAACTGGCTCAGAAGAGACAATGAACTATCAGTCTGGGAAACTGAGGAAGGGAAGAACAGAAGGTAATAGGTTAATTGAAAATCACAGACTCACAGAATCATTAGGGATTGGAAGGGACCTCGAAAGATCATCTAGTCCAATCCCCCTGACACAGCAGAATCACCTAGACCAAGTCACACAGGAACGATAAAATACAAACCTGAAAACTACCAAGGAGATATCAAACAGATCACAGAATCACAGAACATTAGGGATTGGAAGGGACCTCGAAAGATTGTCCAGTCCAATCCCCCTGACACAGCAGCATCACCTAGATCCAGGGGTATGAGAACCTCTCTTGAGGGGGTGGAGAACCTCTCTCAGGCTGCTAAACACCTCCCTTCTGATCCACACCAGGATGCTGATGACCGCATTAATAAAATCTAGTAAGAAACAACTGCTGTAGAAGCAAACACTTTCTTCAGGAAACTTCAAATGCTGGGTGGGACACCACTGGGAGGGTCATGCTGTGAATCTAAGGACCAGCAGTGACACCTGAAGGGTCACAGAGAGCTGGGAATGCTCGAGGGCATGGGACCGCCTGTCTTAACCATGACACTGCGCCTTTAATGCCTCGGTGGCTGCACGCCGCATCGCTCCCTATAGCTGTCCATTACCATTATCATCATTAGAGCCATCTCCTAAGACCACTAGAGCCATTTGCCATCCACTGCCACTCTCGTAATTACCTCAGTATCCTACATTGTCTGTTGTTATTGATCACTCCAGGCTGTCTGTCTCACAGTGAAATATTGATAAACCATCGCGGCGTTCGGTACGGCCGCGCTTAGACTTGCACAAACTATCAATCAATGCGAGCTTCCAAAAGCTGTCCTGTGTACATCGTGTAGCCACAGGCTCTCTATTCACCCCACAATACGTGCCCACCCCGTCTTTTTCCACTTAAAGCTCAAATTAGGCAAAGTTATCTGTGTATGGAAATTACCCCAGCCACATGTTCTGTAGATACATGATGAATTCCGAGCTGAACAGGTTGTGATCCAAACTGGAGCTAACACAGGAGAGAAATATGGAGATGCAATGGAAGAGCGTAACACAGGAACTGTGAGAGCCCCTGTGCATGTCTCAAAAGTCTGGTCCCACTGATCACGGAGCGGTTTGCTTTGAGCCATCAGAAGCTGCAGCATGTAAAACACAGGTCACATCTCTTTTAACACCGATCTACAAGGCTGGCAGGGGAGCAGGTCTGAATAATGAGGTAGTTTGAAGGGGAAAACTGCACATTGAGGATGCTTTGAGGAGCATTAGGAAAGTAAGTGTATGGCTGCTTTTTCCACAGGGAGAAACATGCTGGAAGGGAGCTGGGTTTCTTGCGCTTGGAGAAACAGGCAGAGGGGTCACCATATTAATGTTGAAAAATATGTGAAGAGCGGGTGTCAGGAGGATGGAGCCAGGCTCTGCTCAGTGGCATCTTATGATAGGACAAGGGGCAATGGGTGTCAGCTGGAGCAGAGGAGATTCCACATCAGTGTGAGAAGGAAATTCTCAATGAGGCTCACAGAGCACTGAAAGGGGCTGCCCAGTGGGGTTGTGGAGTCTCCTTCTCTGGAGATGTTTAAAACTCGTCTGGACATGTTCCTGTGCAACTTGGTCTAGGCGATCCTGTTGTGGCAGGGGGATTGGACTGGGTGATCTTTCGAGGTCCCTTCCAATCCCTAATGTTCTGTGATTCAGAGACTCTGTGAAGTCAAGCCTGGGGAAACTGTCGCAAGGAAGGGGTTGGTTTAATTTGTGTCATTGTCTCTCACTACCAATTCCATTCCAGTTGCTAACACACTCATTTTACCCAAGTCAGTTCTCTTTTGCCTCTGTCTAAGTCATCTTCCTACCTTTATCTCAATCACACATTTTCCACCTCATTTTCTCCCCTCTATGCTGCTGAGAAGGGAGAGTGAGAGGGCTGGGTGGCACCTGGTCACAGTTCAAGGTCAATCCATCACCACCATGATCACAACCACAGAGATGGAGTAAAAGTGTCTAGGTACGGCACCACATGACGCTTGGAGTCAGATAACCGCACCGAAACAACTAACTTCCATGCACTGCTGCCAGATAAATCCCTCAACCATTATCACTAAAAGAAGGAAGCATTTTATTTGCCCTCACAGGAAATGATCCTCTAAAAAGTGTGACTAACTTTTCTACGCTAAACCCTTTGAACTGTTAGAGTACTTCTTCCACATATCAACCCACGCAAATTTTCTTCAGGATGAGGAATTCTGGAACCAGAACAAAGAGAAGCCAGAGGGCTTTTGTAATAGCCCAACACTTAGAATAGCTGTGTAACATTAGGTAACGCTGACACAAAGCGTGTCTCGAGAGCATCTGTAAATACTCAGCGCTGAGAACATTCTTCTGCCATTCACTGGCCTCCTCCGTTAAATACTTTCAGCCTGCCAGGGGAGTCATTTCACCAGCTCCAAGGAAGGATTTCAGGACTGGCTGGTGAAATACAAGACCTTAAAAATAAAGCAATAAAAGGCCTCTGATAAACCAGAGAGTTTCCTCTACTCTTTTTCCTTGTTATTTCAGCCTAAGAGCTATCACTCAGGGCCACCAGAACCTGTCTGTGGATTCCTTCCCTGCAGAGTACCAAGAGAGAAGTTGAAGTTCACTAAACTGCAGCTTTGACCAGCCTGGCTGGAAATGACAGTGCAGGGTTTATTACCTAACTTATTCCTCTGATGTATATTTTACCCATCATAGATTATGAATTAATAGAGACTTGATTTCAGATAAAGGGAGATGGAAGGTAAATGTCAGCAGATGATAATATGCTCTGTATCAACATCACTTCTCATGTTGACTCTGTAGAACCTTCCCTTGAGGCCGTATGTGGCAGGCTGTGATTTATGAAACAGTTTAAGGTGTATATTTGATAACAAACTACTCTAATTAGTTCAGTCATTATCAATCTTCTTGATAATTTTGGTTTCATTCCAATATCTATTGATGCCTATGAGAAGGCTCTGCTATTATCAAGGGAAAGGAGGTCATATTTCACTCTAACTGGCTGTCATTGAATCATCCTAGAGAAGCGGAAAGTTCTCAGCTCTAGAAAACACAAGGATATTGACTTTGGCCCCAGCTTATTTATTTATCAACCTTTCAATCTATCTATTTAGTTATTCATTTCATCCAGGCAGCCCCAAGTGATCAGGATATCACAGAACATCAGGGACTGGAAGGGACCTCGAAAGATCATCTAGTCCAATCCCCCTGCCACAGCAGGATTGCCTAACCAATTTGCACAGGAACATACCCAGACAGGTTTTAAATGTCTCCGAAGAAAGAAGAAGACACAACCCACCTGAACAGTTCCTTCCAGTGCTCTGTCACCCTCACTGGGAAGAAGTTCCTTCTCATATTGGTGTGGAACCTTCTCTATTCCAGCTCACACCCATTGCCCCTTGTCCTATCATAAGATGCCACTGAGCAGAGCCTGGCTCCACCCTCCTGACACCCAAACTTCATGCATTTATAAACATTAATAAGGTCAACTCTCAGTCTCCTTTTTTCCAAGCTCAAGAGACCCAGCTCCCTCAGCAAATCTGGTGGGTCTAACAAGCTTTATGGCCATCTGACTGTTAACCATGGCACTCAAACTTGAGGATGGCAGCAGGATAGGCTTGACTTCAACTTAATGACATTTACTCAACCTAACAATTATATTCTAGGTTCTGTAAATAAAAATAACAGACTTGATAATCTATTCTTTTCATGTAATTTGTTAGAATTTCTAGGATTCTTTGTCTCTTTACTGCTTCTAAAAAATAATCTGCATCCTTTCATGTGTCTCTTATTTTTACATTAGCAATTTACTCTCTCGCCGGACGCGAACCACGCGACGTTGCTGGGCTCACGCACAACCACTGCTGTTGTTATCGCATTAGTAACGGAATCATTATCATTCTCATCACCAAAAACTAGCTCATTATCTGATAAGTCAAACTTTCCTCCCAAAGATTTGGAGGTATTTGATTTTTTTCTCATTTGTAGTCGCAAAAGTCATTTTGTCCTGGAGATGAAAATGCACCTTCCATAAGTAAGTGGCTATCCTGCTCATTATGCAGCTTTGACTACTAATTTTCCTCTCCTCCTTTGCAGCCGCAGAACGATCACATTTCTAACTAGTTTGGGGCTCCCTAAGGATTTCCTTTGGAAGACAGCAAGGGGTTAAGTTGTGGGTTTGAGGCAACTCCTGCTTCGGCTACTGCAATGCATGGGTACTGATAAGACTGACAGTTGAACCACAGCATCAGCTGGTCCATGGGCTCTTGGAAAATAATCTTTGGGAAGAAGTTGAGATAATGGTATCAGCGACATGCTGACCCTTCACTAGAGTCCAAGATGAAAGACTTTCCCTTCTTTTTCACCCCAGTTTCTTACTCATATTGACTCAGCTGCAATCTGATCCAAACAGCTACCAGCCCAGGAGCACCTTGGTTTGGATTCTCAGTGTCTGATCTCACTTTGCAAATGGGTGGCTACTCTGTCTTATGTTAATCACAGAGTCACAGAACATTGGAAGGAACCTCAAAAGATCGTGAACTGCAATCCCCCACCACAGCAGGATCACCTAGATCAAGTCACACAGGAACACATCCAGGCAGGTTTTAAACATCTCCAGAGAAAGAGACTCCACAAGCTCACTGGGAAGCCCCTTCCAGTGCTCTGTCACCCTCACCGTGAAAAAGTTCCTTCTGATATTTATATGGAAACTCCTATATTCTAGCTGACACCCATCACAGCATCATAGAATCATTAGGGATTGGAAGGGACCTCAAAAGATCATCTAGTCCAATCCCCCTGCCACAGATGGATCACCTAGACCAAGGTGATCTTTCACACGCATGCTCTTGTGAAGCGCAGCTGGGGCCAGGAACACACTTCTTCAATGGGAAGAGGAACACATCAGGTATCCAGGATATTTGGGAAGAAAACGTAATCGGTCTGAGGCAGAAGGAGAAGTGTTTTGCTTCTGTTACTGTGTTTTCGTTCTGCCTTCCACCCCAGAAGAAATACTGCTGCTGATGCGGTGCAGAGAACTACCTGATGTGTGAGCTGTAGGCGGTCTTTTAAAATTCAATTAACTCTATTTAATGGGATTCATGCGTTTGTGATATCAAGGAGTCACATTACTGAAAATTACTTTCAGTAATGTTCTTCTAATATTCCTGCGCAGCTATTTGTTGCCAAATGGAAAGGAAGCTAATTACTGGACTTGGTTCCTCGTGCAGCTGATGCTGCTGTTACCCATCTTCCCTCACGCGACACAAGATTACGAGTACGCGGGCTCCTAAGTCACGTTTTACACCTGAGTTACCTGATCCCTTCAGAAAACCGAGCGCTTCTGTTTGTCTAGTAGTTGTTGCGTCCAGCAGGAGTAGGGACGTGACTGTCCCCCTGCATTCAGCACTGCAGAGGCTGCACCTTGAGTACGGAGTCCAGTTGTGGGCAACTCAGTATAAGGGAGACATAGAGGTGCTGGAAGGAGTACAGAGAAGGGCAATGAAGCTGGGGAAGGGCCTGGAGAATACACCTGATGATGAGAAATTGAGAGAGTTGGGGCTGTTTAGTTTGAGGAACAGGAGGCTGAGAGGAGACCTCATCACTCTCTACAACTCTCTGAAAGGACACTAGAGATGTTGGTGCAGCTCTCTCAGCCTCTCCTGATAAGGGAGGTGCTCCACCTCCCTCATCATCCTCATTGCCCTACACTGGACTCCTTCCAACAGCTCCACATCCCTCTTGAACCAAGGAGCCCACAACTGGACACAAGACTCCAAATGTGGTCTCACCAGGGCAGAGTAGAGGGGGAGAGGATTACTTAATATTGAATTCCACCAGTTTTTCAGAGGAGAAAAGCAGAACTGAGCCACGTTTCAAAGCCTAAAACGTTGCTTCATCCAACACAATAACAAATACTGAAAGGATCTGGATTATTTTCACAGATCTCATAGCTCATTTCTCAATTTGGAATAAGCGTCGATTTAAAATATCTCACAAATATTTTACCTACAACAGAAACGTCACCATTGGAAAGGAAACCTGTTAAAATATATGAATCTGTTTCAAGGCCACTGAAGTCACAGTTTGAGAGGGAAGGTGGTATCTAGGAAGGGAGACTTTTTAAAAACATGCGTAGAATCACAGAACATTAGGGGTTGGAAAGGACCTCAAAAGATCATCTAGTCCAAACCCCTGCCAAAGCAGGATCATCTAGACCATGTCACACAGGAGCATGTCTAGGTGAGTTTTCACAGTATCACAGTATCACAGTATTATCAAGGTTGGAAGAGACCTCATAGATCATCAAGTCCAACCTGTCACCACAGAGCTCAAGGCTAGACCATGGCACCAAGTGCCACGTCCAATCGTGCCTTGAACAGCTCCAGAGTTGGCGACTCCACCACCTCCCTGGGCAGGCCATTCCAGTGGCCAATGACTCTCTCGGTGAAGAACTTTCTCCTCACCTCAAGCCTAAATTTCCCCTGGCGCAGCTTGAGGCTGTGTCCTCTTGTTCTGGTGCTGGCTGCCTGAGAGAAGAGAGCAACCTCCTCCTGGCCACAACCACCCCTCAGGTAGTTGTAGACAGCAATAAGGTCTCCCCTGAGCCTCCTCTTCTCAAGGCTAAACAATCCCAGCTCCCTCAGCCTCTCCTCATAGGGCTTGTGCTCAAGGCCCCTCACCAGCCTCGTTGCCCTTCTCTGGACACGCTCAAGCACCTCAATGTCCTTCCTAAACTGAGGGGCCCAGAACTGGACACAGTACTCAAGGTGCGGCCTAACCAGTGCAGAGTACAGGGGCAGAATGACCTCCCTGCTCCTGCTGGCCACACCATTCCTGATGCAGGCCAGGATGCCATTGGCCCTCTTGGCCACCTGGGCACACTGCTGGCTCATGTTCAGGCGGGTATCAATCAGCACCCCCAGGTCCCTTTCTGTTTGGCTGCTCTCCAGCCACTCCGACCCCAGCCTGTAGCTCTGCATGGGATTGTTGTGGCCAAAGTGCAGCACCCGGCACTTGGACTTATTGAACGCCATCCCGTTGGACTCTGCCCATCTGTCCAGGCGGTCAAGGTCCCGCTGCAGAGCCCTTCTGCCCTCCAACTCAGACACATCTGCCCCCAGCTTTGTATCATCTGCAAACTTGCTGATGACTGACTCAATGCCCTCATCCAGATCATCTATGAAAATGTTAAAGAGGATGGGGCCCAGCACTGATCCCTGAGGGACACCACTAGTGACCGGCCGCCAGCTGGATGTGGCACCATTCACCACCACTCTCTGGGCTCGGCCCTCCAGCCAGTTCCTAACCCAGCACAGAGTGTTGCCGTCCAAGCCGTGGGCTGACAGCTTAGCCAGCAGTTTGCTGTGGGGGACAGTGTCAAAGGCCTTGCTGAAGTCCAGATAGACCACATCCACAGGCCTCCCCACATCCACCAAGCGGGTCACCTGATCATAGAAGGAGAGCAGGTTGGAGAGGCAGGATCTGCCCTTCCTGAACCCATGTTGGCTGGACCTGAGCCCTTGGCCATCCCTCAGGTGTGCAGTTACTGCCCCCAAGATAACCTGCTCCATCAGTTTCCCTGGCACTGAGGTCAGGCTGACAGGCCTGTAGTTCCCAGGATCCTCCAGCCGACCCTTCTTGTGGATGGGGATCACGTTGGCCAGTTTCCAGTCACCTGGGACCTCTCCGGTGAGCCAGGACTGATGGAAAATGATGGAGAGCGGCTCGGCCAGTTCATCTGCCAGCTCTCTCAGCACTCTAGGATGGATCCCATCTGGTCCCATGGACTTGTGGGTGTCCAAGTGGCTCAGCAGGTCATGGACTAGTTCCTTGTGGATCTCCAAGGCTGCACACTGCTCCCCAACCCCATCCCCCAGTTCGAGAGGCCATTTGCCCCGAACTCCTCCCTCCTCACTATTAAAAATTGAGGCGAAGTAGGTATTCAGGACCTCAGCCTTTTCCTCATCGTTAGTTATAGTGTTCCCCTCCTGGTCCTGTAAGGAGTGGAGGCTCTTTTTACCCATCTTTTTAGCATTGATAAATTTATAAAATTGCTTTTTATTATCTTTCACAGAGGTGGCCAGCTTAAGTTCTAACTGGGCCTTTGCCTCTCTAATTTTTCTCCTACATAATTTAGTTACACCCTTGAACATGTCCAGAGAAGCCCTTCCCACCTTCCAAAGGCGATACATCCTCTTTTTTTCCCCTAATTCCTTCAGGAGCTGTTTACTCATCCAGGCTGGTTGCCTTCCCCGCCGGCTCGTCTTTCGGCACATGGGAACTGCCAGTTCTTGTGCCTTCAACAGCTCCTGTTTAAAGTAGGTCCAACCATCCTGGACCCCTTTGTTCTTAAGGGCTGCTGCCCAGGGGACTTTGCGAATAAGTTTTTTGAACAAATTGAAGTTCGCCTTCCGGAAGTCCAAGGTGAGGGTTCTGTTATTGTTCCTAATGTTTTTAAATGTCTCCAGAGAATGTTTAAATGTTTAATTTTTAAATGTCTCCAGAGAAGAAGAGCCCACAACCTGCCCTGAGCAGCCCATTTCGGTGCTCCATCATCCTCACCAGGAAGAAGTTTCTTCTCATATTTATGTGCAACCTCCTCACACCCATTGTCCCTTGTCCTATCATTAGATGATACTGAGCAGAGCCTGGCTCCATCCTCCTGACATCCACCCTTCACATATTTATCAACATTCATCAGGTCACTGCTCAGTCTCCTTTTCTCCAAGCTCAAGAGACCCAGTTCCCTCAGCCTTTCCTCATCAGAGAGATGCTCCACTCCCTTCATCATCTCTGAGGCTTTACACCGGACTCTCTCCAGCAGCTGTGTCCTTGAACTAAGAGGTCCACAACTGGACACAATCTTCCAGATGCAGTCTTACCAGGGCAGAGTAGAGAGGGAGGAGAACCTCTCTTGATCTACTAAGAGCAGGGTTAAAAGCTGGACTTGGTGATCTTACAGGTCTTCTCCAGCCTAAAAGTTCCTGTGCTGTAAAAGGATTTCAGTGTCTGTTATTGTTTTTGCTGGTGAAACAAGAAATATTTTCGAGCTAGATTTTGTATGAAACAAGTCTCACAAAACCAGATGGTTTTCGTTAGCTGCATTGACCTAACCACAGGGAACACTGACAGCAAATATAAGATTGAAACCTCCCAAGCAGGCACAGAAGAGTAAAAGCTTCTCCTCTATTTTTTTTTTTAAGCATAACCATACGAGGGAAATGTTGAAAAATACCGTTTTGTGAGGGGTCAGGAGGATGGAGCCAGTCTCTTCTCAGTGGCATCTAGTGATAGGACAAGGGGCAATGGGTGTGAGCTGGAACATAGGAAGTTCCATATAAATATCAGAAGGACATTCTTCACAGTGAGGGTGATGGGGCACTGGAACAGGCTGCTCAGAGGGGTTGTGGAGTCTCCTTTTCTGAAGGTGTTTAAGACTCGCCTGGATACATTCTGTTTATGACTTGGTCTAGGTGATCCTGCTGTGGCAGGGGGATTGGACTGCATGATCTTTCAATGCCCCTTCCAATCCCTGATGTTCTGTGATTCTGTGATACAGGCTTTCCTAGATAGTTGTAGTTAGTGAGACCATCTCACACAGGGCTTTTGAGTGAACCACATGTGAAAACATAGTCAGATAGAAAAAATCTAAAGCACTAAGCATTTATGTCAGGCAAAACCATAGAAATTCATTGGTCTTACCTTCAGGTATGGAACTGCAACCACAGCAAGCACAGCGAAGGAGGCAGCACAGAAGTCTCCTTCTCTGGAGATGTTTAAAACCCATCTGGACATGTTCGTGTGCGACTTGGGCTAGATGATCCTGCTCTGGCAGGGGGATTGGACTGGATGGTCTTTCAAGGTCCCTTCCAATCTCTAACGTTCTGTGGTTCTGTGAAATTCTTTTCCTGTGGAAGAACTACAGCAACAAACCCCGATGAAGATTCCCACATTTCAATAGGATCATCACCCATCTGTTGGGCACCACTGTTGGCTCTGTTACTTTCCTCAGCCTCTTTTGGCACAGCACGGGG
Source organism: Rhinopomastus cyanomelas (assembly GCA_013400115.1). NCBI lineage: Eukaryota > Metazoa > Chordata > Aves > Bucerotiformes > Rhinopomastidae > Rhinopomastus > Rhinopomastus cyanomelas. Next base: position 201,431 of record VXBP01004304.1, read on the forward strand.
AAGTTACAGCCCGTCTTGCCAGGCTGTGGTACCTTTCTGATTTAAAAAGTCCATTTGTGCAGGTCACCCTGCAACGTGAAGGAAAGCATCACACTTGAGTGAACACAACAGCAGGCTGCAGTTCTTGGAGGCTCTCTCTGAGTTCTCACAAACGGTTCTGGGCACTACAGTCCTGCTTAACTTCCCCACACACCTAATGGAACCATCACATCAGCAGCCTATGACAAAGCACTCACCTAGCCTGAAATCCAGAACGGATCCTCGTAGTCTTCCAGCAGCTCTACATCCTGCCGCTCCACTCTCTTCACGTTCTGCACAACTTTCAGACCTTCAAGTGCTATTTATAGATTCAACCAGCCACTTTTAGGTTTTAAATGGCTTTTCTGCCCTTCATTTAGAGGGAAGAATCGTGTAAGGTTGAACATGTGTGAGAATTACCAGGAGAGAAACGGTCTTTGATTTTCAAATGTGTATTAATGGGTCAACAGCCTCCTTTCTGGCCAGACACAGATCACTCATTAATTATAATGTCACCGGAGCTGCAGAATGAAGTTGACCTTATCCCCCGAGCACCATGTTTTAGTATTAATAGTTTTTGTTCTCAACAGCGACTGGGAAATACAGCCAGATGTGCTGAATGGTGTGTGCCTGCCTTCAGAGCATGGCTCCTCTCATGCAAAGCACGAAACACGGAAGAGGCTGCTAATAACAACCTACTTGTGGAGTCTCCTTCACTGGAGGTGTTCAAGACCCGCCTGGATGTGTTCCTGTGCGACTTGGTCTAGATGATGCTGCTGTGGCAGGGGGATTGGACTAGATGATCTTTCGAGGTCCCTTCCAATCCCTTAATAATTCTATGATTGTGTGATTTTATTTCTTTAATTCCCTAGGTGGACTTAGCACTGAGATTATATAAATTTAATACTGACTTGTAAAACTGACTGGCTCTATGTGTTTGGGAGATTGGACTGGATGATCTTTTGAGGTCCCTTCCATCCCTGATGTTCTGTGATTCTGTGTTTATCATGGCAGGAGAGGTTTGAATAGGAATAATAATAATAATGCCTATGGACCAAGGTTTGTTCAATTTGGCTTCTATTTTTTTTTAAGGTAAACACCCATCTGAAAGAGTCCACGTCATAAAATTCATCAAGTAACGGGTAATTTTGCAGGAAGTGCAATGTTTTAGATTCAAAATGGGGCTTTGGCTTAAAGTTCTAGTGTTGTAAAGCATCATAACTAAACTAAGCAAAGGGGGCAATGGGTGTGAGCTGGAAGACAGGAGGTTTCACATCAAAATGAGAAGGGACTTCTTCACAGTGAGAGTGACAAAGCACTGGAAGGGGCTGCCCAGGGGCATGTGGAATCTCCTTTTCTGGAGATATTTAAAACCCACCTGGACATGTTCCTCTGCGACTTGGTCTAGATGATCCTGCTCTGGCAGGGGGATTGGACTGGATGATCTTTCGAGGTCCCTTCCAATCCCTAATGTTCTGCGGTTCTGTGATGCAGGTTTTCCTCACTAGTTGTAGTTAGTGAGACCATCTCACATAGGTGATGGAGCACTGGAACAGGCTGCCATGGGGTGGTTGAATAGGCTGCCCAGGGAGATTGTGGAGTGTCCTTCTCTAGAGACATTTAAAAACCACCTGGACATGTTCCTGTGTGACTTGATCTAGGTCATCCTGCTATGGCAGGGGGATTGGACTAGATGATATTTTAAGGTCTCTTCCAATCCCTAATGTTCTGTGATTCTGTAAACAAGGGTGTGACTTGATATTGTGCTTATTCCAGGAAGAAAGGGAGCAAGAAGGACCCTGCAATGGATAAAATGGGAATGAACTGGAACGTAAGACCATACTTGCTAACATAGTACATCTCTGGGTCATCATGAAGCTCCTGGCCATTGACATGAAGAATAGTACAGGGTAAGGCTTTACACTGGAGAAACTAACCATGAGACAATAGCAAAGTTCAACTGGACAATAGTAAGGAAATGTTTTATTCAGCCAAAACCAGTGGACTTTTACCAGGAACTTCACCCAGGCTGTTTAACATCAGTGCGATGCTTCATCTGGATGGGTAAGAAACAGAAGAGCAATAACAGAAGGTGCTGTTACCACAGGGTCAGGCCACAGTGCCCTTGAAAGCAATTAGAAACCTTCTCCAGGAATTGAAATGACACCAGGATAGAAATCTATAAGGAGTTACGAAGCAAAGAAGCAGAGAAACAAACAAGGTAGCTTTGAACAAACGATTATGTCTCTCCTGCTTAAAATAGAGCAGACTGCAGGATCTATACCAAGCGACAGTTATGCAGGATGAGGTAGAGTGTTCAAGTGTGAAGCTAAAGGCTTCAGAGAAAGTCCCTGCTTCGCAAGAGTGAATCCTCCTGGACAATTCCTGCTGTGGCAAAACCAGTGTGTTGCCCTCCTATTCCCATATTCTCAAGAAATTGCTGAGAGATCAACAGGAGACACTGTCCTTTCCTTCCTTTAGGATCATTACATGAGATGATCGTGGCTGGTGGGACAAAGAATGGAAACACAACATACACGCAGGTATTTTTAACATGCAAGACAATTCCAGCTTCCCAAATCGTTCTGCTTCACTTCCAGCTTTTCTGTAGTATGTACCTCGACCCCTCTTGCTCAGCTCCTGAAGAGACAAGGAGCTGGGCAAGGAGCTGTTCCAAGGCTCCTGACTTGTCTTCTCCTTAAACATGGTGACACACTGGAATGCAGTAGAGCTCATCCACACATCGTGTGGTCATTGTTGCCTTGGATGGAAGCATTTCTTAGAGGGAATTACAGCATTGCAGACACCACCAGTCTTTTGAAGCCATGAGCAGGCTGTCACATCAGCCATAGGACAAGAAGAGAAATTCTAATGCTAGAAAACGAAACAAGAAAGGCTTCAATGTGTGTACACGATCAAACAAACAAATGTGATGGTTATTCTGCTGGGTTTGGGTAGCCACAGAATCACAGAACATTAGGGATTGGAAGGGACCTCGAAAGATCATCCAGTCCAATCCCCCTGCCACAGCAGGATCACTTAGATCAAGTCACACAGGAACATGTCCAGGCAGGTTTTAAACGTCTCCAGAGAAGGAGACTCCACAACCTCCTTGAGCAGCACCTTCCAGTGCTCTGTCACCCTCATTGTCAAGAAGTTCCTTCTCAGATTGATGTGGATCCTCCTATTCAATGTGTTACCACTCTCCACTTCTATCAGTTTCACTTGTCGATAAAATGTTGAACCCCTCTGAGAACTGCAGATGAGTTGAGATTTCTACCAATTACAGTCCCGTCCAGTTTTGACACTTCAGATTGCTTGATCTCAGAACAAGAGACTAAGCAGAGATACTGATGTGGACACTGCTGTGCCTCAGGACCATCTTGCAATCAGCTGGAAGGATCAGCCTTACCTTCCTTGAAGGGTGGCAGTATTTCCTCTTGAAATCATTCTTCCACAACATGTGTTACCAGCGCTGCACTGGAATGAGGATGAGCAGAGACACAGAATCACAGAATCCAAGAACACTATGGATTGGAAGGGACCTTGAAAGATCGTCTAGTCCAATCTCCCTGCCACAGCAGCATCACCTAGGTCAAGTTCACATAANTCATCCACACATCGTGTGGTCATTGTTGCCTTGGATGGAAGCATTTCTTAGAGGGAATTACAGCATTGCAGACACCACCAGTCTTTTGAAGCCATGAGCAGGCTGTCACATCAGCCATAGGACAAGAAGAGAAATTCTAATGCTAGAAAACGAAACAAGAAAGGCTTCAATGTGTGTACACGATCAAACAAACAAATGTGATGGTTATTCTGCTGGGTTTGGGTAGCCACAGAATCACAGAACATTAGGGATTGGAAGGGACCTCGAAAGATCATCCAGTCCAATCCCCCTGCCACAGCAGGATCACTTAGATCAAGTCACACAGGAACATGTCCAGGCAGGTTTTAAACGTCTCCAGAGAAGGAGACTCCACAACCTCCTTGAGCAGCACCTTCCAGTGCTCTGTCACCCTCATTGTCAAGAAGTTCCTTCTCAGATTGATGTGGATCCTCCTATTCAATGTGTTACCACTCTCCACTTCTATCAGTTTCACTTGTCGATAAAATGTTGAACCCCTCTGAGAACTGCAGATGAGTTGAGATTTCTACCAATTACAGTCCCGTCCAGTTTTGACACTTCAGATTGCTTGATCTCAGAACAAGAGACTAAGCAGAGATACTGATGTGGACACTGCTGTGCCTCAGGACCATCTTGCAATCAGCTGGAAGGATCAGCCTTACCTTCCTTGAAGGGTGGCAGTATTTCCTCTTGAAATCATTCTTCCACAACATGTGTTACCAGCGCTGCACTGGAATGAGGATGAGCAGAGACACAGAATCACAGAATCCAAGAACACTATGGATTGGAAGGGACCTTGAAAGATCGTCTAGTCCAATCTCCCTGCCACAGCAGCATCACCTAGGTCAAGTTCACATAATCACAGAACATTAGGGATTGGAAGCGACCTTGGAAGATCATTCAGTCCAATCCCCCTGCCACAGCAGGACCAGTTAGATCCTGTCCCACAGGAATATGTCCAGGTAGGTTTTAAACATCTCCATAAACCACCCTGGGCAGCCCCTTCCAGTGCTCTGTCACCCTCATTGTCAAGTTCCTTCTCATATTGATGAGGAACCTCCTATGTTCCAGCTTACACCTATTGCCCTTTGTCCTATCATTAGAAGACACTGAGCAGAGCCTGGCTCCATCCTCCTGACACCCACCCTTCACATATTTATAGACATTAATGAGGTCACTCTCAGTCTCCTTTTCTCCAAGCTAAAGATACCCAGCTCCCTCAGCCTTTCCTCATCAGGTTGATGCTCCACTCCCTTCATCATCTTTGTGGCTCTGTGCTGGACTCTCTCCACAGCAAGTGTCTCTGGACAGGGTGCTGCCACCATGGACATGCAGCAGGGAAATTATATCCTCTTGCATCTTTATCATCTAACAAAACAACGACCTGTTCTACAGGAGCCTCTCTCAAGGATGGTCCAGGAGGGTGCAGGTCCACTGAAACTAAACTGCAACCATAACTGCAAATCAAGGAGGCTCTTTTGCTCAGCCTCCAAGGAGGCTCAGAGTGGTCTGAACTTCCATGTCACCTTGCCAGGTTCGTAACGATATGTCTGGGCGCAGAGTCTGACTGGCCACCTTGGATCTGATAAAATATTTACACACCGTATTTTCAACTTTAAATGTCCAGGTCCCCTCTCACAGGCTCCATCTGGTACGAACTCCAGAGCGACACCACCGCCTTGTGCAGGCTTTTCCCACTTACTCTACAGTCAGCGAGCGGCGGTTGATTTCAACTGGTGTAATTGGGAGTAAAAGTTGCCTTTTGAAGTCTACTTCTATTTTTAAAAATCTCCTGTCAAGTTTCATGTGGTCGGACATGAAGATGAATTTGTTGTTTAAGCTTCTTCTTCCTGCAGGCAAAAAGCTTAATAATTTTTTTCTGCTGACCTTGTCTTGTCTAAAGATGAGTCAATGAATCAAGTTATGAATGATATATCATGAATAAATGATTTATGCCTGCTCATATCAAATATGATGTATTACTTAGGTCCTTGAGTATTACTGCACATAAAGATTTATCCAAAGTGTCACACGATTGGCCAGGGAGAGAATTCTTGAGTCTTTCTACGTCCTTTTGAAAAAAAAGAAGTCTATAACTGTTCTCTGAGTAGAGAAACTCATCCTGGCAAAAACCTCTTGTCTCTGACAAAGGCTTAGGAAGGACAGTCCAGCAGTTACATCTCTGCTGGAATCACAGAACGTTAGGGATGGGAGGGGACCTTGAAAGATCACCCAGTCCAATCCCAACGTCACAGCAGGACGACCTAGACCAAGTAGCACAGAAACATATCCAGGAGGGTTTTAAACATCTGCAGAGAAGGAGACTCCAGAGATGGGAACAACATGAAGGTGAAAGGTCTGACAGAAGTATTTTTTCTTGTTTTTCTCTTTTTATCAGAATGTCCCTGATGTTCCATGCTTCTGTGATTTCTTTGTATCTGACTATGTTTTCTCATGCAATTAACCCAAAAGCCTATGTGAGATCATAGAATCATTAGGGATTGGAAGGGACCTCGAAAGATCATCTAGTCTAATCCCCCTGCCACAGCAGGATCACTAGACCAAGTCGCACAGGATCATATCCAGAACTCGGATAGTCTGTGATTTCTTTCCCCCAATGAACATAACTCTCTTTCCCAGCGACAGTTAACGATGCCAACCTGGCCATGCTATGAAGGATCTTCAAACCACCAACCAGATCACACCTGAGGACACAACTGGTTTTAAGTCCATTTAAAAGGAATGACCTATCACGGTCAATCATCCCTTTTCATTTCTGAAATGATGGGCAAGCAATCTGAGGCAAATTAATGAATTCTGAAAGGTTGTTTTTGCAGAAGCACTAATAGATGACAGAAAGGTTGGGTGAACATAATCATTCTGACAGGAAAGGAACCCTGTAGTCCTGAAAAGGCAATTATTACCAGCAGCAGCTAAATGAGCAGTTGCTTATTGCACAGAGATGGTGAAGGCCTCCTGGAAATAACACAAAATGTCCTGAGCAGACCAATCATCTGTCAAATACTCTGACCAGGCTGACAGAGCCCTGGAAGGGGCTGCCCAGAGTGGGTTGTGGAGTCTCCTTCTCTGGAGACATTTAAAACCCGCCTGGCTGTGTTCCTGCGTGACTGGATCTAGGGGATCCTGCTGTGGCAGGGCGATTGGACTAGATGATCTTTGGAGGTCCCGTCCAATCCCTCATGTTCTGTGGTTCTGTGCCTGGATCTAGGGGACCCAGCTCTGGCAGGGGGATTGGACTAGATCTATCGAGGTCCCTTCCAATCCCTAATGGTCTGTGGTTCTGTGAACTAAGTACCTGCAGTCAGCTCACAAATCTGCACCAAAGGGCACAGCCCGTACTCGACTCCTTGGGTGGCCAACAAACCCAACTGAGGCAGAAAGCTGTCACCCTACAGAAGCAGTCAGGAGGCGAACAGCTGGCTGGAGAAGCCCCTTGGCACTGCCAGGAGACACCGCAGATTCCTCTCTCTGAATCTAATGACGAAGTGTCGGCAAAGGACGCGACGGAGCATCAGGAGAAATTCTTCACGGATTAATACAAATGTTCCACGCCATGAATTCATGCAGAGGATTTCCACACTGCAAAAGGAATTATTTAAAAAGCTGCCTTTCGATTCCAACTGCTACTTTCCCTGCTCGTTTCTAACAGTGAATGATAATGAAGTTGTCATTTTACATATAGGATAATGAATTGCCTTGCTGTGAGTACAAGGCTATTACTCACTCAGAGGGGCCCGATGATGTTGGGCTCGGAGAGCGTGACAAGCGCTTTACGAATGACACAGTCCGGAAAGTGAACTCAGTCAGCGCTCATTATAGGGTCCTCTTCCTCCAAGAATCTGAAAATGTGAACTTGATGTGTTGGGGGTGTGATCTAACTTTTCATGCTCATTGTGTAAGCAACACCTACACATCGAGGACTCTGTTTAAAACCCGCCTGGACATGCTCCTGTGCAACTGGATCTAGGGCATCCTGCTGTGGCAGGGGGGTTGGACTGGATGATCTTTCGAGGTCCCTTCCAATCCCTCAGTCCATTCCAGTTCTGTGTTGGCTTTGGCTGGGATAGAGTAATCCCAGACCTGGGTTGGGTTTGAGATTTGTGGTGGAAACAGTGCTAATAACACAGGGGTGTTTTAATTACAGCTGAGCAGTGCTTACACAGAGCGAGGTCTTTTCTGCTCCTCACCCCACTCCACTAGTGAGTAGGCTGGAGGTGCAGAAAAAGTTGGAGAGACAGCTGACCCCACGTGAAAAAAAGGAATACCAAACCACATGACATATAAAGCTGGAGGAGGACAGAAGTGGGGGATGTTGGGAGCGATGGCATTTCTCATCCCAACAAGTCGTTCACACACGCTGGACCTGAGGGATGGCTGAACACCTGCCTGCAATAGGAAGTGGTGAATGAATTCCTTGTTTTGCTTGCTTGACCTATTCATAGAATCATAGAATCTCAGAATCATAGAACCATGAGGAATTGGAAGGGACCTGGAAGATCATCTAGTCCAATCCCCCTGCCACAGCAGGATCACCTAGACCCAGTCACACAAGAACACATCCAGGCGGGTCTTAAACGTCTTGAGAGAAGGAGACCCCACAACCACCCCGGGCAGCCTGTTCAATTGCTCCGTCACCCTCACTGTGAAGAAGTTCCTTCTCAGGTTGATGTGGAACCTCAACTGTCTTTACCTCAACCCACAGGTTTTCTCACTATTGCTCTCCCCTACCCCATGGCAGAGGGGTGGGCTTAGCTGCAGACTGTGGTTAACCCACAAGAGTCTCCCATCATAGCTCTGTATCTTCATTTTAGCTAACACAGAGATCTTCCACGTTAGGAAAGGCAGCGACACATGACATATGTGGGAACTTACTCAGCTAATTTGACCATCTTTCATGCATAGTCCCACGCTGACAAACACCTGCCTGTCACCCAGGCTAAAGACAAATCCATCTTCATGAATTCTTACACCAGGCTCTACCATTATTCAGAGGAAAACCTCAGCTCTACAGCTAGAAATGTCAACCTGCTTGTGGGAGGGGAAGCCTGCAGTCTTGTTTTTGTTCTTCATTGTTTCTCTGGATCACAGAACATTAGGGATTGGAAGGGACCTCAAAAGATCACCTAGTCCAGTCCCACTGCCACAGCAGGATCACCTAGATCCAGTGGCACAGAAACATGTCCAGGCAGTTTTTAAACATCTCCAGAGAAGGAGAAAGATGGATGAGGCTCTGCCAGGCTGGATGAGGCTCCGGTCAGCTTGATCTAGGGTGGGGTGTCCCTGCCCATGGTAGGGGAGTTGGACCTGCATAATTATGTGGTCCCTGACTGACTCTATGACTTGGTCTAGGTGATCCTGTTGTGGCAGGGAGATTGGACTAGATGATCTTTCGAGGTCTTTTCCAATCCCTAATGATTCTATGATTCTATGAGTCTATGAAACAAAGGAGACTCCACAACCTCCCAGGCAGCCCGTTTCACTGTAGACTTTTCTACATCTGCCTAGTCCTACATCAGACAACCTTCTCCTACATTTCAACTTACACACTATCCAAGCAATTCAGACCAGGTTTAAATCTTAAGGTTTCCACCACGAGTCCTCTGATGATGTCCACAGGCTTAAATTACCAAAGCAAAGGTATTTCTCAACCCTCCTACCTCCTCAACACTGACACAGCTTTTACCTGTTTGTTTCACTTCAGACACCAGTCCTTTAATTTTCATTCTAAATTGCTGAACCACCAACACGAGACCACTTCCACTGTTTAAGTTTTATACTTTGTACTTCTGTATTTTCAGCCCTTCACTACATCTCTGCCCATTAGTTTCACTTCTTGCTGGAGAAGCTACCGTGACACAGTTACGATGGATCGCTGCGCTCATCATCTTGCCCTCTAATCACAGCTAAGGCACAAGGGGGACACCGTATGAAGCTAGTTTGTATTATACAGTATAAAAGCAGCTTATTGTTAAGGAATGACAGGGAATCACAGAATCATTAGGGACTGGAAGGGACCTCGAAAGATCATCCAGCCCAATCCCCCTGCCACAGCAGGATCACTCAGGCAGACTCACAATTTTAAGCATGATTCTTGCTATTAAACCAAACCAAGTTAAAAGGAAGTGACTACTGGCACAGGAATAGATCTGAGCTGCTCTCCTGACTCAATGGGATAATTAGGTCTCGGACACAGCACTGACCTCAGCTCAAACACACCAAGGGCGAACGGCAGGCGTTGGCTAGAAACCTTGACTCGGCTTTTCCTGAAATGCAATAGTCACGCGGCGTCAGGAAACGCTGCCGTTTGTTGGAGGCTGAGCTACAAACACCGGATCAGATCTTCACTTGATGTGAGCTGACAGCCTCAAAGGAGCGATCTTGGTTTACAACACTGGAGATACAGCCCAGAGCCTCTGGCTCTGAAAGAAGAGAAGTTTCTCTGAAAGAGATTGCAGTTTATTAGAAAGAAGTTCAATGGACTATTCAAGGTCATCGTAGTGAAAGGAATCTTTGCTCTGGTGCCTTTGTGTATTTGCCTCAGCAAATGCTTTAAGGCTTTTAAACTCAGATATGCAGACCCAGCTTACCTTATCCAGTCCTAGGATCACCTTGCCTGTTAGGGAGAAAATGGTGATGCACTTGTTGTTGTGTCAAGATCGATTCAGAGCAGTGACTACTCTCACAGTCACTTTTATATTCTCTTCTGACAGAATACAGATACAAACTCTCAAAGCCCTGATTTTCTCTTTCAAAGACAGGATTTACTACTATTTCTAGTGTTAAAGATCTCAGCTGTTTCATACCTTGCCCTCTAAAAAACACACAGGTAACTGTGGGTCTGAGCTGCTTCTACTGGTCTGCAGTGCATCCAGAACAGATTCACTGAGGCTGAAAAAGCCCTCTGAGCTCATCCAGCCCAGACATGGACCTAACATCACCACATTGGCCACACCGGGGCACTAAGGGCCACAGCCAGGCTGTCCTTAAACACCACCAGGGATGGGGACTCCACTACTGCCCTGGACAGTCCATTCTGAGGTCTGATCACTCTTTCCATGAGGAAGGGCTTCCTAACATCCAACCTAACCCTCCCCTGGTGCACCCTACCCTTTCGTCCTGGCACTAGTTGCCTGGGAGAAGAGCCCAACCCCCACCTGATTACAACCTTCCTTCAGGGAGTTGGAGAGAGGGAGAAGGTCCCCCCTGAGTCTCTCTTCTCCAGGTTCAACACCCCTATCCCCCTCAGCCTGGCCTCATCAGCCTTTCCCTCCAGTCTCTTCTCCAGCCTCATTCCTCCTCTGCACCTGATCTAGCCCTTCAATGTCTTTGTTGAAGTGAGAGGCTCAGAACTGCCCCCAGTACTCGGGGTGAGGCCCCAAATTCCTTACTTCAGTTGCATGGTTACCACACCCAAACTTCCTATAAAAAATCAAGCGCCTTGACAATTACATGACCTTCCAGACTCTGCTCCTATGTCAATCTCAACACTGCCACAGGAGAAATACAGGAGCAAGAAATGCCACAGGAATCTCAGTGTTAAAGAAAACAGAGAGGAGGACTGGCTATCATCCCATTCTCTTGAACAGGTCTGGTCTCTGCCAAACCTCACCTCTTGGAATGCTTGTACGATAAATCCACGTGTTCAGACTTGCTGCTCAGATAGACATCGCGTGGACAATCATCCCATCACAGAATCACAGGACATTAAGGATTGGAAAAGACCTCGAAAGATCATCTGAACGTGTCCAGGCATCTCCTGTGCAAAGCCACAGAAGAGTATTTTGATACCTAGGCAAAGAAAGATCAAAACAGAACAATAAGGACTGGAAGGGACCTCAAAAGATCATCTAGTCCAGTCCCCCTGCCCAGAGCNAGGATTGGAAAAGACCTCGAAAGATCATCTGAACGTGTCCAGGCATCTCCTGTGCAAAGCCACAGAAGAGTATTTTGATACCCAAGCAAACACAGAGCACTAGGGATTGGAAGGGACCCCGAAAGATCATCGAGCCCATTTCCCCCACCAGTTTAGCTTCAATGACATTCTCCAGTAACACCGACTTCCACAATCTACCAGCACAAATTGCAATCAGATACTCACATGAAATCGTTGTCAGACAGTCGGCTTTTATTTGAATGGCACAAGTTTACAAGGCTCCAAGTAAACAGGTTCTGGAGAAGCGTGTTCCACAAATTAATCTTCAACACCAACCATGAAATTATTCTTGTCAGAGCTGCACTTTGCAGGGAGCTAATGTGTCCAAGTAGCTTGATGATCCGGCCACGATTAAAAATATCAACAGGGTATCACATTTGTTTTTCCTTTTAACCCAGTGAACAGGGAGGTGGTTTCGTTAAAAGGACAACCCTACATAAAATCTGGAAGCACACATTCGCTTACAGCGAAAAGACTTCTCATTACACCTCTCAAGGGCTTCACAGGTACCAAAAAAGCCCCCAAGTTCTCAAATATTCTTAGCAAAACATGGAATTCATGTTTTCATTAGATAAAAGCGACTGTGTAATTTCATAGAATCATTAGGAATTGGAAGGGACCTTGAAAGATCATCTAGTCCAATCCCACAGACCTGTGAACTACAGGAAATAGTGTGATCAGCTGATGTTGATACAATCGGCTTATTACATACCATCAAGATCTTCACAACTGACTGATCTTTCTCCAGATGCCATTGAAGTTATTCAGTAGCCTGGGAACACTTTGTTTGTGAGTTCAATTCTGGAAACTTGCAGCTTGATCCAAAGTCTCCAGCTACTTTTCAAATCCTTGATTCTCAAAAACATACAAGGAACAAAAGTTTCATCGCATCAGAGAATCATGAAACATTAGGGATTGGAAGGGACCTTTAAAGATCATCTAGACCAATCCTCCTGCCACAGCAGGATCCCCTAGATCAAGTCCCACAGGAACATATCCAGGTGGGTCCTTATATATCTCCAGAGAAGGAGACTCCACAACCGCCCTGGGCAGCTCCTTCCAGTGCTCCGTCACCCTCATTGTGAAGAAGTTCCTTCTCATATTGATGTGGAACTTCCTCTGTTTCAGCTGACGCCCACTGCCCCTTGTCCTATCATTAGATGACACTGAGCAGAGCCTGACTCCATCCTCCTGACACCTACCCTTCACATATTTATCAACATTAATGAGGTCACCCCTCAGTCTCCTTTTTTCCAAGCTGAAGAAATCCAGCTCCTTGACCCTTTCCTCATCAGGGCAGATGCTCCTCTCCCTTCATCATCTTTGTGGCTCTGCACTGGACTCTCTCCAGCAGTTATGTGTTCTTCTTGAACTGAGGGATCCAAAAGACCAACTACCTGAACTGGCTCTAGTACCTAGCAAAGTGGATAATCCAAAATGTACCTGTAAGTAAACGATTCACATCCCGGATGCTGAGGTTCTGCCCAGCTATTTTCCCCTCTTCCCTGCTTTTTCCCTTCTTCCCACTGTGTTTCGATGCCCTGGGATGCACGTTACTGAATCAGCAGCTTGAGGGGCAAACATTACAGCTCTCTGGCAGAACCAAGAAAAACAAGAGAAGGCAACACCAACCAAAAAATGCAAATGAACATCATCCCGAATCACTCAGCGCAACGTACGCTACACACGTCTTCATATCCCACTTCCATGGCACGTAGCCATGGAAAAATGTGGTCTAATTCACAAGCACTTTCACAAAAGCTCCATTACCAAGCTCCAGTCTGCAGTGGGTTGTGTTATGAGTTCCCTCCCGGGCTGCAGAAATCACATTCATAGCACAAACCAGTGAAATGTGCTTCTTAATCAACGGACGTGGAAGCTACTTAGGTTAACGGCCAACGTTCCCTTCTTATGGCGCCGTGTTGTAAACGTACAAGTTGTTGTGGAGTGAACTGATTTTGCAAATAAGCTGCTGTGTTCAGGCTCAGCCTTCTATGATGTGTGATAAAAATCAACCTTTCATTGCACATTTGCACATAAGGGGGTATTTATTGGTTTCTGGGAATCGCTGTGTCAAGTTTGTATTACTGATCGGGCAAGAAAAGGCTTCTAGTTGCTCCGTGTTCTGAATTGACCGGCTGTTGGCCGTGGCAACTGGAATTTACTGTGTGAAAACGTAGGAGACGGAACGAAGGGAGGCATCGTTCAGGCAAAGAGAACACAGCTTTGACAGCTGCTCTTTTGCACACAAAAGGCAGAAATACTTGTGTATTCCATCTGATTAGGTAATTTCACACGGCGTTAGGTGACATCAAATAGTCTGAATCCAGACTGCCATGATCAGCGAGACCAGCAGTTGAGCATTAACCCTCACAGGCACAGCCATCATGGAATCATTAGGATTGGAAGGGACCTCGAAAGATCATCAAGTCCAATCCCCCCACCACAGCAGGATCACCTAGACCAAGTTACAAAGGGACACCTGCAGGCAGGTTTTAAACATCTCCAGTGAATCATAGAGTCATTAGGGATTGGAAGGGACCTCAAAAGATCATCCAGTCCAATCCCCCTGCCACAGCAGGATCTCCTAGATTCAGTTGCACAGGAACATGTCCAGGTGGCTTTTAAGCATCTCCAGGTAAGGAGACTCCACAACCCACCACAAAATCATTGAATCATTAGGGATTGGAAAGGACCTCGAAAGATTATCTAGTCCAATCCCCCTGCCACCGCAGGATCACCTAGACCAAGTCACACAGGTGGGCAGCCTGTTCCTGTGCTCTGTCACCCTCACTGGGAAGAAGTTCATTCTGATATTTATATGAAAGTTGCTATGTTCCAGCTCACACCCATTGCCCCCTGAGAAGGAGACTCCACAACCCCCCCAGGCAGCCTGTTCCTTGCTCTCTCACCCTCACTGTGAAGAAGTTCCTTCTCATATTCACTCTGTTTCCTCTGGATATTGACTCACATTCATTTTCCTGTTGTGTCCAAGTACCAAATCATAATACATGTGCTAAAGGTAGGTAGCACATTAACCTCTCCTGTGAGGACAGGCTCAGAGAATTTGGGGTTGTTCAGTCTGGAGAAGAAAAGGATCTGGGGAGACCTTATATCAGCCTTCCAGAACATAGTCTCCAGAAAAGCTGGAGAGGAGCTTTTTACAGGGGCATGTAGTGATAGGACAAGGAGGAATGGCTTTAAACTGAAAGACAGTGAATTTACATCAGACACTAGGAAGAAAGTCTTCACAGTGAGGCACTAGAACAGGTTGCCCAGGGAGGTTGCAGATGTCCCCTCCCAAGAAGTGTTCAAGGCCAGATCGGGTGGGTCTTTGAGCAATCTCATCTATGAGAGGTGTCCTTGCTCATGACCTTTAAGGTCCCTTCTAACCCAAGCCATTCTATGAATTTATGTAAAGGAAAACAAAGAATTTGAATTCACCTTACCTGCATTAAGTACGAAATTCCAAGCACCCATTAGTGGTTTCACAGACTACAAGATGCTTGAGCTGTTGAGAACAGGAAGTGAGACTACGTGACAGAACCTCGCTGGCCGACACTTGTTCAGAACCCTCAGCATACAGATGGAAAACACCAAAAGTTTATGAAACAATTTTTTTTGAGATGGGGGAAACAGGAATTTCTGTAGCAGGCAAACACATCAGTCAGAGCCATCCCCCTCACCCTGGTGTCATTCTGACTAGTGTCAGGATTGTGCTACATAAAAGCCAAGTGGAGCTTCAAGAGACACTAATGAACAACTGTGCTAATACTCTGACAACTCATAGAATCACTCAGATTGGAAAAGACCTTTGGGACCATTGATTCCAGCCATCAATCAATCCTACTCTACAAGTTCAACCCTAAACCAGGTCCTCTGATGCTATAGCTAAGAATCTTCAAACACATCCAGGGATGGGGACTCAATCACCGCCCTGGGCAGCCTATTTCAGTGCCTGACCAATCTCTCCAGGAAGAATTTCTTCCTGATATCCAATCTAACCATCCCCTACCAGAGCTTGAAGCCCTTCCCCCTGGTTCTGTCACCAATAACCTATGAGAAAAGACCACCACCATCTCTGCAATGTCCTTTCAGATAGTTGTAGAGAGCAATGAGGTCTCCCCTCAGCTCCCTTTTCCTGAAACTAAACAGCCCCAACTCTCTCCATCTCTCCATCTCATCAGACTGATTCTGCAGCCCCTTCACCGGTTTCATTGCCCTCCTCTGCCCTCGCTCGAGCCCCTCGATGTCACCCTTGTACTGAGTTGCCCAAAACTGGACCCAGTACTCAAGGCGTGGCCTCCCCAGTGCTGAGTACAGGAGGACAATCACCTCCCTACTCCTGCTGGACACACAAATGACACGACATGCCACCGGTAACAGAGCTTGCAGCACATACTCTCCATGGCTCTGTCACCACTAGGTCACCGAGAGAACAGATTCAAACGTGGGAAAATTAGCAGCTCTCTATGATCCTGTTTAGAAAAAGAGTTTGTTTTCCTTAAATCCGTGCCTCTGAGCATCACATCACATCCCCGTGCCTCTGCACGGTGAAGGTAGCCACTCAAGCATGTGATGTACATTTATTAACACACATTAACTGGTCAGGACATGACCTTCTTCCAAAGGCCGTGCTTTGATGTACGACACTTAATTCTATCAAACCATCCTGGAACAAAGAGACAAGAAGATGTTCCACTGACTTCACGCACGACAAGCTCTCCATAAACAAGGCAGCACCCGTTTAGAAGAAAAAGAGCAAGGCTTCACTCTCAGAGGCTTGTTGGAAAATAAATCAGAGCAAAGGAGCTTAAACAAACCCCTAATCTTTTATAACCAAACGGACTAGGCAGACGAGCAAGCACATAGTAGGTTTACACAGCACAAGAAGGGTTGTTCCAGGCCTGTGTTCCGACTGGGTGTCTTAAATTAAGCCCTCGTATTCATTCCAACCTGCGCAGCTCGGCAGAGAACGCGTGCGCTAATCTCTGCCAATATTTGTAACAGCTATTAAGTTAATACTGGATTACAACACAGCGCCTGTACGTACACAGCTCCGTGCTGCCCTGCGGGTTTGCTTAACGCTGACCAAGAGACTCCTGCCCTTGTTTTGAAAAATACACTCTTCCTTCCGTTGAGAGATGAAAGACGATAGACTGAACACAACTGTAGGATGGTCTGATGCCAAGTCTTTTGGGAAATTCATAAAGAGTGGCCAAATTCCTGTTGACATCACTCACGTGGGATAGTGGAAGGAGTCAGAGTAAAGTCAGTTCTACTGAAGAAAACATATTGAGTCAGTTAGCCTGAGGGCAAACACAGTCTTTCAATAAATCTTAATATGTAGGTGCCTATTCAGGCACTGGAATGGGCTGCCCAGGGTGGTGGTTGAGTCCCCACCCCTGGATGTGTTTTAAAGTCACTTAGATGTTGTGCTGGGGGATCTGGTTTAGGGGTGAACTTGTAGAGTAGGGTTGATGGTTGGACTCGAGGATCCCAGGGGTCTTTTCCAACCTGAATGATTCTGTGATTCTATGATATATTCTCCAGTCACGATGAATCATAGGGATTGGAAGGGACCTCAGAAGATCATCCAGTCCAATCCTTCTGCCACAGGAGCATCACCTAGATCCAGGCGCACAGGAACACGGCCAGGTGGGTTTTACACTGTCCAGAAAGACAGACATCGTGTAATGAAAGTAATGAACAGCAATTCAGACAAAACTACCTGCTTGTTTTATTTTGTAGGCAGGTGGGATTGACTCTGATTGAGCTTGTCTATCATTTCTTATTAAATCATAGAATCACAGAATCGTTAGGGATTGGAAGGGACCTCGAAAGATCATCTAGTCCAATCCCCCTGACACAGCAGCATCACCTAGACCAAGTCAGAGCATAAGCTGCACACACCAACATTTTGGATGGAATATCCTGGTCCAGGAAAAACACTCTGCAGACCCCATGAAAATCTGCTTGCACCCAAGCCAGGCCTAATTAAAAAGTTGCTGTTTGCACACACGCAGAAGAGACGACTTTGAATTTAACAGATGTCTTCTTATATTTGATTCTTTTGGATCCTAGCAGGACTTTGAGCTTGTTATTATGGTCAGCTGCACCTGGAATAAATCTAAAGGGAGGTGAGTTGAGAACTCAGTGGGAAACAAGAAGCACAACTGTGATCAGAGGGAGAAAAGAGAACTTTGTTGCTGGCAAATTAAAGGGGAATTGTAGTTGCTAAGTTAATGAGTTAATTAAGAAGCAATAAGGAACCACAGGGGACACAGAACTGATGGGAATGACTGAGAGAAATGTGGAAAGTAATGGGAAAGTCACCACATGTCACGAGGGTGTGAGAGAAGTTGAATGTGGAGGGTTGGATGTTAGCAGAGGGAGAAGAAATAGTTAAAACCACCATAAACTCTCTGGGTGATGAACTTGTACCCTTGCATTGGTAGGCAAGGAATTCTTGCCATTAACACAATGTTTAACAGACAGAAACACACACATGTAGCTGAGACATTCACTTGCCATCCTGGAGTCTCTATTCCAAGTTTTGCAGACTCACAGCTCCAAGAGAAGACACCAGACTATGTTTTGAACACCTTGGACTGGCAGAGTACTCTGAAGTGTTGTTGAGCACCAAAGGGAACCCACTGATTGTTTCCTGAGATAGCAGCCATAATGTATGTCACAGGTGCCCATACCTGAGTAACACAGATAACACACAGTATCACACAGTATCACAGTATTACCAAGGTCGGAAGAGACCTCATAGATCATCATGTCCAACCTGTTACCACAGAGCTCAAGGTTAGACCATGGCACCAAACACCTTCTAACACAAGGAGTCCGAGGAAACTCTTAGCTGCTTCCTTGAGAATACAAGCCCAGGCACAACTACGTTTATCACATAATAGAATATGTTTATATTATTTAATATATTCTAATAATATATTCTAATATAATAATGTATTCTAATATAATAATATATTCTAATATAATAATATATTCTAAACGACCCACACAATTATCTTGCCTGACTCTCTGCATGACACAAGCCGAAGAACTGCACTGAACTCCAAAGTGGAAGAGATATACTCACAGCACAAAGCCACACACACGCCGCTGGGTGCTTTTCCTCTCTGCATCTGTTGTTCCCAATCATTCTCTTAATGCATATAGAAACCCTGTGACTGGAGCCAGCAACCATAACAAAGACCTCAAAAGATAAAGAGATTAGTCTCTCCAAGTTCAAAATAAACCCCATGGCCTGAAGAACAAATGTCTTCATCCAAACTTTCCAACATACTAACTGTGAAATCCTGTGGACCTTGTCAAAGAGCAAACAAGACAACAGTTAACTTTCAAATGCTTGTAATTAAACAAATTACAGTAATTTAACAAGTACAAAATATAGGGAGAGATTTGGAGAAACTACATCTACAGAATCACAGAACATTAGGGATTGGAAGGGACCTCAAAAGATCATCCAGTCCAATCCCCCTGCCACAGCAGGATCACCTAGATCAAGTCACACAGGAACATGGCCATGCAGGCTATAAATGTCTCCAGAAAAGGAGACCCCACAACCCCTCTGGGCAGCCCCTTCCAGTGCTCTGTCACCCTCACTGGGAAGTTGTTCCTTCTCATACTCATTCTGTTTCCTCTGGATATGGAACCACATTCATTTTCCAGTTGCCTCCGAATACCAAATCACAATACTAAGGGTACGTAGTCGACCCTTAAATCATGTGCTAAGGGTACGTAGCATATTAACCTCCCCTGTGAGGGACCTCAATGAGAAGAAGTTCCTTCTCCACGTACTTATTATTTACATCTATGTTTATGTCGATGCACCCTATTGCTGCAAGGAAATTAGCATTTGTACAACATTTTGAAGATCTAAGGCCTCTGCGTATTTGCGTGTCGACACACTTGCACAGACCCTGGCTTCTCTTTGGTGATAAAAGCAATTCACTGTCATTTTGTAAGGTTAGTGCTCAAAACCCAGTTCTTCATCTGAGCTGATTGTACTTTTGCGTCTTTATGGACTCTTTAAAATGTGCAGCACTAATAAAACCTTATTAGCTTTTTATTATCAGCTGTCCCAACACATAAATATTGCAAGCTGCAAGGGATTTGCTGGTCGCTGCGAGCACGACTCTGGACTGTCTGGTGATCGATGCATTTGCTGTGCTCTTTCTGGCAGCTGGCAGTTCTGAAAAGACGATAAATTTTTAGTATCATTCAGGCAATTTGCAAACATCCTTCTGCCTTTAAGGGTGCTCTGTTTGTTTCTACACAATATAGGACTGAATTCAATTTGACTAAGCTCCTAGGCTTTACCAGCACCTTCCTACCTTTAGCTGACGTTCCGCAGAACAGACCTTCCGTCTTAGAAACACACCAGGTATTTAGGACCTAAACTTGCTATAAATTCTTTGAAGTCAATAGGTAGGATTTAAAAATCAATGGAAGGATATAGCTCAAACGTGCCTTTTCCAGAGTTATAAGGGTACAAAGATGATCACTAAGCACTCACTCATATCTAAGATCTGAACATTTGAAAGAAAAGCCTAGAGATCTAGAAGAGTGAGATGACACTGGAATCAATACGTTTAACGCCCTAAATAGCTCATCTGATTCATCTCACCAACAAGAATATGTGAGTGTCTCTAGAAGAGACCGGCGTTTACGGCAACAGCGCTTTCTGAGCTGGAGTACTTTGGAGTCTGCTGGTTTAGAAGTGGTCACAGAAGGATGTTAGTGAGAAAACAAGAAGAATGTTTCAATAAGGAAAGTGGAGAGGTCTCACAAGAGAGCTACTCTTCCCAATAGACTTCACCAGCTTTGCTTGAGTACACTTTGGTTACACTAGAGGCTTTTTGGTGGAACGTCTCAGAATCACAGCATGTTATAGGTTGGAAGGGACCTTGAAAGATCATCTAAGTCCAACACCCCCTGCTGGAGCAGGGTAAGCCTACAGTACTGTCTCAAGATGTCCTACATGGGGCTTGAAGCCATGACCCCAGGAATTCAGAGTCACATGCTCTACCAACTGAGCCAACAGAGACTGAGAAAACAGTCACTAAATTCACCTGGCAGAGCTGAAGGAAGTGCTAACATCTGCATTGGGTCACCACCTGACCATAGACTGGCTCCACAGCGAGTCAGCACTCCAGAAAAAATGCTTCCAAACATGTGGTCCCCATCAGAAAATATAATTCAACTGTTGTTTGCACGATGCAGACCCAATTGCTATCACACACCAAACATAAAACTCAAACGTGGCTATTCCAACCATTTAACAATAATAAACACTGTGGAAACAAGGGGATGTATAAACATTATGGTGTCAGGAAAAACTGTTACTCTTCAGGAGTCACAGTATCACAGAACATTAGGGACTGGATCGGACATCGAAAGATCATCTAGTCCAATCCCCCTGCCACAGCACGATCACCTAGACCAAGTCACACAGGAACACATCCAGGTGGGTTTTAAACATCTCCAGGTAAGGAGACTCCAAAACCCCTACCAGCAGACCCTTCCAGTGCTCCATCACCCTCACTGTGAAGAAGTTCCTTCTCATATTGATGTGGAACCTCCTGTGCTCCAGCTCACATCGTGTCCTGTTGTTAGAATTCTCTCTTCAGTAAACAGAATTGGTACCAGCGTAAGCATAATCACACTCTCCTTCTTTTATCAGACACTAAGTAAAGACAGGAGACAGTCACATCTAACCTCCTGCAGTCACACTGACTGACGGTGAACGTATTCCCCCTTCAGTCGTACCTGCACCACTGCACAGACCTGCCTCTGGTCAGACCCAGGATGCTTTTGCCCATGCGGATGGGAACTTGCAAAGAGACGGAGCAACAGCAGCTCTACGCACTCGGCCCCAGGTCACCATCAACAGAGAGGTCCCTTTGCCAAGGACCTTTGGAAACAGAAACCCAGATCTGTAAGCAGCTCTCACTCCTTGCTACAGGAGCACACACTTTAAGAAGTCTTCAGGACGTTGTGCACTTTGAACTCTTCCAGAAGGTGTCTGTTGTTTTTTTCACATTAACACAGATACTTTTTCCACCTGTATTGCAACCTGAAACGTTTCCGTAGTGTTTCCACGGCAAACAGCGTGACCAGATGATTAACGTTTCCATCAAATACGTTACCTGTATAAAATTAACTTTTTAGGCTCTAACCCCAGAGTTATCTGAGGTTGTAAAACTCTAAACCCAATAGGGCTTAACAATTCCAACTGTATTTTAACACCTGCGATTCCCTCCTGTGCTGCTTCTCCCGTTAGATGTTAGGACATCGAACCATCTGACCCCTTCATTCACAGGCTACTCCAGATCAGCGTGGTAGTGGCGTGATTACCACCTTTGTACGTGGCTTCTGCCAACTCAAACCTGATCTTAGTCCCACAACGTGCTTCAGCAGCTTGTGCTTTCAGAGGTGATCTCCTGGTTCTACAGTAGGGAGTGAATTAACACTTCCCTTGTGCTTTTCATGATGACCACACAGGTTCTACACACCAGGCACCACCGATGGAGGGATCCAGCCTGGAGTAGTGGGGTGGTGGTGTGACAGAGTGGTGGAATCCCCATAACATTCCCAGAACTCAGAGACCTTGTTTTCCTTTCCTGCTCTCTGGACAGCTGATGGAGACCTCGACACGGGCTGTCGTGGTAACGGATGAGCTTACACAGCCGGCAGCTTTTTAAGACCAGGCAGTTCTTTTATTTAATGTAAAAGTTGAATGTATTTTTGTACAAGTGTTATTACCAAGTCAAACTTTTCAAATCATTTGAAATCATCATAAAAATTATCTCTCCAGGAATTACTACAGAAAACAAGTCTTTTTCTTACACAAATGGTACAATCAGAGTTTAGCTGTATTCTCGGAATTGAGGTATTTGTTGTTCCACAGGAGTAACGATCGTGGATTGAACCGGTGGGGGTGCTCTGTGCGTTAACTCCTGCGCTGCTTACCCAAGGAAACGCCGCATCCTTCAGCTACTCGCTCTGAAAGAAGAGCTTGCTGAGGCAGCTAAGAAACACGAGTGGACTTCAGTCACATTTTTCAGTCAGAGCAGGCGTGAAAACTCACCTGGGTCTACATCTGGGCTGTCTGAGAACCAGGTCCTCAGCATACTGCAGGACACGCTGGGTATTTTGCAAGACTGAGCTTTTCTGTCATAAAAATATAGTTTTTGTATAAAAAATACAGCAGATGTCCTTCCAACAATCCCATCTTAACCGCTACTCACTCCCGTTAAGTTTTATACATTCAGAGACAGACGTGCGAGCTGTACTGTCACCAGCACAAAAGACCGTTCTATATTTAGGAAAACAACGCGTCGCGGTACCTTGAAGCGCCAACCGAGAGAAAAGTTGAGAAAGGTTTCATCCGCAGAGAAATTCTGGTCCGAGTCAAACTTCTGTTCAGCCAGTTGTAAACAAACGTCTTAGAATGCAGAGAATCCTCTCATTTCTTTCCAGCTAAGGTAGTCTCAAACACATCAAGTCCTGCTTTGAAGTAAACCTGAGCTGAATTGATGCTGTTCAGCACCTCCGACAAGGCTGCTTGAAGGGTCTCATTTGACTGATGCAGTTTGCAGTGCTCCAGTGCCTCTGGCAGGACTGAAAATTGGCTTGTCCTTTCATCTAGTCTGTAGAGGATATTTCTACAAGAGAAGCAACAAAGAATGGTAAACTTTTTAGCCAAAACAATTCATCAAAAAGCATCAGGAGAGCCTGCAAGCAACGGCCACACTGTACAGATGATAGATGTTATCGTGCGGGAAAGCAGCCCCACGGCAAACCGAAAGACAACAGCTTATTTAGTGCAGCTTTGTCAACTGCATCTGCCTGTTGACTTAGGTGTAGAAACGTTGAAACTCTCATTAAAATGGAGATCTCACATTTCCCTTTGACCATATCACAGTATCACAGTGTTACCAAGGTTGGAAGAGACCTCATAGATCATCAAGTCCAACCTGTCACCACAGAGTTCAAGGCTAGACCATGGCACCAAGTGCCACGTCCAATCCTGCCTTGAACAGCTCCAGAGTTGGTGACTCCACCACCTCCCTGGGCAGGCCATTCCACTGGCCAATGACTCTCTCAGTGAAGAACTTTCTCCTCACCTCAAGCCTAAATTTCCCCTGGCGCAGCTTGAGGCTGTGTCCTCTTGTTCTGGTGCTGGCTGCCTGAGAGAATCATAGAATCATAGAATCATTACGGATCGGAAGGGACCTCGAAAGATCATCTAGTCCAATCCGCCTGCAACAGCAGGATCACCTAAACCAAGTCACACAGGAACCTGTCCAGTCAAGAGAGCAACCTCCTCCTTAGAATCATAGAATCACTATGGACTGGAAGGGACCACACAAGATTATATTCAAAATCATGCAAGATTATATTAAAAATCATGTGCTTAGACCTATGCGACCTCTCACAAAGAATTGTGTGTCTCAGCTGGGTTCCGTTTACAGATTCACAGAGCTTAGGGATTGGAAGGGACCTTGAAAGATCATCCAGTCCAATCCTCCTGCCACAGCACGATCCCCTAGATCATGTCACACAGGAACATATCCAAATGGTTTTTAAACGCCTCCAGAGAAGGAGACTCCACAACCCCGCTAGGAAGCCCATTCCAGGGCTCTGTCACCCTCACCGTGAAGAAGTTCCTTCTCAGATTGATGTGGAACCTCCTCTGTTCCAGCTCACACCCATTGTCCCTTGTCCTATTCACTAGATGCCACTGAGCAGAGCCTGGCTGCATCCTCCTGACACCCACCCGTCCCCTTCGATCACACAAGATTACATTCAAAACCATGTGCTTAGACTTATCACACCTCTCATGAAGAATTCTGTGTCTCAACCGGGTTCCATTTATTCCCCTCTGAAAAAAAGTTTGGTTATTACTGTGGCCCCCCCAGGCATGGAATCAGTTTTTCTCCCTATCTGCTCCTGTTACTTATTTCACACTTCAGAGGTGAAATTCCAGCTGCACTGAAGTCAACGTTAAAACTCTCATTGCCTTCAGCAGAGCCTTTATTTCATCAATAATCCTTTGTGGCATCAGAACAAGAGCAACCCATCTTTATTGTCACATATGTGAGGAAGGCAAACAAATGAAACACAGAGCTAAACCCTTATGAAAAAATCATCTGTGTTCTTCTCTCATGTCTGCAAGGCTTTTCAGTGGCTTGTAGAAAAACACGCGCCAAGGTAACGTCTGATCCCGTGGACACGTTAGCTGTGCGAGGTGCTGAAGGCTCAGAATTCAAAGCCAGTCTATCGTTTCAAGGAGACTATTTGAAGCAGGCTACAGATGACATCAAACCCCAAATGCAGTCATTATCCTCATTACAAGAGCATGTAAATATCACAAATTTCCACCCAGGAGTAACTTTGATCATAAACAGGAGTGAGCGGAATTTGAAACAGGAAAGCTACATGTGATTTGGTGGGGTATCACAGGACATTAGGGATTGGAAGGGACCTCGAAAGATCATCCAGTCCAATCCCTCTGCCACAGCAGGATCACCTAGATCAAGTCACACACCAACATGGCCAAGCAGGCTTTAAATATCTCCAGACAAGGAGACTCCACAGCTCACCTGGGCAGCCCCTTCCAGCACTCTGTCACCCTCACCGTGAAGAAGTTCCTGCTCATAGTGATGTGGAACCAGATCACACACATTGCCCCTGGTCCTATCACTAAATGCCACTGAACAGAGCCTGGCTCCATCCTCCTGACATGAACCCTTCACATATTTATAAGCATTAATGAGGTCACCCCTCAGTCTTCTTTTCCCCAAGCTCAAGAGACCCAGCTCCCTCAGCCTCTCCTCATAAGACAGGTACTCTGCTCCCATCATCAACTTTGTGGCTCTGCTCTGGATTCCCTACGGTAGCTCTATGTCCCTCTTGAACTGAGGCGCCCAGAATATTCCAGGTGTGGTCTCACCAGACAGAGTAGAGGGAAGGAGAACCTCTCTTGGTCTGCTAACCACACCCATTCTGATCCACCCCAGGATGCCATTTGCCTTCTTGGCCACAAGGCCCCATTGCTGGCTCCTGGCCATCCTGCTGTCCTCCAGGACCCCCAGGTCCCTTTGCAGCACTGCCCCCCAGCAGGTCAGTCCCCAATCTTTACTGGTACCTGTGGTTGTTCCTGCACAGACGCCAGGCTCTACACTGCCTGTGTTACAGTTCATTACATTTCTCCCTGACCAGCTCTCCAGCCTGTCCAGGTCCCGCTGAACAGCAACACAGCCTACTAACCCTTAAATCTTATCCTTAAATACAAGGCAGGTGTGAAAGCAACAAGCAGACGTGGCAATAAGTTCTTCAACCAGAAGGCAACCAGTTCCACACCTCGGAGCTGACACATCTGTTCCTTGAGACTACAGCGCAGCTGACACTCACAGACGACTATAGTCAGGTGTGGACTGGCCCTAAAGCATCTGTGTGATACAGTAAATGAAAACTGTGTAGTTCTTGGTTAGTTGTTTTTTAAGGACAGGCTGTGCTATGAGAAACACTGTCCTTTTCAAAGCAGGGATAGATTTTGCACCCTCTGAAATCAATTCAGGAAGCCCTGCTGAGATCTGTGTGAGCAGAAGCAGGCTTTTGAAGAGGTCTCTTCTATAGTTCCGACAGTTCACAGAGCCACAAAAGCCTGTCGATGCCAAACACAATCACATTGCTTCCTACTCTCTGGAGGCACCCGACAGCGCGGTGGCCGAAGGCGCAGTGTAGCATTGTGGAGGTCCTTGTCTGAAGCCCCACATATCCCACCTGGCTTGCCACTAATGTCAAGGGTCAGAGACCTCAAGCATATTTCAACCAAGAGCTCCCATCTAAAGCATCAGACACAAAGGGAGGGTTTAACCAAAGTGCTTATGAACCTGCAGGCAATAAACAACTGAGAAGAAAGGCCTCAGGATATTTTAACTCACTCCAGTTCACTGCCCCCACCACATATCAGAAACCAGCATCACAAGATACAGACACAAACATGGGGAGTTCCATCACAAGCTCTTACAGTTACTAAAATAGAAAATGTTTGAAGCATCCATAGTAGACAGTTCCTGCTTCTTTCTCTAAATCACCGTGGCTTAGCAAAGTCATCAGCAAAGTTCAGAAACCTCAAAAGTCTCCCAGGTGAGTCCACCCACTCACCACAACTTCTTTTCATGTTCAGAAGTGACCCAGATGAACACTCAATGAACATCTCAGTGGCAAACTGACGTAGCTCCCAAAGTCCAAGATCACAGAATCATTCAGGTTGGAAAAGACTCCTGGGATCATCGAGTCCAGCCAGCAACCCTACTCTGCAAGGTCACCCTTAAACCAGATCCCCCAACATCACATCTAAGCATCTTTTAAACTCATCCAGGGATGGGGACTCAACCACCACCTTGGGCAGCCCATCCCAGTGCCTGACCACTCTCTACAGGAAGAATTCCCTCCTGATGTCTTATCTAACCCTCTGCTGTTGAAGCTTGAAGCCCTTCCCTCTGCTTCTGTCACTAATGACCTGTGAGAAGAGACCAGCACCTACATCTCTACAATGTCCTTTCAGATAGTTGCAGAGATGTTGTAGAGATGGAGACAGGCAAAGAAGAAGGTGGAAGTTGCCAAGGGAGGAGAAGAGGGAGTGGGGAGGGCAGCAACTTTACTTTTCAACTTTTTAAAGCCAAACATCAACCATTTCTGCAGAAAACATCCAAGTTAGCTAAAGCATTACAGACAGTCCTGTCTGGCTGCTGGTGTCTGGGACAGTCTGACCGAGCTACAGTTCTGCTCCACATGCCTCCTACACTGGCATCTCGATTTACATTAAGATCCCTCTCTTCCTTCATTGTGGAGAGAGTCAACTAATAAAAATGTCCTAAGACTGTAAGCACCAGCAGAACAGTACTAACACAGAGTGCTAGAAATCAGACTTTAGAGAGAGGGTGACCTGAAGACTGGAGCATTTGGGGACTGCTGAGAAAACATTTACAGTGAACACAAACAGGTCTTGTCATCTTCAAATGCGATCTAAGCAAGGCATGCAGGCTACAGAGATGGTTTGCCTTGACACATGAGGATGCTGGATATGTTCCTGTGCGACTTGGTCTAGGTGATCCTGCTCTGGCAGGGGGACTAGTCTAGATGATCTTTCAAGGTCCCTTCCGATCCCTGATGTTCTGTGATTCTGTGACTATAGCACAAAACAGCGTCTAATGAGAAAAGCTGAGCTGTTTGATGAAGAGACAAGCAGTCAGCTGCCATAATTTAAAGTAATATCTCAACTGTTGCACCAGCAGTTGTGCTTCAGTGTAGCTGATTTCATAGCACGACAGCACCTTTTTTCTTTGCATACAAATACAACATCCTACAGAACCTACTTTTCCTGATTTTCTGCTAGGAATTCTCAACAGGACCTTATATTTTCCAATTACTTATCTTTGCTTGGCAAGCCATGCCACCCCTTTGTGCACAAAACGATTTCTCTACGCGTGTTCATGAAAGTCAATTTATACAGTTTTACTTCTTATCTCTGTCCAAGTTTCATTAAATGAAAAAGAAGAAAATAAACAGTTCCTCCAGTTTATTACTTCCAAGCCTTTACAAGTTGCAAAGTGTTTTCATTAAACATTATGCACGGACTGACAAATAAAAGGCAGCTGCTTCACTGGCACCAGGCATCACTATGTGACCACAACACGCCTGACGATACCAAGAGAGTTTAATTTATACTGTGGAATTCAATTACTTAAACATTCCTGAAGACACGTTGTGCTTGTAGGCTGCACCTCTGTAACAACAATCCCAGCCTTTGGCCTAATTGCTTGAGCATCTACCTTCATCTTTAACTATTTTGATCTTGTAAATATAATTCACAGAGCCCGCCTGGCCCACACAAAACAAAAAGAGCCTTCTAAACAGAGCAGCGCGATGCATTATTGATGACACTAATGAAATCACAACACACATCACTCATCCTAATGGGCTTGTTTCAGTGGCACATCACAGTGACCTGGAAAGTGTGACAGCCAAGTAGGAAAACTAATTAATAACTTCAGGCAGTGCCACTGAAAGAGGCAAAATGGTCTCCAAGAAACAAATGAGTCTTAGCAAAATAAAGAGCCAGAACAATTAATTCTAAGAGAATCAGAGGGAGCTGGGTCTCTTGAAATAAAGGAGACTAAGAGGTGACCCCATGAATAAATATGTGAAGGGTGGGTGTCAGGAGGATGGAGCCAGGCTCTGCTCAGGGGCGTCTAATGGTCAGACAGGGGACAACGGGTGTGAGCTGGAACACAAGAGGTTCCACATCAATATGAGAAGGAACTTCTTCACAATGAAGGTGACAGAGCACTGGGAGTGGCTGACCTGGGGGGCTGTGGAGTCTCCTTCTCTGGAGACATTTAAAACCCTCCTGAACATGTTCCTGTGTGACATGATCTAGGTGATCCTGCTGTGGTGGGGGGATTGGGCTGGATGATCTTTCGAGGTCCCTTCCAGTTTCTAATGTTCTGTGATGAACTACTCATGTCATGAAAAAACATCTCTTAGCTTACAAGAAGAGTTTGTGTGCAGGTAATGTACAACACAAGCTGAATTATTCAAGTACTTACCAAGAGCCTCCTATCTAAGAGCTTGCATTTGAGATTTGGAAAAGTAATTATTAAATCATTAGGACATGATGGCAAGCAGACAGTCCCACATGAAATGAGAGCAGGTTTTCTCCGAGGAATCAGATTAGAATTGTTTCCAGGTGAATGCTATGGGCAGCTTCTGTCTATTCCAGTTAAAACACACACTGCTGTGACTAGAGATGCTTCAGCGTTCCCACAAATTCAGCTTGATAAATCCCTGAATTCCTTTTTCTTGTATTTTCCAAGAAAAATAAGCACTTTTCTTTCTGGCCATTAGCTATTAGGACAAACTGGTAGGCACTGGTGAACAGTCATTACATGTTACTATAGCTGATCCACAGGGAAAAAGATTTGTACAAAGCCCATCTTGCTGGATCACAGAATCACAGAACATTAGGGATTGGAAGGACCTTGAAAGATCATCCTGTCCAGTCCCCCCACCACAGAAGGATCACCCTAGATCAAGTCACTCAGGAACATATCCAGATGGGTTTTAAATGTCTCTAGAGGAGACTCCACAAACCCCCTAGGCAGCCTCTTTCAGGGCTCTGTCATCCTCATGGGGAAGAAGCTCCTTCTTGTATTTACATGGAACCTCCTCTGTTCCAACTCACAGTCATTGCAACCTGTCCTAGCGTTAGATGCCTCTGAGCAGAACCTGGCTCCATCCTCCTGACACCCACCCTTTCCTTATTTATCAACATTCACGGGGTTACCTCTCAGTCTCCTTTTTTCCAAGCTCAAGAGACCCAGCTCCCTCAGCCTTTCCTCATCAGGAGATGCTCCACTCCATCATCTTTGTGGCTGTGCACTGGACTACCTCCAGCAGCTCTGTGTCCTGCTAGAATTGGGGATTGGACTAGATGATCTTTCAAGGTCCCTTCCAATCCCTAATGTTCTGTAATGTTCTGTGAACTGAGGGATCGAATGGTGGAAGTCACTGGCTCTGGGGCCATCTGACTGAACAACATGCATGGAAGACAGGCAACTTTTAAGGCAACTTAACTGTGAACATCACTTTATCCATTAGTTGAATCTCTACAAACTTAGCACCTCAAAGTTAAGAAGTCTTTGTTTATAGTATCTTCTCCTAAATTTTCTTCCCAATCCTTTGTTAAAAGCCACAAGCTGCTTTCTCCCAGCCCACTCATTTCTCGGACTACAAACTATTCTCCCACTGTGGGCTATGGGAAGGGATCTATAAAAACCATACACACTCAGAGGTGAGTGCCTGCCACACAGTCACGTATTTGCACAGTATCAGCAACTGATAAGCCACAGGTAGTTTAGATATCAAACCTATATAAAACCTGACCTACTGAAAGGCATTTCAAAGGCATCACAATGGAAAATCAGATAAATTCTGTGCAAGCCAGCTATAAATTCATCCTATAAAGGAGACAGGAGTGAGGGCACCTCTAATTGAGTCAGTTATGGCAAACGGAGGTTATGGTAAGTCTGCATTTAACAAAATCCTGTTGGGATGCTGGATGACAAGGAGATAATGATTCCAGGTTTGAATTAATTTCTGAGAGGCCAATTTAAAATAGGGCTCTTTAAAAAAAAAAAATCCTGATTTTGGCAGCTCTGTGAAGTGTCCTGAGGGTTGGTTTTGGCTTGATTGTCTGCCAAATAAACAGAGACGCCCAACTGGAATGATAGCTGCTTGCAAGATATATCATCCACTAGTTCCCTACAATTACTGTTTCTAAAGGTGATGAATTCATGGTCATAGACCACACTAATCTCTTAAGGAATTACCACTAAAGCCTAACACCAGCAAAAGCTTCAGCTGGATGAACCCCCGCTGCTTGCAGGGCTTGGGCACTACAGGGCTAGTTGGAGGGGCCATTGCCCTGCTGGCCATGGCATCTTCATCCTTCAGGGAGCAGGTAGCCCTCATCATTCCCTGCTAACCTTCACCTAAACAGGTGACCCCATGACCCTGCTGTGGTGGAAGGGACTGGACTAGATGATCTTCTGAGGTCCCCTCCAATCCCTAATGTTCTGTGATCAGACTTCATGGTATCACAGTATCACAGTATTAGCAAGGTTGGAAGAGACCTCATAGATCATCAAGTCCAACCTGTTACCACGGAGATTAACTCTATAAAAACCCATCCTAACTTTATCTACAGAGCTTTTCACCCTTAAACTTCTCCTGGTGATCATCACAGATCCATCAGCTACATTCCCAGTGTCACCTAGTGGTAGGACAAGGGGCAACGGGTGTCAGCTGGAACATAGGAGGGTCCATACAAATATCAGAAGGAACTTCTTCACAGTGAAGGTGACAGAGCAGTGGAAGGGGCTGCCCAGGGGAGTTGTGGAGTCTCCTTCTCTGGAGATGTTTAAAACCTGCCTGGACAAGTTCCTGTGCAACTGGATCTAGGTGATCCTGCTGTGTCAGGGAGATTGGACTGGAGGATCTTTTGAGGTCCCTTCCAATCCCTAATGTCCTGTGATTCTGTGTGATTCTGTGATTCCAATTTACACACAGGAGCATTTAGAAGCCTCAACAGATAAAGACCTGTTAAAGCAATCAAGCTGCATAAAGGTTATTTGGGGTGGTTTTTATGGCCAAAACTCAACATCTACAGAAGACATTCGCTTGGCTTCTGTTCTGAAAAAGGCAATTATTCTTTTGATAGTTGAATAATAGCTTTATCTTATGTCAGCCTTTTCTGTTGACAGCAAACTTAATGTTAATTTTGATTTCCTCATAACAGGATAGTGCTCTGTGACAGCCTGGAAAGGATTTCTAATGGGTTCCTGTATCTATGACAACCTGCAGCAAAACTTTTTCACTTTCATTAAATAAACAATAATTATTCATTTTTTCCTGTAATTTTTTTATATTATTATGGCTCCTGATAGCAAAACCAGTCTAGAATCACATAAAATAAACATGACTAACGGTGCTCAATGCAAGATGCAAATCATAGGAGGGCTGAGAAGGAATAATGGAGCTAGGAAGTCTGACTAATTTAAAGACTGAGTTTCAGTAAAACCAGGCTTCAATAAAATACCTGTCTGCTAAGGTGAACACCCACCTTACCTTGCATGCACAAGTTGAAATCCCCTTGTTGAAAATCTACTGAGTTTAGGAAACCTGGGGGGTTTGTGGAGTAGATAAGATCAGCAAGTAGGAAGAATCAATACTACAGCTCCAACAGTCCTGGATGACTTGAGAAGTGGAAAGTAAAAGACACATTAGGATGAATTTGTGCTTCAGAAGTTGCAGGCAGTTATTTATCACTACACTAAAGAGCAGATCTCTAGTTAATTAGGCACCGTCTCCTCTTGGGTTTTATAGAAATCAATTAAGCGATTTTATCTAGGAATTCCTGAAGAAGCCACAAAACACAGCATCAGAGTCATCACAGCCACAAAGATGATGAAGGGAGTGAAACATCACTCTGATGGGGAAAGGCTGAGGGAGCTGGGTCTCTTGAGCTGGGAAAAAAGGAGACTGAGGGGTGACCCCATGAATGTTGATAAAGGGGTCACTTCCAATCCATAATGTTGTGTGTTCTGCGAACTCCAGGTGTTTCTTTCAAGAACATAATATAACATAATTTTTTATCCATAGTTAATCCTTATGATGATGACATTTGGGTTACGATGATCACGGTCTCATAGAATCATGGAATCATTAGGGATTGGAAGGGACCTCGAAAGATCATCTAGTCCAATCCCCCTCACACAGCAGGATCACCTAGACCTAGTCACACAGTCAGTCAGGGTTAGAAGGGACCACAGGATCATCCAGTTCCAACTCCCCCACCATGAGCAAGGACACACCACCCTAGATCAGGCTGGCCAGAGCCTCATCCAGCCTGGCCTTAAACACCTCCAAGGATGGGGCCTCCACCACCTCCCTGGGCAACCCATTCCAGGCTCTCACCACTCTCACAGTGAAGAACTTCCTCCTCACATCCACTCTAAATCTCATGTCTCACAAAATGGAGTAACTTAAGGTCAGCGACCCAGACAGGATCAGACGTGGAAATGAAGGTCAAGGCAGTTTACTGCATCAAACGCTGGGCGCTGCTTGCTGCTTTGTTTAGAAATGGCATCCCTCCGTAGGAATCGGATGTTTTACATTATTTCTAAATAAAAAAACCCCTCTGCAGCCTTTGGAACATCAGCTGTGAGCCATTTGGAAATAATTGTATTAATTCACTTCCCTCAAGTCCTTTAAAATAGTAGCACATCTGTTTGCATTTGAGCACTTCAGACTGGGACATCCTCAAAAGAAAAACAGTTTCCTCCAAAACATTCCGTACAAGCATCTGTTTCTTTCCTTTGAAAAGCAAGAGCAGCATAAATCAAAGCACAACATGCCTGCATTTGTTAGCGGCAGTCACACTGTTTGGAATTTCACACTATATTTCAGACCAGATGTTGGCAGCAAATAACCTTTTAAAATACAGTTATATTAATTTGTTTAATGCATCATCACTCTTAAGCATAGATGCATTACCTTGTTCTAAGAACTGACAGGAAGAATACTGAAGGAATTTGTACTGAAAATGCATTGTTCACTCCTCAGCTGCGTACAGGGCTGGAAAACTCTGTGCCACATTCACAGAATCACAGAACATGAGGGATTGGAAGGGATCTCGGAAGATGATCTAGTCCAATCCCCCTGCCTAGGAGGATCACCTCGATCATGTTGCACAGGAACACATCCAGGCAGGTTTTAAACTTCTCCAGAGAAGGAGACTCCACAATCCCCTGGGCAGCTCCCTCCAGTACTTTGTCACCCTGACTGTGAAGAAGTTCCTTCTCATATTGATGTGGAACCTCCTCTGTGCCAGATCACACCCATTGCCTCTTGTCCTGTCATTAGATGCCACTGAGCAGAGCTCCATCCTCCTGACATCCACCCTTCATATATTTATAAACATTAATGAGATCACTCCTCAGTCTCCTTTTTTCCAAGCAAAAGAGACCCAGCTCCCTCAGCCTTTCCTCATCAGGGAGATGCTCCACTCCCATCATTATCTTTGTGGCTCTGTGCTGGACTCTCTCCAGCAGCTCTGTGTCCTTCTGGAATTGAGGGGCCCTGAACTGGACACAGTATTCCAGATGTGGTCCCACCAAGGCAGCGTAAAGAGGGAGGAGAACCTCTCTCGATCTACTAACCA
>VXBP01004320.1:459-18564 GCA_013400115.1 Rhinopomastus cyanomelas
CTTATGAGGAGAGGCTGAGGGACTTGGGGCTTTTTAGTCTGGAGAAGACTTAGAGGGGATTTGATAAATGTTTATAAGTATCTGAAGGCTGGCCAGGAGAGGGGGCCAGGCTCTTTTCACTTGCTCCCTGTGATACGACAAGAAGCAATGGGTGCAAGTTGCAGCAGAGGAGGTTCCGCCTCAACACAAGGGGGAACTTCTTTGCTGTAGGGGTCACAGAGCACTGGAACAGGCTCCCCAGGGAGGTCGTGGAGTCTCCTTCTCTGGGGACTTTCAAGGCCCGCCTGGATGTGTTCCTCTGTAATATGTTAGATAGTTTTGTCCTGCTGCGGCAGGGGGGTTGGACTCGATGATCTCTTTGAGTCCCTTCCAACCCCTAACATCCTATGATCCTATGATCTAGAGAAAAACATGCAAACATGAAGGAGGCAGATAATAGTCAAAGATGTCACCATCAGAGAGAATTCAACAACAATGAAGACATCATTGTGTGATGGAGTTTGTGAAGCATAAAATATGGATCTTTAAGCTCTTAATGTTAGAGGCATAATAAACATGATATAAAATCCATCCACTGTATACCTCCATGAAACTTTGAGAAACCCATGACAATGAAACAAACCCAGTATAAATAAAACATTTGTTTTTAGTGGAAATTCCACGCATTTCTCTTAATCAAATATCAGCAATCAAGCTCTTACTAGGAAGCAGTCTCTTTCAGGTTGAGACTGAATACATCATGTTTCTAGCCTTACAGTGAGAACAACAAAGAGGCATCTACATTTTCTGAAAAGGAAATTGTGATTTATCAAAAGGATGAAGTCACCACCCAGCACAGATTAGCTTTTACCCTTAGAGAATAAAAAATCACTGCACTCTACTGAATATGCTTTCAAATTAGTAGGTGGTGTTACAGAATACTTTACACATTTAGAAGCTCCTTAAAGACCCCAGATACACTAATTTCACCTGAGTAATGTTCTATTGCCTCAACAGAAGAGAAAAAGCAGAGATGGGAAAGGTAGCACAGTGACAAGGGAAAAGGCAGATGTACCAATAGAGCGCCTGCCATTGGAAATGTGGATACAGTGGAGCATAAGTTTCTTCCAAATCCAAAATCAAGGCATGCTCCGGGGAAAGTCCCCAAGGAAAAGGTGTTAGAGCAGAGATATTTACTATTCAGCTTCCAACATGAAATCTAGGGCAGTAAACTTCATTTGGATGGACAGAAGACTGGCAATACAGCTTGGGTAGGTCCACCTTGCTACATTGGGATCTACCTGCGGGATCAGAATCACTTTTCCACCTTAAATAAACCACCTGTGGGATACTCTTATCTTTATGTAATGGGACTCTAAAAGTGGGACTCATTTTCAAGTCACTGAGTGGTATTTTGGCCTCCAGTAACAGATCTGCTCTGATCCATGCACTGGTGCTCCAGCCACCGTGTGGCTGCAGATCAGGAAGACAACAAACTGAGTATCAACAGTGCTTTACTTCAGCTCAGGGAGGTTGCACTCTATGGGCTCCAGTACACACAAAGACAAAGTTTTCTGAGGCATGTTGAAGAGCACTTAAATCACAGATTCACAGAACATTAGGGACTGGAAGGGACCTCAAAAGATGTCTAGTCCAATCCCCCTGCAGCAGCAGAATCACCTAAACCAAGTCACATAGGAACAGATGCAGACAGGTTTGAAACATCTCCAGAGAAAGACTCCACCAGACCTCTGAGCAGCCCATTCCAATGCTGTCACCCTCGCTGGGAAGAATTTCCTTCTCATATTTATGTGGAACCTCCTATGTTCCAGCTGACACCCATTGCCCCTTGTCCTATCACTAGATGACATTGAGAAGAGCCTGGCTCCATTCTCCTGACACTCACCCTTCAATA
Source organism: Rhinopomastus cyanomelas (assembly GCA_013400115.1). NCBI lineage: Eukaryota > Metazoa > Chordata > Aves > Bucerotiformes > Rhinopomastidae > Rhinopomastus > Rhinopomastus cyanomelas. The sequence goes on from VXBP01004320.1 coordinate 2,354, forward strand.
TTTACAGACATTAATGAGTCATCCTTCAGTCTCCTCCAAGCTCAAGAGACCCAGCTCCCTCAGCCTTTCCTCATAAGGGAGGTATTCTACTGCCTTTATCATCTCTGTTGCTCTGCGCTGGACTCTCTCCAGCAGTTCTGTGTCCCTCTTGAACTGAGGAACCCACAACTGGACACAATACTCCAGATGTGGTCTCACCAGGGCAGAATAGAGGAGAAGAAGAACCTCCCTCAATCTGCTAACCATCCCATTCTGATCCACCCCAGGATGGTATTTGCCCTCTTAGTCACAAGAGCACATTGCTGGCTCATGGTCATCCTGCTGGCTACCAGGACCCCCAGGTCCCTTTCTCCTACACTGCTCTCAAACAGGTCACTCCCAAACCTATACTGGTACCTGAGATTGTTCTTGCCCAGATGCAAGATTCTACACTTAACCTTATTATACCTCATTACATTTCTCTCTACCCAGCCCTCAAACATGTCCAGGCCTTGCTGAATGCCTACACAGTCTGCTGGGGTCTTGGCCACTCTTTCCAGTTTTGTGTCATCAGCAGACTTGCTGACAGTGCACTCTAATCCCTCATCGAAGTCACTAATGAATAGATTGAATAGGAATGCTCTCAATATCAGCCCTTGGGGGAGTACACTAGATAACAGTTAGACTGTCCCATCGACCACTACTTTCGGGCTTCTATCCTGCAACTAGTTCACCATTCACCTGACTAACCAATCATCCAGACCACACTGCCTCAGTTTGGCTGTGAGGATACTGTGGGAGACCGTGTGAAATTATTTACTGAAGTCAAGATGGATCACATCCCCTGCTTTGCCATGATCTATCCACCTGGTTATGCCCTCAAATCAGATTCCTTTTCTGATATACTTCACTTGTCAATTCAGTTCTTGTCTATGATTGTATAGTACCTTTGTTAATAAACAGGAAAGAGCTTGTTTTGTGGGTGTTCTCTTGGGTAAAACATCCACAAAAGGAGATGCCTGTACCAATGGCATCAATCTAAGTCACTTACGAGGACCAAAGATCAGCTCAGATAAAAGGTGCTGTAAATAACAAAAATCTGAACTTTGCAGTGGGATAAAATATTGAAATGAAAAGAGCAAAAGGAGTAAAATGTAGCAGGCTCTCAGATACTGCTTTTACATTATCTGTGTCCATATCTACTTTCAGATAAATATTACATGTTTGTCCAACTTTACACTTGTTCTACAAACGTCTTTGAAAACAGAAAGGTATTGAGGTACCTCTGCAGGTTACCAATCTTGCTGATGGAACTATGCCCTTCACTTGCGAGAGAGAAGTAATAATACATTTATTGATATAAACCAGTGATTTAACACAGTTTGACCAGTAAGTGCAACTTTGTAACAAGATTTGATGGCAAGGTGTGCCAGATAGTTTCCTGCATTGAGAACAGGGTCAGACAAACCTCTCAAGAGATCTCCCCATTTAAAAGACTATGTGCACATTTAATGTTAGATATTGTCTTGATCAAGCTTCAATGTTTTGCATGCTATTAATCACTTACTGAGAATCTGTTCCAGCAAAGAATCTCTGAACCTGGAGTAGTGTCATTCTCAGGTGCTCCCATCTTGGTGTGCAGCCAGATGCTGTGCTTAAAAATCCCTTGGGCTGCCCACTATTCATGGGGATACAATGATTGGCTCATGGTGAAAGATACAGATGAATCTTGCACTAGAGCTTATTGCTCAAGTTAGTCCTTGGCTATTGTACAGTTTCTCCTGAACCCATATTGAGCAAGATGCAATCATCACACCCAGAGACATTATTACTGCCTCGTTAGCTCAGAAACAGAGTACAGGAGATAAGAGCCATGTTGATGAAGGGTGAAGCACACTGGCAACCACTTCACGTGTCTCTGAGTAAGTCTGTACATCTGCAGTTTGAATAACAGATGAACATCATGAACATTTGATCTATAACGAGTAAAGTGCATTTACAAATGGGTGTCAGCAATAAATATTTATTAAATGTCATGTCCTCCAGTGTTTCTGTACAGCAGATCCCCTGATTCCCACTGGTTTGCATAAGCCTTCAATAGTTGTTGATTTTTGCAAGCTAAACAGGCTGGCAGTGCAGCAGAGATTAAAATAATAGGGTAAGATAGGGAAGATTAAATCGCTGCAGTAAAACGAACTGATTGGAAACCATGTTTAAGCAGTCATCAATATAATTCACTAAGAAACCATTCAACAACACAAAATCTTGGTAGATGTGCCCTGATCAAGTTCTGACTGCAGTTTAATGACAGGCAAAAACATTGTGTTATATTGCAAAATGCAAATCTCTCAACAAGAAACATTCCAAAAATCGCTGCATAATCACAGTAGCAGTGGGATGCCCTGTTTGTCTTATTGTCAAGAACTACAGTGCAAAGGGGAGAGCAACCTTTCTGTCTTGTGTTGTAAGTTTCCATAGCAGAGGAACTTGTGTTCTCTTGTGCCACATTCATATTTTATTTTTTAGTTTTATTTTCCTTATTGAAATTTGCAGGCTGAATGGAGCCATACATAAAATTTTGCAAGAAATACTCAAGAACAAAAGAAATACAGCCAAGACTTCAGCACTAACATCATCTTTGACAGTGACATTACGAGATTCTTTTAACAGGGTTTTTTTTTGGAATAAAGAACTCAGCCCACATTTTAAAATGTAGATTTGGATGATGGAAAATACTGATGTAAATGAGATGAAGCAGATTTGCTTAAAGGTTTTTTGTGGGGTTTTTTTTCTTGTTTTGTTTAATATTCATCCTGGATTCAAACTATAAAACTAAACTTCTCGTAGTTGATTCAAATTCTGCACTTTTTTTTTTTCACTTAAACTTTTAAAATATCGAAACATTTATGTGCATGAATTGAAATGCTTTTTACAGTTTTGGAAAATCTTGAGCACAGGTGATGTATATAAAACGCTTTTAGATTGTTGAGCTGTAAAAAATCAATTGCAATAAATAAAAGGTTGATTAATATTTAATGTTTTACTTTGAGACATGCTTAACTTTTCCCTTTTCTTTTTTAATGCATAAGAGCTCTAATTAAATCCGGAGTTTAATCTAGTTAATGATACAACTCAGCTTCAACCATCCCTTACTTTAACAATGTTTTGAACATATTAAGAGGCTGGAAGTGACTCAACACTGGTGTTATTCAGTGCCAGGGAAACTGATGGAGCAGGTTATCTTGGGGGCAATAACGGCAAACCTGAGGGATGGCCAAGGGCTCAGGTCCAGCCAACATGGGTTCAGGAAGGGCAGATCCTACCTCTCCAACCTGATCTCCTTCTATGATCAGGTGACCCGCTTGGTGGATGTGGGGAAGCCTGTGGATGTGGTCTATCTGGACTTCAGCAAGGCCTTTGACACTGTCCCCCACAACAAACTGCTGGCTAAGCTGTCAGACCACAGCTTGGATGGCAACACTCTGTGCTGGGTTAGGAACTGGCTGGAGGGCTGTGCCCAGAGAGTGGTGGTGAATGGTGCCACATCCAGCTGGTGGCCGGTCACTAGCGGTGTCCCTCAGGGATCAGTACTGAGCCCCATCCTCTTTAACATCTTCATAGATGATCTGGATGAGGGCATTGAGTCAGTCATCAGCAAGTTTGCAGATGATACAAAGCTGGGGGCAGATGTGTCTGAGTTGGAGGGCAGAAGGGCTCTGCAGCGGGACCTTGACCGCCTGGACAGATGGGCAGAGTCCAACGGGATGGCGTTCAATAAGTCCAAGTGCCGGGTGCTGCACTTTGGCCACAACAATCCCATGCAGAGCTACAGGCTGGGGTCGGAGTGGCTGGAGAGCAGCCAAACAGAAAGGGACCTGGGGGTGCTGATTGATACCCGCCTGAACATGAGCCAGCAGTGTGCCCAGGTGGCCAAGAGGGCCAATGGCATCCTGGCCTGCATCAGGAATGGTGTGGCCAGCAGGAGCAGGGAGGTCATTCTGCCCCTGTACTCTGCACTGGTTAGGCCGCACCTTGAGTACTGTGTCCAGTTCTGGGCCCCTCAGTTTAGGAAGGACATTGAGGTGCTTGAGCGTGTCCAGAGAAGGGCAACGAGGCTGGTGAGGGGCCTTGAGCACAAGTCCTGTGAGGAGAGGCTGAGGGAGCTGGGATTGTTTAGCCTTGAGAAGAGGAGGCTCGGGGGAGACCTTATTGCTGTCTACAACTACCTGAGGGGTGGTTGTGGCCAGGAGGAGGTTGCTGTCTTCTCTCAGGCAGCCAGCACCAGAACAAGAGGACACAGCCTCAAGCTGCGCCAGGGGAAATTTAGGCTTGAGGGGAGGAGAAAGTTCTTCACTGAGAGAGTCATTGGCCACTGGAATGGCGTGCCCAGGGAGGTGGTGGAGTCACCAACTCTGGAGCTGTTCAAGGCAGGATTGGACGTGGCACTTGGTGCCATGGTCTAGCCTTGAGCTCTGTGGTAACAGGTTGGACTTGATGATCTATGAGGTCTCTTCCAATCTTGGTAATACTGTGATAGTGTGATACTGTAAATATGGTTACGTTTTTCACATCCTATAAATGTGCAATAGTGCGTGAAGTGCAAGAGACACACAGGATAGCAAATAAGTAAATCAGACAGAGCAGGACATAGCAAAAGGTTGACTCAGTGCATGCCACTAAAAAAGAATAATTTGAGATCAAGGAAAATTTGAAAAGAAATATTTTTAAAAGTTGCTAGCTTCTCCTCATGTTAACATTTGTGTAAATAGAAGTAGGAATCAGTAGCAATTTCAGTAATGCCTACAAGAAGATGGTAAGAGGGAGGTCATACATCCTCGCAGCCAAACTGAGGCAGTGTGGTCTAGATTATCAGGTAGTGATGTGGATCATGAACTGGCTGCAGCAGAGAAGTCAGAGAGTGGTGATCAATGGGATAGAGTCTAGTGGAGTGCCCCAGGGGTTGGTGCTGAGACCAGTCCTGTTCAATCCATTCATTGATGACTTGGATGAGGGATTAGGGTGCACTGTCAGCAAGTCTGCTGATGACACAAAGCTGGGTGGTATTGCCAACGCCCCTGCAGACTGTGCTGCCATTCAGCAAGACCTGGACAGGCTGGAGAGCTGACCTCATTAATGTATATAAATATTTGAAGGGTGGGTGTCAGAAGGATGGAGTCAGGCTCTTCTGAATGTCATCTAGTGATAGGACAGGGGGCAGTGGTTGAAAGCGGAACGCAGGAGGTTCCACATAAATGTGAGAAGGAACTTTCTCACAGTGAGGGTGACGGAGCACTGGAGCAGGCTACTCGGGCAGGTTGTGGAGTCTCCTTCACTGGAGATGTTTAAGACCCACCTGGATGTGTGGCTTGGTGTAGGTGACCCTGGTGTTGCAGGGGGATTGGACTGGATGATCTTTTGAGGTCCCTTCCAGTGTGTAATAATTCTATGATTCTATGATTAAAATTTAAAACTTTTTATCATAGAGTTGAATAACTCAATAACTCTTGCATGTAAGAGGTAAGGACTTTAACAGAGACAAAACTAAAATTACAGGCATAAACTTAAAGCCTAGAAATCTACTTCTATAAGTGGTAAATTCAAGAATGTTTCTCCCCCTAGTATTGATCTCAAATATAAAAGTACATCAGGAGCTGGCAGGGACTCAGAAAACAGCTGAGAGTTCTCTGAGGGAGATAAAGACAGCCTGTGCTATCACTCAATATAAATTTGTTTTGATTTTTGAGTTTAACTCTCTGACCCTCTCTATTGAATATATACCACGGACTTTAACTGTTCTCTTATACTGATGTGCATGAGAGAGCCCTCTGAGATATGACAGATGAAGAAATTCCAGTAGCTGGCACAGCATTCCACATATTATTTGCTGAAAGGTAACAAGAAGCACAAAAAGAGCAGCAAAGCAGAACAAAGTATTTGCAGACAGATGGAAGAAAACACAATAGAGAATTCTAATTTCAATTTATCCTCTGAGAAAAGAACTGCTTGCCAAAAAGTCTGAGAAGTCATAAATCAGTTAAACCGTTCCTTTCTGGATGCTGTAGCTTCATCCTTGAGTGAAATAAGACAGTTCTATGGCTCAAGTATTAGTGTTCAACCCCAAAATCCTTTGTCGTTGCTGCAAAGCCAGTGTTGTGGATGCATGTCACGGACACCTGTTGTGCTTGTGTCCATCAGGAGATCACAGTTCAGCTCCTGACAGTGTTCCCATTTGACAGTTCTGGTGATCCTTAGGGTTGGATTAATGCTCTGTACCTTCGGGTATTATTACATTGTGGCACTTGAAGTAAGGATTTCAACAACAGCCTGGTAATGGCTCCCTCTGTGGGGCAGCAGCATAGAGAGGCACTCCTCAAAGAAGATGCCAACCTACAGGGAGCTGAGTCACCTTGCAGAATACCTCCTTTATTTCCACACTGAGGATTAAATGCTGTCATGGCTTTCCAGCCAGCTAATTTTATCAGCTTGCGGTTCACTGAAGTCTGATGGCTCAGCTGCGTGAGTAAAATCAAGCAATGTGAATGAAGGTCTCTTTCCCCACATCATTTTCCTATCAGTAACAGGAGAAAAAGTCAAGATGGAACAAAAAACTAAATTTAAAGTTGTCAACAATATATTTCCTCCCATATTCCAACATCATCTTTCTCTAATTATCATGAGCTACCAGTAGATCTGGTAGTTGTGTGCACACAACTAACAGCACAAATTCAGCTTCCTCACAGATTATCAGGGTTTAACCTGAGAGGTTTGTTACTATTTTAAATTCTCATTGTCTGAACATGACTCTTATTTCAAGTATTTTATAATAATTTTATATTTTTGTATAATAATATCATTATAAAAGAGGAAAAAACTGTGGGTTTATCAGCTGTTGATGAATAAAAGCAAATGCTTATTCAGAAGAAAGGTTCCCTTAAAATAAAATTAGGCAGTGAATGCAAATTTCATTCTGCAGTCAGTGGAAGCCAAATATTAGACAGGAGTTTTCTAAGAGGTGTACAGCTCTTCTTAACTAGAAAGTGCAACCAGCTGTTTTTACACCAAAAATAAAATGTAGTTTCTGCCTTGCAACCAGCAGTTTGAGCAAATGTGTTTTACATAAATAAAACCCCAAAAACAAGGAAACAAATCTCCTGTGTATCTCTTCTTTGGTCTGGCTTAAGATATCAACATTTTAGTTCTTTTTTTCAGGACCACGTACTAGAATTGGCTGCCAGGCCCCAATTTAATTTACTGCTTGAATGAAACCCAAGTTCAAAATTTCAATAAAACACTGAAAAATGCTGCAGCAAACTTTCACTTAAATCTCACGGGACAGTACAAAGTGCAACCTTGTTAATGAAAAACAGAAACACTTTTTAGTATAATCTTACTTGGGTTCAAAGACGTATGACTGTTACTTTTATGGGTAGAAGAAAATAGGGCTTTATTCTGTCCTGGTTAATGGACTTTTAATGTGTCATAGACCTGTGCTTTGCTGCAGAACCCAGGTTCTTGGCTAGGGATTTAGTGTATTTGTCTACCTGACAGAGACCAGTGAAGTCATGAATGGCTTCATACAACACTCCCTTTGCAGAAGAGCGGTCAAAGAGAAGTGGGCACCTCCAGTTTGTAGCCCTGTGTCACAGCATAAGGCAGATCATGACAAGTACTATTCTTTCAGAAAATTTCTATGAGCAAAAGCAATGCAAATTACTTTTGAGACCCTGCACACAAAGTGGGTATTTTTGCCACGGGAAATTCCAGCAGCTGAGGGAGGTGTTAACTCATTGTGTTCTGAAGATAATTTGATGCAGGAATCCGAAAGATAAATGGGGCTTCTCCAAACCCGTAAAAAGATTCCTTTATGGTAACTTACTGAAAGAGTACACTAGCTTCAGCAAAGGTCTGGGAAAGTATTCTTGGTCAGCGACAGGTAAGTATCAGCATTTCTCAATCGAAGGATTTTTTCATGGTCTGATTAAAGTTCAGAATGCTGCTTTGTCTAAAATTAAAACTTGGGTTTGCATCTACATCTTCCAGAACACAGATGCTGACTACTGATACTGGCTATTCAATAGTCACATAGCCTTTCTCACTTCCCAAATCCAGTTTTTATTTATCACGGTGCAGCTATTTTCTCAGACACCAGCTTCTCACATGTGCTCTTTCACAGAAACATGTGTTCTGGTCTAAGCTAGCAGCTAGATATCTCTCTTGGTTTTTTTTCCTACACATAAGACCACTTCTTTAGCTACATCACTATAAATGTCCTGTCTGTTAAAGCGAACATAATCTCAAAGATTGCATAACATGACCTGATTATTTCCCAGATGTGTCTTAACTACAACCAGAAAGCAAATCAAGGCAAGTCAAAAATAACTACCACCACCTCACAAAATAATTATACCTCAGTTTGTTTTGCCATGTGAACCTCTCCCAGACAGACACTGTATCACTGTACACCGCTGTGATGAAGACAGAAGGGTTTTACCTACTTCAGATTTTCCTAAGATATTTCTGGCACTTATGGGACACATTAGTTAGAAATTAGACTAGTTGAATGCTGGCGAAAATTAGTTGAATGCTATTCTGAGTTCTGTTGCTGCTGAGCTACTGGTAACATGAAGAAATAATGGGTACTTTACATCCTCACAGGACTAAACTTCATAAAGTAATGAGGAATGGGGACCTGGTGGAACAGGGAGATTTGAGGCCTCACGTTGAGTACTGGGGGCACTTCAAGAAAGAGATTGAGGTGCTGGAGTGGATCCAGAGGAGAACAACGAGGCTGGGGAAGGGACTGGAGGGAAAGTCTGATGAGGAGAGGCTGAGGGAGCTGGGGTTGTTTAGCCTAGAGAAGAGGAGACTCACGGGAGACCTCATCATTCTGAAGGAAAGTTGTGATCAAGTGAGTGTTGGACTCTTCTCCCAGACAACTAATGACAGGATGAGAGGGCAGGGCCTGCAGCAGCACCAGGGGAGGGTTAAGTTGGATGCTGGGAAGCACTTCCTCATGGAAAGGGTGACTGGAATGGACCACCCAGGGAGATGTTTAAGAAAGGGCTGGATGTGGCATTTAGTATCATGTTCTGGCTGATGTGGTGATATTAGGTCATAGACTGGGCTTGATGATCTTAGAGGTCTTTTCCAGCCTCAGTAATGCTGTGATTCTGTTAATGCTGGCACAGCAGAGAGAAGATACAATTCTACTGGTACTGTACAGGCACTGGCTTTAACTGAGCTACTCCAGGTTACAACAGCCAAGCAGAGATAGTCTTAAGGGTGGCCACCAGCACAGCCCACCTTGCCCTCCTTTCTCCCTCCTTAATCTTGAAGCCAAGTAGTCACACAGGCAGCTTTGTCTGGCCCACCTCAGGGAATGAGGAGAAGGTATAAAGGTATTACAAGCTGGCTGAATCAAGATAAAGCCAGAGGAGTAAGTGATGGTACCATTGTGTCTACCACTGTAACATTGACACTGCTAAGATTCACATTCCTCTGGAGTTGAGTTGCAATTATGATACTGGTATGGTGCCCAGCACTACCACAGCAAACAACTGCAAAAACGTGGGACCAGGTGGTCATGCCAGCTGAGCTAGAAATAAGAGAAAAGAAGTTTCAACTTCAATAAAATGATGATGAAACTATGTGCTGTATGAGCAAACTTGAATCACTTGCCAAAACCATCTGCGTTCCAAGAATCCAATTTCTCGGTGTCATGTAATGATAGGACAAGGGGCAATGGTTGTAAGCTGGAACACAGGAGGTTCCACATCAACCTGAGAAGGAACTTCTTCACGGTGAGGGTGACAGAGCACTGGAACAGACTGCCCAGGATGGTTGTGGAGTCTCCTTCTCTGGAGATGTTCAAGACCCGACTGGACGGGTTCCTGTGTGACTTGGTTTAGGTGATCCTGCTGTTGCAGGCGGATTGGACTAGATGATCTTTCGAGGTCCCTTCCGATCCGTAATGATTCTATGATTCTATGATTCTATGAATCCTAATTCCTCCTATCTGCATAGGAGATGCAGATATTCCCATTAATGTAAGTAAGCCTTTTCATAGAATCATAGAATCATTATGGATTGGAAGGGACCTCGAAAGATCATCCAGTCCAATTCCCCTGCCACAGCAGGACCATCTATACCAAGTTGAACAGGAACATTTCCAGGCAGGTTTTAAACACCTCCAAACAACCCCATCTGGGCAGCCCATTCCAGTGCTCCGTCACTCTCACTGTGAAGAAGGTCCTTCTGATATATATGTAGAACCTCCTGTGTTCCAGCTTGCACCCATTGCCTCATGTCCTATCACCAGATGACATTGAGAAGAGCCTATTTTCCTTCTATCTCTGCCTCCAGTGCTGGCATGGCAGGCAGCATGAGTGAGGCTGAGATTATAATCCTCCTTGTTTTACAAAGTAACGTACTTTTAGATGGTGTTTTCAAGTTCTGTGCTTAAATTTTTCAGGTAAATGTTCAGCTGCCAGAATGCAGAATTACAAATCTAGCATAGGTGATGTCTTCAAGGCAGACAAAAGTAAATTCATTCCTTCCTGCCCTTGATGAAGCACAGGTAGAGCTGGCAAGGAGGAAGTCCTGAGTTTTAATTACAAAAAAATAAAAACAAAAAAAGTGTCTTTTTCCATTTACGAAATGTAAGGAGGAGGATGGAAATAGATTGTAGACTATAGAAGAGGAAAGGCCTAAAGAACTGAAGAAATACTAACATAAAGGGTCGGGACAGCTTGTAACAGACCCTGATGCACTGACCATTCTGAGTCCCAGAGAGGTAATCAAGGAGGTGAGAGTTTGGCAGAAGAAGATGGAAACCCCAGGTACCCATTACCCCATCTATACAAATGTGTGCTCTGAGCAGGGTTCCAGAGATTATGATCTGGTCCTGACAGTGCCACAGGAAGAGCATCTGAGTTGTTTCTTTCTTGTTCAGTATAGCTATGGCAAACGTTTCGCAGGAAAAACTGAACTGGTGCAAGTCTGGATGTTGGTTGTACGTTAAGACACCAACAATGATGTAAAAACATTTGCCTGTGGTGGCCACACAGAGTTGTTCTTTTAGCTGTAAATTGGCTCCTACAAAGCAGTGAAGCAGCATGGATGATCTAACAAGTTTTGTAACAAGATGGGTTAAAAATTGAGGACTTCCTCTTCTCAACCTCTAAATGTAGCAAAAAAAAAAAAAGAGGTAAGAGAAGAGAAAATGACTCTAGAAACAGAATAAACTACACTTTTAGCTTGGCTCTCACTGCAGCAAAGATACTCTGTGAAATGTCTACATCTCTTTCATTGTTCTGTAATGGAAACACTCTTGCAGTATTTTGTGCAGAAAAACACTTTGTGACTCTGCTGTCAGGCAGGGCAGAGGGAGCCCCACTGGGGCTAATGTAAATAGCTGACTTGCAGAGATGCTCTGTTGTGAGACAGAAGCATCTTAGCCTGTCAGAAATATCTTGGCCTGTATCTCTGCAGAAAGGACTGGGGGCTGGGGGGAGAAATAATAAGCTTTGTTAATTTTAAAATGTCTTTCCTTGCCAGGCTGAAAATACATTAGGTACCCATGTAAAACAACGCATTTTGCAGACTAAGTCAGAGCACTCTCAGGCTACACAAGACACCAGAAAGGAAATCTTGAACTGCTTTTGCAGAAAGAAGCATCTTTCTGATGGTTCTCTTGTGGAGAGCATCTCAAGGTGATAGAGTCCACTGCTCTGTAATGAAATTGGATCAAACATGATCTAAAACATCACTAAAAGGTCTGGCCTTGTAACGGCAGAGAGACTGCGGAAAATGGTTGTTCCTGAAGGAGCACAGCTCAGTACCCAGAGGGGGCTTGTACTGCGACTTGGCACTGCTTGACTGCTACAAGTCTGCCTGTCTGTCTGCATTAACCCTAGGGTGTGCTCCACATGCTCTCTGGTCCTGCTCTCACAATCCATTAGTGTGAAACATTCAAATACTGTCTTGATTTTCCTGTGCTTGTGCAAAAGTCTGTGAAATGTAGGAGAGACTTGATTCATCTCACATGGTTTGAGTAGTGCAAAATCTGAAATGGTAGCATGCTCTGCATGCACCAATGTACCAGGCACCCATGGACACTGGCAGTAGTGACTCAGCTCAGATTCTAACCATGTGCACAGAAAGAAAGCAAATAACCAGCACACGAGGCACCAGTTCCCACTGCACCTGGTTTTGATGCTGCACAGAAAGCTAAATATCATCAGGGTGATGGGAAGAGTCAGGATCAAGTCCTTGTTCTTGTGGGGGACCACATCTTATGGGACATCTGCTGGAAATATAATACAGAAGAAAGGAAACAGTTCAGGATGTTCCTGGAATGTGTGGAATATAGCTTCTTAACTCAGCTGGTAAGCAAACCCCCAAGGAGAAAAGTCCTGCTAGACTTGTTTTCAAACAGGGAAGGACTGATGGGTAGTGTGGTCAGAGGCTGTCTTAGGCATAATGATGATGAAATGGTGGTTTCTCAATACTTGAACAGTTAAAGAGGGGGATGCAGTAGAATTATTACCATGGGCTTGTGAAGGGCAGACTTTACCTGTCTAGAACACTGTCTGAGGAAGTCCTTTGGGGTAGAGTCCTGGAGGACAAGGTGTCCAGAAAGTATGAACTTTCTTCAAGAAGGAGCTCTTAAAGGCACAGGAGCAGGCTGTCCCCGTGCATCATAAGACAAACTGGCAGGGAAATCGACCAGGCTGACTGAATGGGGAGCTTCTGCTCTGACTAAGGAGAAAGAGGACAGTCTACCAATTTTAGAAGAAGGGGCAGGCTGCTTGAGAAGAGTATAGGAATTTAGTTAGGTCATGTCAGAAGAACATAAGGGTGACAAAAGCTCAAACAGAACTCAGCCTGGCCACCACTGCAAGAGATAATCAAACTGTCCTTACAAAAAAAAACACAACCAGCGAGAGTCTCCATCCTTTATTGGATGTAACAGCAAACACTGTTATCAAGGATGAGAAAAGCTTTGAAGCAGTTAATGTCTTCCTTGCTTCAGTCTTTAGTAGTCAGACTAGTTATCCCCATGGTATTCAGTCCTCTGAGCTGGAAAACAGGATTGGAGATCATTAGAGTCCCCTCATAATCCAGAAACTAATAGTATATGACATCCTAAGCCAACTGCACACACATAAATCTATGAGACAAATGGAGATCCACTCAAGAGTGTTGAGGAAGCTGTTGGAAGAACTTGCCAAGTCTCTCTCCATCATTTATCAGCTGCCCTGGTTAACAGGGGAGGGCCCAGATGACTGGAAACTTGCCAGGCCCAGCCAACACAGGTTCATGAAGGGCAAGTACTATTTAAACAATCTCATCCTAGCAGAATCACAACCCTGGACTTCAGGAGGGCCAACTTCGGCCTTTTCAAGCAGTTGCTAGGGGAAATTCCATGGGACAGGGTACTGGCAGGTAAAGGCACCCAAGATGGCTGGTTAATATTCAAAAAACATCTCTTTAAAGCACAAGAAATGAGCATTCCAACAGAAAGGAAGTCAAAGAAGGGAGCCAGAAGACGTGTGTGATAAAACATGGACCTCCTGGGGAAACTGAAGAGGAATAAGAAAGTCTATAGGTCATGGAAGGAGGGGATGGCCACTTGGGGTGATTATAAGGATCTGGTGAGAGAATGTAGGGACACAACTAGGAAATCCAAGGCCCTCTTGGAATTAAACCTTGCAAGAGAGGTCAAGGGCAACAGAAAAATCTTTTTCAAATACATTGCAGGTAAAACTAAACCTAGAGGCAATGTAGGCCCCCTGCTAAATGAGGTGGGTGCCCTGAAGACAGAAGATACAGAGAAACCAGAAATACTGAACACCTTCTTTGCCTCTGCCTATACTTCTGGAGGCTGTCCTCATATTGAGCTCCAGACTACTGAGGCTCCAGAGGAAGTCAAGACAGGAAAGGAGTTTGCCTTGGTTGATGAGGACTGGGTTAGGGATAAGTTGAAGAAACTGGATAGACATAAATCAATTAGTCCTGTGTAGAGCAAAGAAGGAAACACCTTCTACATCTGGAGTATTGTGTCCAGTTCCGGGCCCCTCAGTTCAAGAGGGATGTAGAGCTGCTGGAGGGAGTCCAGCATAGGGCAACAAGGATGATGAAGGAGGTAGAACACCTCCCTTATGAAGAGAGGCTGAGGGAGTTGGGTCTCTTTAGCTTCGAGAAGAGGACACTGAGACGTGACCTCATTAATGTCTATAAATATGTGAAGGGTGGGTGTCAGAAGGATGGAGCTGGGCTCTTCTCAATGTCATCTAGTGATAGGACGAGAGGCAATGGTTGTAAGCTGTAGCATAGAAGGTTCCACATAAATACCAGAAGGAACTTCTTCACTGTGATGGTGACAGAGCACTGAAACAGGCTGCCCAGGTAGGTTGTGGAGTATCCTTCTCTGGGGAGGTTTAAAACCTGCCTGGATGTGCTCCTGTGTGACTTGGTCTAGATCATCCTGCTGTGTCAGGGGGTTGGACTTGATGATCTTTTGAGGTCCCTTCCAATCCCTAATGATTCTAAGCTTCTATAATCAGAAGGAATTTCTTCACAGTGATGGTGACAGAGCACTGAAACAGGCTGCCCAGGTAGGTTGTGGAGTATCCTTCTCTGGGGAGGTTTAAAACCTGCCTGGATGTGCTCCTGTGTGACTTGGTCTAGATCATCCTGCTGTGTCAGGGGGTTGGACTTGATGATCTTTTGAGGTCCCTTGAATCCTTAATGTTCTGTCATTCTGTAATCTCCTTCTATGATTGGGTGACCTGCCTAGTGAATGAGGGAAAAGCAGTGGATGTTGTCTACCTGGACTTCAGTCAGGTATTTGACATTGTTTCCCTCAGCATTTGCTGAAGAAACTGATGGATCACAACTTAGACAAGTGGACTCTTTGCTGAGTTAATAACTGGGTAGATGGCTGAGCCCAGAGAGTTCTGATGCACAGGGTTCAATCCAGTTGGTGACTGGTCACAAACAGTGTCCCTCAGGGCTCAATTTTGGGACTAATCTTGTTTTACTCCTTTATTAATTATTTCAATGAGGGTATCAATTGCACCCTCAGTAAATTTGCATATGACACTAGATTAAGCAGGAGTAGGGATCTCCATGAGGATAGGCAGGTGCTGCAGAGGAATTTGGACAGGCTGGAGTGATGGGCTGAGGCCAATAGTGTGAGGTTCAGCAAAGCCAATTACTGGGTCATGCACTTCCGACAACAACTCCCAGCAGCAGAGAAGAGTGGATGGAGAGCTGCATGGCAGAAAAGGACCTGGGAGTCTTCACTGAGAGCCCACTGAACTAATGAACTAGTGAGAACTAGCTGTGTGTCCAGGTGGGCAAGAAGGCCGATGGCATCCTGACCTGGATAAGGAACAGTCTAGCCAGCAGAACTAGAGAGGTGATGATCCCCCTGTACTCTGCAGTCGTGAGTGTATTGAGTCCAGTTTGGGGCACTACAGTATAAGAAGGACATTGAGGTGCTGGAGTGGGTCCAAAGAAGGACAATGAGGCTGGTGAAGAGGTCTGAAAAACAGCCCCTATGAAGAGCTGTTGAAGGAACTGGGGTTACTTAGTCTAGAGAAGAGGACACTGAGAGGAGACATTGCTCTCTACAACCACCTCAAATGAGGTGTTTAAAAAATGAGGCCATGATCTATGGGTTAGGGAGAGCATAGAATCATAGAATCATAGAATGTTTGGACTTGATGATTCTGGAGGTCCTCTCCAGCTATAATGATTCTATGATTCTAAATTTAATTGGTTTCAAGTAGAATAAGTTATACTTTAAGACTCTGTCTTGTGCTCACAGGTGATTTTGAAGAAATTTCCTGACTAAAAGAATAACCTCTTCCTCGCTGAAAAACTGGGAGTGCTTATATCTCACCAGAAGCCAAATTGTGTCCCTTTGAGGGTGCCTGAAAACTAAGGAATTAGCAGTTGCATCATTTGCCACAGATGCACCCAGCAAAGTATTTATAGTATGACTAAATTCTCTGCTCCACCAGAGCCAAGACATGAATTTACACAGACTTGTGTTACATCATTGGGTAAGTGGGTAGCAATTAAATGAGTCATTCAGCACCAACAGCTCCTTTGGCAGGTGGTGCGTACACTTGTGCTGTTTGCAGTAAGGGGTCCAAAGTCACTTTGGAGATTTCTACTAACAAAAGATCAGACTCCTGACTGCAGGGAGTGCCTGAGTCTTA
>VXBP01004330.1:0-21236 GCA_013400115.1 Rhinopomastus cyanomelas
CTCACATAGAGGGCAACTCCTCCACCCTGCCTTGTAATTGATGGGCACAGTGGCTGAATGGGCAGAGGTCCTTATGGTTGTTGGTTCTTCCTCTTATCGACTGGAGATTCAGTCCATCTTATTTCTTTAGTTTTCCTTCAGTGCCACGTAGGGTTGGAGGTGGTGGTAGGTAGCACTTGAGGTCTAGTATCTGTAGAGTTGAGACATTCTCTGTTCCATATGGCTGAACATTAGTGCATATAATCAGATTTCATTTATGGAGCAGGAGTAGACTTACCTTCCATGTTCCTCCTTTGTATGCAGCCTATAAAAGGCTTCATTGTTTTGAAAGAAAGATTCTGGGCTGAGTGAGAGCTGAGCAGTTTTGGAAACATCTTTTTTCTTATTTTTGTTCTGGCTGAGAACATCAGTCTTCTTTTAATGCTGCATTTCACATTGGGATGGGGGGAAGCATCCTGTATTGCCAAGGTTTGAAAAGGACAGAGTCTCTAGACCAGGGGTCCTCAAACCCCAGCTCCCCAAGGTGTCCAATCCGCCGCCCCCCCCCGGCAGCTGCAGTTTGTTTCTTCCTGCCGACTGCACGGCCAGGCTGAGGCGTGCGGTTCGCCGTCTCTCCCTCCCATTCCCAGCCAGGACAAACTACAGCCCGGCCCCCGACACTGTCTGAGGGACAGGACCCCGCCCCCTGTTTAAAAAGTTTGAGGACCTCTTTGTAGGGTAGGACCTCTTCACGCTGTGTCCCCTCGTTCTTTCCAAGTGCTTAGCATTCCTTACAAATTACAGTTTTTCTGGTATGGGATACTATGCTATTTGAACCAGTTGGAAGGGTGGTGGTGCTGAGGGGGAATATAATCGACTGAGAAGTATTTTCTTGCTATGCCATATGGTTTGTTTATGCTTCCATCCTGCAGTGGTTCTGAAGGCTTGGACCCTTACAGGTTTGGTGGGACTCCCCTGTGAAATAGGAAGTCTCCTCTTGTGGCTTCATACATAAAATCCACTGTGAGCTGTAGCACTTCCATATGCTGACCAGGCAGTATAAAGCAGGGGTCCTCAAACCCTGGCCTGGGGGCTGGATACGGCTCGCCAGGGCGTCCAATGTGGCCTGCAAGTCCGCCGGTACTCCGCCCTGGTGCCGCTTCCTGCCTACTGCGGGGCCAGGCTCCGGCCTCACGGTCCAACGAAAGGGAACCGGCCCCATGCTTAAAAAGTTTGAGGACCCCTGGTATAAAGGAAAGGAGATAGAAATCCCAGAATACCAACTGGCAACTTGTTTATGGAGATGTAGGCAGGTAATTTAAGTTCAGGTAATTTCAGGTGGTAGAACAATTACTAAATCCCAGATCACCTGAATCCAATAGGAAATGTGGAAAAAAACACATAAAGAAATAGCTTCTGAGAGGAAAACATTTTAAGTTTACACTGGAGAGACAATAAGCAAATTACTGACTTTGAGAATCCCATTTTCAAGAGGCTGTGAAAAGTTTCAGGAGAAGGGTCTGGAGATCAAAAGGAGACAAAACTGTTAACAGATCTTCCTTAGAATGAGAATGTGGCAGCAGGAGACTTGTTAGAGCCATCTAGGGTGACAGCATGGAGTGAGGACCACAGACTCTATAAGGTAATCTAAAGAAATTGGCCCTCCCTGCATAAAGCAAGAAGAGCTGAGAGCTGGCAGTAAGCACCAGAAAGCTCTAGGGAACTACTAAACAGCTGTATCCATATATTGTTTTTTTAAGATTTGTTTTCTCAGAATAGTTTGGTTATAAGATCTGCCCAGATTCTGCAGATCTGGGCTTTTCACACTGACAGTGGTAGAAAACAAATTGCATCCTTGTAGCGAAGTATTTTTAGTTAGAACACGAGTCTGTGTACAAAAATAATCTGTGGATCAAGTATTGTTTTTCTAACTTCAAAAAAATGATCCAATCTTTCAAAACTGCAGTGTATTCTTACAGCTTTGCCTGCAGTCCGTGTAGTCCATCTGCCCACCCAACTCTTCATCCACCCAAATGCAGCAGAAGTTGTCAGGTTAAGTGACATCTGTGTAATTCCCAGGGCAGAGAGGTGCCACAGGAAGTCAGTACGTAGACTGCATTCAACAGTCTGTAAAGAATAAATGTTATTGATTGATCATTGGTTAAATATGAGCCAGCAGTGAGCTCAGGTGGCCAAGAAGGCCAAAGGCTTCCTGATTTCTACCAGAAATAGTGTGTCTTGCAGGAGTAAGGAAGTTATTATTCCCTGTACTGATGAGGCCACATGCTGAGTACTGGGTTCAGTTTTGGGCACCTCAATACAAGAAGGACATTGAAGGGCTGGAGCAGCGCTAGAGAAGGGTGACAGGGTTGTGGAAGGGTCTGGAGAATGAACCTTGTGGGGAGCAGCTGAGGGAGCTGGGGTTAGTCTAGAGAAAAGAAAGCTGAAGAGAGACTTTATTGGTGTCTTCAACTGCCTGAAAGCACTGTGTTTGCTTCTGCTCTTCTATTTATTCCATTCATTTCCATCTATACTAAGTCCTAATAGTTTTAGGATTCATTCTGAAGAAATCCTTACAGACTTCTTCCATTTTCAGGGGAGAGCAAGCTCTGAAGCCTTAGGTGAAGAACATACTAGACGTAGGAGAAAGTGGCTGGGGAAAGAGCAGGTGTTCCCAAAGTGATGCTGTTCAGGGATTTGGAAGAGGAAAAGAATTTGCTGCACTCTCCTGAGAAACAGGCACCCCTTGGGATAATCCAGACTAATAAACCCTCTCTGTTATGCTACTAAGAAATTTCTTCCTGTGTTCTTAATGTACCATGGTTCCTGATTCTAATGATGTGGGTATTTCTTTCCTCAAATGTGTCGTTCCCATTCAATGAAATCTCATTTCTCCCCTTGCAATTCAAAGGAACAGAATTAGCCAGAAGCAGTTCTGGGTTTCGAAAGACTGGAAGCTCCATTTTGTTGTTACCCAACTAATTTAATCAAATAGCAAGTAAGGTTTTACCTTGGATTTTTGACAAGTTTACTGACGTAAATTATCCATTTACCACCTGTGCTACCAACAGGACCTCAAGACTCAAAACACTCACGTACTCTGGGCTGTACTCAGCTCTTTTCACCTGCTGAACTGTAGAGGCAAGTAATTTTCTAGTTGTTTTACTGCAGGTTGTCTCCAGGTATGAGTAGGAAAAGCAAAAATGCATGTAAATACAAAACAGAGAAGAGTAGCTGCTTTCTTTAGTGTGTTCCTCATCAGAACACCCCCCACTGTATCCTAATATGCAAAGGGGAGAATGTGGCTGGGGACAGAAGGAATATTTATGCTGATGAGATCACACCTCTTGAAGATACTGCTCTTTCAAAGAAGTTCTGGTTCTCTGAAGATCTGTGGAGGTAGGGAAGATTTACTTTCTTTGCCCTGGAAATCTGTAGGGCTAAACCATATTACTCAGCTGGCAAACAAGGATGTTCTTAAAGGTCTCTTCTGGTGAACTTGATAGGAATTGTGTCACTGACTTCAGTGGGTCTGGATCAGGCCTGATCTGGTAAAGAAATAACAGCAACATGCTTGTTTTCCCTCCTGGCCCCCTACGTTTGGCTCTTTTGCCCACCACAACATTTATATTTTCTCAAGCTGGGCTGGTTTGGTTGCAGCAGCCCAGACAGACTGTGGATACCTCTGACCCAGGCAGAGAGAGAGTATTATGCTGCAGCTTTTAGCTCAGGCAGCTCCTCCAATTATTAAGGGAATAGCCTCAAAGAATCTAAGGAATCACAGATATTCTGGAGGAAGAAAAAAAATCCATTGGCTCAAAGTGACTATGTAGAAAAAAGAATGAACTAACATCTTGATTCAACACGTCTGTTATATCAATCTTTCGCTCTGAGTGGGTAGCAAAGTTATGATCTAATAGGTGCAGGATTCTTATTTCCTGTTCAAAGCTGAGCAGTCCTTTTGTGTGAAAGCAGAAGGTCTTCACTTTGCTTTATTCAGCTGATATTTTTATCAGCCTTTTGCATGGGTAGTGTGGCAAAAAGCATATGGATTATTATGTTTCCAACCGTATAAACAACTGTAACATATTTTAGTTGTTTTATAAGGCTTTCTAGTATATCTCTTCCACAGCTTTCAACTTGGGCAACACATTTGCTCTCTGAGTTGCCCCAGCTCAGGTTCATACTTGGGTATGGAGTCATTCTCTCATTTGGGACGATGCGAGTGTCTGTGCAATTAATGACAGTGCAGTCATCCACAGAGATTACTTGTCTCCCCTGCAAGAAAAAATGATGAATTAGAATAAGATTATAAGTGCCATCATCTGCTTTGGGAATCAGTGATGGGCTCATAGTGATAAGTTATTGGATTGATATCCACGTTGATATTTGGGCATCTAACTATGGATGGATTTCAGCGGGAATTCAGACACTTAACTGGGGTTTAGTTTGAATCTCTTTGTGCACTTGGCTCTCTGCCTGGTATGAAGTGTTAGCAGGATCAGCCCCTCAGCTCATATGCTCAAATCTGCCATGATCCTTCTGTAGGCAAGCCCATGTACTTCCTAGTTACTCCACCGGAGTTAGGAGAGCCTGGGGCCTGCTCCTGTGTAGCACAATTTAGAATCTAAGTTTTATTGTGAATGAAGAGCTTTCTGTCTTTTTTATTTTGTTCTATGTGGTGATTGTTTTGCCTCTAAGGTATCACTGAAGAAGAAGTAGTAGTTGGAACAGGTTAGCAAATCAAGACACAATCAAGTAATTGTTTCAGGAATTTACTACTTGATTAAAGTAACTTTAAAAAGCTAGGACACTGAGTTTCCTTCAAGGCTGGTTCCTTTCTCCTCTCTGGATTTAAAACAAGTTAGTGTTATCTGTAGGCAGTGAAGACAGCATTAGGAGAGCATAAACATCTCACTGGGACTGGTTTGGAGTGACTGGCCTTGTTCAGGGGGCAAACTTGCACCTCGTATATCTCTAGCAGGAACCAAAGAGCTCTTCATAGCCATGACCTTGCATCTGGTTGTATTACAAGATGTATAAGTAGACCAATGAGTTCCACATACCAAATAGTCCAGATTGAACTGAAGAACTGACATGTTGTGTTATTCTTTTCTTTAACCAGACTTGTTCAGCAGCAGTAGTGTCTCTTCCTCTCTGGAATATTTTGGAATGGCGCTCTTCACAGTGAGATCTCTATGCTACTATCTTTATCATGCGTTTTGGAGCTTCCAAACTATGTTTCTTGCACCTTTAGACTCAGTTTTCCATACAGGGTCATATCCTGGCCATGCTCAAGCCATAGACAGGGTGCTGAACCAGTTTTTATACAGAAATATTTAAAAATTGACATTTTGTGAATAGTACCCTGCAGATTTTGCTGATACCTTCTGATGTTCAAAAATCAAGTTCAACCATTGACCCAACTGTCCCAAGGTCACCACTAAACCCTGTCACTTAGCTCCAGATCTCCTTGACTGTGAAACACATCCAGGGATGGTGATTCAACCCTCTCCCTGGGCAGCCTGTTCCAAGGTCTGAGGACCCTTTCCAGGAAGAAGTTTCTCCTCAGGCCCAACCTAACCTTTCCCTGGTGCAGCTTGAGGCCATTTACTCTTGTCCTGTCACTTATTACTTGTGATAAGAGACCAACCCCCATCTCTTTCCAGCCTCCTTTAAGGTAGATATAGACAGCAATAAGGTTGATGCCGTGTTGACTTTTTTGTAGTCACCCAAAACTCCCTAATGTAAATGATTTTCTGCAAATCCTCAGCTTTTGTGAGATTTCTTAAGTAAAACCTGTACAGGCTTAGAGCTCCTTAGACACCTTTTTAAAACTCTTAAGTGTAAATTAAGTGAAGGCATAAGACAGTGTGATAGCAAATGCTATCAGGAACTCAAGGAAGGAGTTAGCACACACACATTCATCAATGGTTTGGGTTAGAAGGGGACCTCAAGAGGTCATCTAGTTTCAAGCCCTTGCCGTGGACAGGTTCACCTCTCACCAAACCAGAGACCCATCCCACCTGGCCTTGAACACTTGCAGGGATGGAACAGCTGCATCCTCTCTGGACAACCTGTTCTAGTGCCTCACATCGCATAGCAGTGGGTGTTATACCCATAGAATGTCTTTGTGGATTTGGTGCTGAGATTCTGGGCTGTAGTTTGTCTGTGTCCTCTCTAGCTTGGTTTGAGGGCTGTAACAAGCCCTATGATAGTTGAAAGGGGATCAGGGAACTTCCTCCATGTGTAGCAACCCTGTGTAATGTACTGTTTTCTGCTACACATCAGAACTCAGAAGATATGGCCTTGACCAGCTTCTACCAGACTTCTCTCTTTATTTCATGGCTTGTAGAGGTCTATGCCTAAGACTGACAATGTCTGCACCAATGGGGAGCTTTCCTGAAGTGCCTCCAAGGCTTGGAAAGCAAAGACTGGCATAAGGTAAGAGGCCATAGATGAGAGAATCCTTGCTGTATTTTCTTTGTACATCTTTACCAGCTCATCCTTTATATTTTGAGGCTTAATTGTTCAACTGCTTTGCTGGTCAGTGCTTTCTGCAGAGATGAAGAAACCAAACTGCAGATTAATCTCCAAACAGTTAATGTACGTTTCTGGAGGAGATGAACTAGAGAAAGGTGCACTATCTTTAGAAAGAAAAAAAAAAAAAGGAAAGAGCCCACTCAACAATTACTTTTCAAGACAAACATTTAGGCAGTTTGCCAGAAAACCATGAAACACTGTCCATCATCTGCCATGTGCATCTTGCAGCTTGTCCCAGTCATTGCTTGCAAGCCTTTGAATAAAACCTAGGGAAAAAAAATTGTATTTCAAGTAATAGCCCTGGAAAGCTTTGATTCATTGCTTGTGCTCAGGATTTGTGAGATGTACTATAATTGCCTCTGCTATTGCTTTTGCAATATTTTGTATTATGTTACTTCATGTTTATAGACCAAAAACTTTATAGACAGATAGAAAGCAGCTTGTGAAGGAGAAGACACATAAATCAAGGCATAAAAATGCCCTGAATAATATTTCACTATATTGACCTGGAATTGCAGGATAAAGACATTTTGCACTGGTGCACTGTTCTTTTCTTGCTTTCTCTGTGCTTCTCTTTCAGGCTTGTTGGAGTTCTTCATTAAATCTCAAATCTGTATCAAATGAGCTGTAGTGTGCTGCAGTGCATAAAAGTTTCAAAGCCACAATTACTCTGTTATTTCAGCAGAGATTACCTGTTTGAAATGAAACCCGCACTGAATCCTTTCTGACCCAGTCCTTACTGTGATACTGATAACAAGCCACACTTTCCAGTCTTTATCTTACCTCCTACAGGCTAATCTTTTCTTCTGCAGCTTAATTCTGCTAATAGCACCCTTGACTGGTTGCCAGACAACAAACACAAGCAGGTGAAAAAAAAATGAATGGCTCCATTCTGCCCACTGATAACTACTAGAGGCTTTTGATTCTCAGAATTCCCTCCAAAATACACAAGTCCACCGGTGCACAATCAATTACATTCCTTATATGTTATTCTCTGAAAGAAATTGTAATGGTCTTTTCTACAGTTTCAAATTCTTCTTTTGTTTCTTTTTTTACCTCCCTCTTCCAAACAACAGTAAAGTCCATTTCCAGATGGTAGAAATTACTTTTAAATTAAAGCAGGTAATAGAGGGAACGTATGCTTATCTAATTCCCCTGGTTTAAGTGGTACCAATACGATGGAAATGGATAAAACTGATGTGCACTGCAGGTATGCAAAATAGCTTGAGATTGTAAAATGCTTTCTCCTCCTCACCTCACTTTTCTGATTTACTGTCCATGAAAATGAATTATAGACTCGTGAAGAAAACAGAAGTTTTATTTGCTGAACTCAATAGGCTGCTTTCTGGGGACTTGAACTCTGCAAAGTGCTGAAAAACAGATTACTGCATTCCACTGACAATTCTTCTGTTTGAACCAAATGGAGGGATGACAGTATATGCTACACTCTGCCTTTCTGCTGCCCAAAGAAAACCCAAGAACTGTTCATTGTTCCTCTGCCCTGTGGGGGGAAAAAGTCAAGCCCTGAAGCACATGCCTCAGAACTTTGCTAAATTACTCATTTGAGCCCAGCCTTAGCTTAAATCAGCTCTCCCAACCCGCGAGCACAGACGCTCCTTAGCACCTTCCGGGTTTGGAGCATATCGAATCCTTTATCATAAGTAGGATGGTGCAAACGGCCCTTGCTGAAATCAGGGAACTTACGTTACATTGCAAGTCCATTGCACCAGCTGAATATTTGGTGGGGACTCATTTGTTTTTGTCTAAAGTGATTTTGATTTTTCCCCTGTTTTGAGTAGATGATTAGAAGGTAACTAGTTAGCACTAAGGGGGAATAAGTTTGGCTGTGCTGGAAAGTATAAAAGTATGCCCTGTTCCTTTGGGGAAATAATTTTAATAGATAACAGCATGTTGTACAATGTTTCATCAGTGATATTTAGATCTAAATTAGGAGCAGTTGTGAGATGGGTTGCCGATTTTCTTGTGATAAAAGGGAAATAGTTCAAGAAATATAGACCAGATGTTATCTTAATCCGATCCTCATGTACAAGAGCACACTATGAGACAGTAATAATAGTTCCTTCTACCTGTTTCTAATTTTCCTGCTCTGAAACACCCCCTGTGAAAAATAGATTAAACCAACACATCATTTATGGATCGGCACTAGGCGGGTTTGAGTTTGGATGGAATGTGGTGTGCGTGGCACGGACCAGAGGGTGCAGCCACTAGCATTTGATGAATGTTTAAAAATGCTCGTTTGACAGCAACATTTAAGACAGCAGCTCTTAGTGATTTAAAAGGAGAGTAGCCTGTTTGGGTTTGAATCAAGCTTTTGGTTCATCATATCCTTACATAGTTTCAAATTTGTCATCGGCGTTTCTAGGCAGTGGATGTTATACAATTCTCAGCAGGCCAAAAAAAAGAGGGGGTTGATCCTCTGCTGCTGTAAATCAACACTGATCCGTTGATTTAGATGGAACTACACTGATTTGTACCATCTCATGGTCTGGACAAAGTGTATTAACTCTCCTCATGAAAATCCTTCACAACAAAAAGCTCCATTCACGGTGCTACTGCATAAGCAGTAACTAATGTCTCTCTGTTCTCATAATAATGTTTAATACCTGCATCACTTCCTACTCGCTGTGGCAATCGAAACATTACTCTTTGCTTTGACGTAAGAAGTCGAGTGCTGCGCATTTGTAATATCTGGGACAGCTTTTTCCATTGCTCGCTGCCTGAGCTAAAACGTTTTGCTGGGTTATTCATGTCTCTTGGCATCAACATGCCAAGGAGGCTTTTGGGCAGCTGTCTAGTGACTCAGGAGACAAGACTTATTTTCCTTATAGGAATGTTGTCACATGAAAATACTTTATTCAGCAATATTCAGAAGGGTAAGAACTACTGAAGGTGTTTTGTTCCCTGCAAATAGCAGTAGCCATGAGGGCAGCAGCAGTACCAATATCAGTGTGAAGAAGCCTGCTTTTATCGAAGAGCAGACATCTTCACAGTTTGGACTACTCCAAACTATTTTTCAAGCAGAGTAAAATCTCAGTTTCCAGATAGGAGGTTGGATGGGGCTCAGGCAACCTGGTCTGGTGAGAGGTGTCGCTGCCCATGGCAGGGGGTTGGAACTAAATGATCTCTGAGGTCCCTTCCAAATGAAACCATTCTATGATTCCATGAAAAGGTTCACAATATGACTGTGTACCTAAAAAGACTCCCAGGTGATGTACTAACACATCAGGGGAAAAGTATTCCGTATCAGGAGAATATTTTTGTTGTGTTTTAACCTGTTAGTGTTTCTGAACCTCAAAGCCCTACTTGTGTTTTGTGGGTTGAGTTTTGTTTGATTCTGTGCAGCTAGATGCACTGAAATTCCCTTGAGTTCAGGCAGTGCAGTAAGATGAGACAGGTGGATCAGCAGGAGCAGGAGGCGATGGGAGCATAAAAGGAATGACACAAGAAGTTGGAAAAACAGAGTCCAACTTGTCACACGCCCTGGACTGCTCCCTTCAGTGGGAAAGCTGTCATGTGGGATAACAGTGCTTCAGAACTAGAGATGGCAAATGTGATGGATTAAAGTAGTTAATGAGGGAGTAAAAGGAAAGGAAGAAAAATGTGGAGTGGTTGAAAACAGTTCCAAGAGAGAGAATCCACCTGGCAGACAACCTGTTGAATGGGAAAGCTTGAAAGGCTGAGGCAGCTGAGGGAAATACACACAACTCATCAAAATGCAAAGTGCAGTTTAGAGATCTTGGTGCTAAAAGGCCTCAGTGGTGGTAGCAGAGGACGTAGGTTAATACTGAAAGCGTGTTATTAGTAATGACCAAGGACCTTTAGCCTCCTGTCCAAAATCCTTTTTTCTGTGTAGAACGGGAAAGCAAACTCTATCATGTTGGGCTATTTAGTAAGCTATTAGTGCATTCATCTTTTCATCATTTGACAGGTGGAAGTAGTAGTCCAGCTTTTAGTTTTAATTATAAGGGATTCCAGATGTAGAAAAGGACATAAATTAGAACCAGATCTACTCATATGTCTTTTCAAAGTAAGCCAACTTCAAGGTATCTGCTTTTCATTTCAAAATGTTATTAAAGCTATTACTAAGAAATTCATAGTCTTAGTGTGCTTCTATAATTGACACCTTTAAAGTGACTAAACAGATTTAGAGTGTGTAGAAAAGTAAATTTGTCTTAGAGAATGACTCCAATCATCCATTTACATATAATGGACAAATCAGTGTTTGCGTTGAGAAAGGCCAGCTCAGCTCTCTCTCACGATGCCTCCAGCCTGGCCCCGCTGCTGGGTGTTAGGTTGTCCCATCATTCTGATACTAAGCAAGTGCAGCTAAAGAATTTAGGGCTGATCCAAAGGCAGTGTGAGTAAATGGCAGTCTTATGATGAGCTCTCTGTCATGCTCTCCTCCTCTTATGGTGACTTGAGCTATGTTACATGATGTTGGAAGTTGCATTTTTTAAAACAGAAAATGAAATCCAGAACCTTTTTGTATTTTTTCTTACCCAGTGATGCTGTGACTTAGCCGGGGCTAAAGAAACCTGCAGATTCCTTCTTAAACAGCCTTTCTTTCCGCAAGACCTGTTTATCTAGCGGCATGTAACAACCATGCAAATAACACCATACATCTGACTTCATAAAAAGTCTGAGGTTTCCAATAATTAGAATGATAGCTGGCAAGCCTGATAAATTAGAGAAATAACTTGTTTGGTGTAAAGTGAGCCTGTTTCTGAGGCAGAAATGCTGGGCTTTTATCCTCTGGAGTGTGATTGAAAGGGTGAGAAGTTAATTTGGCAGCTTCGCTTCTATGGTTTCATAATGTTTCTCCTTCCCCCCCCCCGCTTCAGGGAAGGACTGTGATTTCAGTACTTTGCGCCTGCCCTCATACAAGGCAAGAGCATGACCCGAAACGAAACCCCTCTCCCCAGGGCACATCCTGAGCAGTAACAGCTTGGCTCAAGTGTTTCTTATGAACAGCCGTCCAGAGCACTTGATCTAAATCATGCCATTTCCTTCACAGTATGGCACAGTTAACAAGTCAGTGCATCAACACAATCTGCAGATGGCAGTTCAAAAGGTGCACGTTCCCCAGCAAGATAAAGGGCAATGAGTTCCATGGGTTAGCTCATTACTTGGATTCAGGCAGGGGCTCCATAGGGGTGTGAGGGAGGAAAAGGGGGCAGGCGAACCTTGAGAATGCATGTCTACACAAATAAAGGCAGTGTCGCAAGAAGCAAATTATTCAAGGAAAGTGCAAACAGCTCACAGAGCATGGCTTCCTTCAGCAGTGGCTTCCTTCAGTGATGGCTTCCTTCCGAGGTGGTTCCCTTCAGCAGTGGTTTCCTTCAGCTGTGGGTTTCTTCCAAGGTGGTTTCCTTCAGCTGTGGGTTTCTTCCAAGGTGGTTTCCTTCAGAGTTGGCTTCCCTCAGAGGTGGCTGCCTTCAATAGTGGCTTCCTTCAACAGCGACCTCCTTCAGCAGTAGCTTCCTTCAGCAGCAGCCTTGTTCAGAGATGGCTCCTTTTAGGAGTGGCTGCCTTCAGAGCTGGCTTACTTCAAGGGTGGTTTCCTTCACCTTTCAAAAACAGGAGGAAAAGGAGAGGGAAACCAATGTGGAAACACAGTGCTTGCACACCTTCATTTATCTACAAATAGGACACTGTTTCCTGTCTAAGCCCACAAATCCAGCTCATGGCTGCTCTGCATCCTGCTTGGGTAGGAACCTGCTTTCTGGAGCATCACAGAATGGCTTCTAGAGATCAGTGTGAGCTCCTGCACAAATTACATTAGAGTGTAACGTCGAGTGAAGAATCTCTGAGACATATTAGTCCTTTTAGACTTCAAAACAAGCCTAAATTGGAACCATATTGCTGGAAAACTTCTTAGCTAACATTTATATTACTTCAGTTACCAAATCCAGACTGAGTCCCAGGACTCGGCAGGGGAGGACATAATATATTAGGAAGTAAGATGTGGGGGTGGGGGGGGTATGTGTGTGCACTTCTGGCTTCCTATTTTATATAAATGTACAAAAAGCTTTACTCACACTAGCAAGGAAATGACTACAAGGCCCTAAAATGCTGATTTCCAGCGGCAAATGAGGGAAGTCCACTGCCCCTCCTCCCCTGTCCCCGTTGACCATTCTGTGTGTGCCATGCCTTGGGGATAGTTTGGGTTACTTGGAGTAAGGCTGTTGCATAGGAGCTCAGGTATCAGAGCAGATAATTATACGCATATAGCTAGATACAGCAAAGGTCTCAGTGAATTGTCAGAGGATGAGATACATCTCGGGAGACCAAATAAGCCTCCCCTAGACTGATCTCTGTAAACAAATCTCTTTGGGAACTATCAAGATGGTGCTTTACCACGATTTCCACTGCTGAGGAAAAAGGAACTCTTCCAGGCTGGTTGTGCTCCGGGTTGTAGCAAAAGCCAGTGAGCTAAGGTTATTTTTTCTGAATGCTCTGAAGGGCCCTAACATATGTGCTGAGCTTCCAGTTCCTGCAGTAGGTAAGTTCAAGGCAAGTTAGGCAAGTGAGAAACAGTAACCCCCCACCTCATAACCTCATATCTACAAAGGCTGACTTTCCAGTGAACTCCCTGCTCTACACTGCAATTATTTTGGAGAAACACTGCTAAAGCTGGGAAGAGCAAATCCGGACTGGCAGCTAGGCAGAGGTGTGTGTTCGGCTAAGCTCATTCCTTGTGTAATTTGATTGATTCAGTGGGGTTATACTAGAGAGAAATTTGGCTCCAGGCTTTTGGATGATGTATCATTTTTCTTTATTTAACTTACCAAACAGGTGCTTAACAATAGCACCTTCCAGTGGTTTATCCCAAAGTCTTCACTGCCTTGCTGTTTTTATCCACTCTTTACTATCCCTCCATGCTGTGCTGAGTTAAAATCTGACTCAAGACTTCAGGCTGTGCCTCACTGGGACACACCAGGTCTGCAGCACCTTTCACCAGGCCCCCAGATCCATTTTTTTTTACAGTGGTGCCTGGTAATTGCTGTTTTTCTCAGTTTCATGAGATAAAAGAAGGATGAGCTGTGAGTCTCATAGATTTTTCTGAATTTGATGAGTTCAACCTTAAACTAAAGCAGCTGAAGAGGGCTTCAGTAGTAAGGAGCTGAATTTTATTTAGTTGGGACTGTTTCTGCTTCTGCCAAGATCGGCAGAAAACAGGTGAGACCCAAAGTTTTCAGCCCTGCTGCTTCCCTCAGCAGTGATTCAGGTTGTTCACAGGTTGTGTTTGAGTTGTGGCTGCACACAGTGACTTCTCCACAGCAGGGAAAAGACAGGGGCAAAGCCTCTGGTGATGGTGGAGGGCCTCATTCATGAGGTCTAGGGCAACTGCAACATGCCTAATCTCTTATCTCTGTGGCCGTATCCTTCACAGCCCTTGCCTGCAGAGAAAGCATTGTTTGCTTTCTTAGGTTACATCTTCCTTCAGCCCAGTAAGTTACACCCAGCCAACAGACATGTGTGACTTATAAAGAGGATTATGTGACATGGTTGGTTGTAGTAGCAGGAAACAGAATTTAGTGAATTAAGTCCTTCCATCTTCATCTTCCTGCGATTTCCCTCCTAATGATGGATGTGAGAGAAGAACATGGATTGTTCTGGTAGTTCTTAAAGATTAACATGCTCATATTTCTTAGAAATACAGTGGAAATCTCTGGCACTGTGTTGAAACAGACTCTCAGACCCTCATGGTGCCTTAGTCTCCAGGAAAGCATTGTGTATCTTTATCATGAGACATCAGCATTACAGTAGCACTGAGAAGCCCTAAGGATGGGGACTCCAGTGCGCTCAGAGCCTTGAAATAAAGCCACTGATCTCACAGAGGCAGTGTGTAGCGGAGCCAGCACACAGACCTAGGTCTCCTGCCTCCCAGGCCCAGGCTTTCATCGCAAAATCACTCAGTTCTTTCAGCTGGATCTCCAGGCTCCGTTCTTAGCATTGTAGTTTCTCTGAAACCCCAGGGCTGAGCTTCACAGACTCTCTGCAACTCTATCCCTTCGGACCGTAATTGATTTGGAGTCAGGTGGTGGCGTAATATAACCCGTACGGAATCCGTTGGTGAAGTTTATGGCCATTCAGTTAAAAAAAAAGAAAAGAAAAAAGCAATATAGAGGGGGAATAGGAAGTGAATTGAGGTTTGATACCTGGGAGGTGGCATTTTGCAGCCTAAGGAGAAAAGCTTGTAGAGGCCCTGGATGTGGAGAAATCTCTTAGCACCTTGTGCACCTCGGTCCTGCTCAGCTTGGGCATGACAACCTGTTTATATACAGAAGAACCTAGAGAGAATTGCTGTCTCCATTCTGCTCAGCCTGTGAGCCACTATGGAAAGCAGGGAATTGCAGGGGGAATGCAGAGAACGCCCTCACCTAAATTTCCAGGGCTTTGTGCAGCAAAGGAAGATACTCCAGTGTGGCTTCTAGTCCCCTGACATAGCAGGGGACAGCTTCATGCTGTTTGCAGATTTCAACAGCTGGTTCATGATCAACAGTCTGGAAGTGGGAAGAGCTCCATTCAGAGTACAGGATTTTCTAATCACAGAGCAGCCTTTGAAGTGACCTCTCTGTCCCTGCAGCATCTGTATGCTGATGTCCCAAAGAACTCGGGGACTACCTGCTTCTACCTCAGTGGCAAATGAGATGTAACAAGGCTGAAATGAGTCAGTTTGTAGTGAAAAATAGCCTCCTATAGAAACGTTTGGTTCAGTAACTGAAAACAGTCAGAGGAACTTCTGAATTACTCTACGACTTTCTTAACAGAGGTTATAGTTTTCAGTTGCGTTTTGTCGGGTACTTACCTCATCCGTAGGATGATTCTTCTTCTCTATTAAACTCTACCAGATTCTTCCATAGGGGTGATATTTCTGTTTTAAAAGAGAAAATACTGAACAGCCCCACATGAAAACAGGAAACTCCATGAAATTTTTATAGTGAGCTTTTTTCCACTAGGGAAACAT
The DNA here is from genome assembly GCA_013400115.1 of Rhinopomastus cyanomelas. Taxonomy (NCBI): domain Eukaryota; kingdom Metazoa; phylum Chordata; class Aves; order Bucerotiformes; family Rhinopomastidae; genus Rhinopomastus; species Rhinopomastus cyanomelas. The sequence continues at coordinate 15,515 of VXBP01004330.1, forward strand.
CCATATTTTACAGTTTGCAAAATGTGTGGGACCATAAACTGTGAAACCACATCGAGAACCACAACTCCTTTGTACTTTAAAAATAGACATAAAAGTAATTTCTCCAGAAAGAAAGAGAATATTTTTACAGGTGAATATTTGTAGGGCTTTATAAAAGCTATTGGTCCATTCTTGGAAACAGAATGATAATGTTTAAAAAAGGAAAAGACACACTTTGTGGTGAGTCTGCTGTGACTGAATCATCTCTGTAGCGTGTGCCCAACTGGACTAGCCATAGTGCAGCTGCACGAAGATGTGCCATATTCCCACCTAGCATGTGAGCCTCTGGTTCCCCACTTCACCCAGCAATGTGGGATAGGAGAGATGATGCTCCACAATGCTGAGCAGGCAAGTGGTGGATAAAGTCATGAAGGACCTCAGACTGTTTCGTTTGTCCCACAGTGTACCACCCAGCAGAGCTGGAATGAGGGAAAAAGGCTAGGGCTACTGTGTTTCCCACACTGTGCAACGAGTGTTGAATGGGGAAAGGCTCACACTTTGTTCTCTCAGCATCTTGGGGGTGCTGCAGGAATGACTACACTCGGCTTTGAGACAGAATGCAGTCTCACTCTACTGGCTATGTCCTTCTTAGTGAGTGAGACTGACACTTGTTCTTTCCCTTTCGGGTTGCCTGGTCTGTAGCCAGGGCTGTGCAGGACCTGACAGGGCTGGTCTTTAGGGCTGCCCAGCGAGGAGATGCATGTGTGGCAGGATGGTGGCTTTTAGCAGATGTCATGAGACAGCAGCAGGGTGTCATCTCAGAGTGTCAGGAGGTGTTTCTTTGCTCTTGGACATGCTGTAAAGGAAAGTGGCTGTAGTGACTGCCTGAGGATTGTGGTGTTGCAAAACAGGGTAAGATCCAGCTTGTGAGTGGGCACGTGAAGAGATGAGGATCTCCCAGCATCAAATGCTGCCTCTGGTGCTCTGTTGGTGACAGTAAAAATCAAGGGCAGGATATGTTCCTCACCACATCCCAGCACCTTGTCTGGATATGGAATAGGACCAGGGCAGGTTGGAGTTGCAGGTACAGTAGTTCCCTTGGAGCTGGCAGACTCCAGCTGGCTACTCGGTGTATGCAGATCTCTGGAGAGCAGCAGGAGCAGCAAACCTCACACTTTACAGATCTTCCCCTTTCCCTTCCCCCCCAGTTTTCAGTTCTACCCCTGTTTCTAGGCCAAGAGGGACCCATTCTGGCACAATCTCCTGTGTGGGTGGCAACATTCACTCTCATCTGTGTGGCAGAGGACGCTTTATCTGACTCGTAATTTGATAATGATGTCCTGTTTATCTGAGTTTCTCCTGCCATTTTATAGGGAGAGGAATGTGCTTTTCCATGTGCTGCTCAGTCCTGGTGTTGTGGAATGGTGTAATATTCACTGTTTGTTTACAGCTGCCTTTCATCTTCAATTATCCACTAGATTTTAGCAGTGGATAACTGACTGATTCCTGTGTTCAGGCCAAATCCTGCTTGTTTGGCTCATGTGAGTAAGCTAAGGACGTGTGACACTTTGTTCCCTGATCTGTCTGGGAATGCCTGCGTGATGAGCAGTCTCCAGGCGTGGGACCCATGAGCAGCAGGAGAGTCCTGAGGCTGACACCCATCTTCCTTCCATTGCACAGGCACTAGGCAAAAGCCCCAATCCCGGAGGGTGACTGGCTCTAGGAAGTCATTCCTGTTTGTGGCCAGCTGGATAACATTAATTTTTACAGGCCATTGGTACACAGTGTGGGATCTACCAGCTGCCTTTCCATTTGACAGAGGGGTGAGACAAGGCCTCGGGCCATTGCAGTTGGACAGCACTCCTCAAAAGGGCAACTAGATGAGCTGGAAACATGCAAAGTTAAAAACTTTCCCAGTTCTTCTGTGCAGCTGTCATGATTAGCACAAAGAGGCTAGTGCTGCCAGAGCTGCTGGGCTACCCACTGCTGAGATTCAGTTAGCACAAAATCACTGCCCTGCTTTGCTGGCAAATGGCTTTCTTTGGGACGCCCTCATTTAGCTGAGCTACTGATGGCAGGTTATCCCAGGATGGGGCTGCAGCTGCTCTGATTTTCCTACCTTTGTGTGTGCTTGAAGAGATCTGGGATATGAGCATTACAGAATATGGACCAGGGAGATGATTGTGATGGTGGCTATTGTGCAGTGCTTAGAAATAAAGTTTCCATGCAGATAGCGATAGTGATCTTGACATTTAAGACCTCTGGTCCCTGAACTGAGCTGCTTCGTTGAGCTCTGACCGTTTCTGTGGGCTGTAAAGACAAGACAGCCTCTTGACAACTGTTCCATGGTCACTTGGGTGAGCCTTAGGGTTTCTGACTTTACTGGTCTTTTCCAACACAGGGAAGATCAGATGTAATGCCAGTATTTCCAAAGATTCTAGGGAACTAGAGAAATGTGATACAGATGGTCCTATGGACAAATCAGTTAAAAATCACATATACGTAGGTGTGACTGACTTGGGAAGTGTCAGCGTGGTACCTGTGAGGGGAAGGTCTGTCTCACTTGTCTGTCTGTTTTGGACTGCTTTGGAGGGATCAATGAACAAGAGTCATCTGACAGATATAGTCCATTTGGGAATTCCAAAAGACTTTTCACAAAAATTCCTACCAACAGCTTTTAGCAAAACTTAGCAGGCAGTCATAGGAAAGGCAAGAAACTCTTTGCATGGATTCAAGTGGGTTTTATATCCATTTTTAAACTTCTAAACTGTGTAAAAAAAAAATAAAGAAACCCAACAGGGCAGGAACCTGAATTCTGAGGCCCAGTGTGAAAGTCAGGTTTGGTGGTTCTCAAAGTGACACTGGGGAGTTTTGTGAGGAAGTGGGTTTTATACCCTTAAAACAGGACACAGAGAGTTGAAATTCAACGTTCAGTCCTTGCACTGAGGGAAGTTCGCTGGGGGAGTGCTGAGCTGGGGCCTGTGCTGTTCAGTATACTCAAAACTGGTCAGGGAGGAGAGAAAAAACAGTGAGAAAATCTGGTGGTGAGGCAGCATTTAGTCAGGGGAATAAAGGTGTTGATAGATGGTGAAAGAATGTAAAAGAGCCTGCAAGACTGAGTGACTGGTCAGCAAAACTGAGGGTGAAATTCAACAGACACACTTGTGAGCAGTTGCACCCTGGAAGGAGTGATCATAGCTTCACATTGAATGTGAGGAGCTTTGAACTGCCCACTGCTGCTCAGGAGAAAGATGTGATGCTCACTGGCTTTCCTGGGTACGTCTGTGAAAATGTTAGATCAATGCTCAACCTCAAATCTGATGTTAGGAATTGCTAGGAAGAGAGTGGAGATCATTACATTGCCTACTTGTTTGGTGTCATATATGATTCTTGACTCCCATCTTGAAAGAAATGTACCTAGAAAACCTTCAGAGAAGAACAGCAGCACTGATAAGTATTGGAGCTTGTTAGCCTTTCCCCAAAAATCTGTGCAGACTGACTGACATCGAGTTTGGGTAGGGAACATATTTTTGAAATAACAGGAAATCTCCCAGCCTTTGTTTCAGGGCTACATGTTTACCTAATTGTAACTGCCCTCTCTCCCCAATAAGGACTGGAGACTTCTCCCTTTGGAGCTGGGAGATGCTGTCTTCAGTTTCTCTTAATTCAGAAGGCTGGCACAAGAGCAGGTTGAGACAATTTGGAGAGTCTTTGTTAGCCAAAACACTGTTGGATTATGCAGATGAGAGCCTCTCCATGTTCCCTATTGGAAAGTAAGAAAGATTAAGCCTTTTCAGTGCTGAGAATCTTGATTTTGGCTTTCATACACATTTAGAGTGTCAGACATCCAAGGAACATTGCTGTCACTAGGATGGGAGACAGCATCTCCCATCTGTGGAGAAAAATTCTGGAAAAAATTCAGATTCTGATAATTTATCACTTTGAATACTTTCATATATGTCATCTCATCATCGCAGCATCTGAGCTGCTACAGCCTTGAGAAGAAAGTTTACAGCCATTGCAACACTTGGGAACCTGCAGAGTGATATGTAGGACACCTTTTTTTTTTTCTCCCCTCCATTCCTGTTATTTTTCTCACCCACAAAAAAGAAGATTTACCATCCCCATCTGGGTTTTTAATGTCTCAACAACTTTCTATGTCTTTTCAACACTCCTCCCTAATACCTCATTACAGAGTTGGTGGCAAGATACTATCTTTCGTCTGCTCATTCATTCATTCACTTTACAGCAAGTCTCTCAAGTATTCTAGTTGGACTTTTCCTTTTGACCTTTTCACAGCCCTGTGGCATTCACCAAGTATTTTGGTAGCTCGTGGTAGCTCATATACAGGGACAAGAAATACAGATCCAGCCATAGAGATGTTTCTGTCATTCACATCCAAGGCACATCCAAGAGACCTGTATGGACACAGGAGAGGCAAAGGCAGGATCCATGTGGACAACACATCTTGAACTACAATTACTGTACAGTAAACAGTCATTCTTTATTCTGTTGTCAACAGTCGAGGAACCTGCTCTGATGTGAAGGCTCGGGGTACTGCTGACAGAGTTAATGGATTAATCTTGGGGGAATACTCTTTTTCCCACTTGACACTCAAGTCACTTCTCTTAATTTTAAAAACATCTGTAAGAAGAACTAAATGAGTTGTAGACTTTGACAGCCGATCTTCCCGTGGCTTGTTCCACAAAGAGAAACTTGTCTTTTGCTTGCCCTTTATCTTCATCCAAAGCATTTGCCAAGAGGAGTGTCTCAATTTTGCTTCAATGATGATATCCGATTTCAGATTTTCCACTTGAAACCATTATTCCAGAAAGAGAAGGGAAACATCATGTTGTGGCAGTGATAAGGTTTCAAGCGTTATCTTGGACAGGCACCGAGGAGGGCACTTCATGCTTTTCCCTCTTGGTGCATAACACGGAAATAAGAAACCTATTTTTGTTCAGTTGTGGGTTGATATAAATCAGCTTCTGCATGAAGAGATGTAATTTTTCCTGGGATGTTAATAGTTACAGCGGGGCCTCATGCAGATGTTGTAGACAGAAGGTTGTCTACACCTCAGCTACTTGTCTAGCTTCCAGAATAATGAATGGAGAGAATTAAGGTGTATCAGTTTCTCCCCATAACAGCTGCTTAAACCAAATTGTTCCCTGAAAGGTTGATTTAATTTGTTTTGTTTTTCTGACATGCTCAGAGGTAGATGCCTCCAGTGCAGATATCTAAGGTGACTTCAGTAACCTTCCTCCATTATGGAGTTGAGTAGATTTTGTTAATCAGAGTCTTTCATTGCTGAGAGGAAGCTCTGCAGTCTTTCCCAGGAAGTATAAATTAAGCAAGGACTTCTGAATTTCATAGAATCATAGAATCATAAGGGATTGGAAGGGACCTCGAAAGATCATCTAGTCCAATCCCCCTGCCACAGCAGGCTCACCTGATTGGAGAAGTCATGGAATCAGAGTCACTCAGGGTAGGAAGGAACCATCATCCAGTTCCAACACCCCCAGCACAGGCAGGGAGACCCCACCCTAGACCAGGCTGGCCAGAGCCCCATCCAGCCTGGCCTTAAACACCTCCAGGGATGGGGCCCCAACCACCTCCTTGGGCAACTCATTCCAGGCCTTCACCACTCTCACAGTGAAGAACTTCCTCCTCACATCCACTCTAAATCTACCCAGCTTTGCTCCATTCCTCCTAGTCCTGTCACCACGCGCCATCCTAAATAGTC
>VXBP01004334.1:0-14571 GCA_013400115.1 Rhinopomastus cyanomelas
TTTCCAATCCCTAATGATTCTATGATTCTATAAGTTATTTAAGATACAGAGGGTTTTGAAATTATTTTGTCTTTCTTGCTATACAGAGATTGTCCATCTTAGTACATTTCTTTCCCTTGCCTTTCTTTGGAGATGGGACCTGCACCGAAGACAGAACAGACTTCTCTGGCTCCCAAAATGTGCAGGCAAAAAACGAATTTGCAAATGATGCAGGCTTACTACCTGGAGGTGTGTGCACATAGCTGATTAGGCAATGTGCAGTAACTGGCTAGTAGTAGCAGCAGCAGCAGCAGTCGCAGCTGCAATGGTAGTAGTTGTAGAGGCTACATGGTTCTTGATAGTACAAGCTCTGCTTCAGCCTTTCTCCTGGATAAGAAACAAATTGTGTAAAATGCTGTAGTCTTCTTTGTGGTAATTTAGCAACTAGATCTATTCATTGATGACTTAGATGAGGGATTGGCATGCACTGTCAACAAGTTTGCTGATGACACAAAGCTGGGTGGTGTTGCCGGCACCCCTGCAGACTGTGTTGCCATTCAGCGAGACCTGGATAGGCTGGAGAGCTGGGCTGAGAAAAATGTAATGAAGTATAACAGGGTAAGTGTAGAGTCTTGCATGTGGGCAAGAACAACCCCAGGTACCAGTATAAGCTGGGGACTGACCAGTTGGAGAGTAGTGTAGGGGAAAGGGACTTAGGGGTCCTGGTAGACCGCAGGATGACCATGAGCCAGCAATGTGCTCTTGTGGCCAAGAGGGCCAAGAGCATCCTGGGGTGGATCAGAAGAGGGGTGGTTAGCACATCAAGAGAGGTTCTTCTCCCCCTCTACTCNACTGCATGTGTTCCTGTGTGATTTGGTCTAGGGTGATCCTGCTGTGTCAGGGGGATTGGACTAGATGATCTTTTGAGTTCCCTTCCACCCCCTAATGGTTCTATGATTCTATGATAAGAAGTTCAGTTCTGGTCGAAAAAAGTAAATTTTAGATTTTCTGAAAATGTCAGAAAATCACATTAAAAACTCACAATCTCAAATAATGATCCAGGGAAGTGGCATATTTTTCTTTTGATTCACTTCATTGACAGTGATTACAGGAATATTTATATTATGAACTAAATAATATAAGTATCTAGGAGAATATTCACAAAAACCTTTGTTGTTTTAAATTTTATCTTGGCATTTTCTGATTTTGAGGCAAAACACAAGAATATATCACAAAAAATGTAAAAAAACCCACCTCAAACCTTAGTGTGATCCAGGAAACAACTATGTTTTTTTATTTTCTGTCCTTACAGGGAATGATGTATTCTGAAGTCATTCCAGATAGGAGCATGGGGTAATGGGTATATAGTGTCCATGTTACACAATAACCACAATACATGTTGACTTCTTTAAAGAGAGTCTTAGCAGAGAAACCAAAAGAGAATGAGCTTTTGAGAAAAGAACTTCAACGTTGATGGCTGATTTACCACATTGTGCTTTTCAGTAGTGACCCCTGACAACACTTCCCTAAAAGACTTACCTTAGAGTCATTAAGCAGCCATTAGCCTGTCCACACTTCGCAGATTACTTGTCAGCGAGCTTGTGCTTAGGAAATCCTTCCATAACCAGAGCCATCCCATCCTAATTTTCAGTCCTCAAATTGTAACTTTGGAAATTAAAAAATAGAGAGGTAATAGAGGTGTCTGTATATATCCTATTTCAGACAACTTGTAGCCAGTGCCTGGAATGAGAAAAATCACATATGTCTCATTCCTGATGACAGCAGTTCCTAAACAAATGATACCTTTATGAAATCAATTTCTTCTTATTGCTAACAATAATTCAGGCCTGTTTGCAGTAAAATAAAATGGAGAAAAGCCAAAGGACAGATGACAAGACATAAAATCTGTGCCAAAGAATGATATAAAACCTGAACTCTTCTCTCCCCCTTGTAGAAGATCCTTCTGAGGGAATGCCAAGGTTTATTAATAAGGCAGAGGAGGAAAGTTGCTATGACAAGCAACTTTGCCCACAATTAACTTGCAGAGGGAGCAGTGTTTGGCTTTGACAGTGCTGCAGTCACCAGTATACAGCTCCAACCTACTGTACTTCTAGAAGGTCCTTTAATGTCAAAATAAATATACTGGCACTCCTGCATCCAAGAGATGTTTAAAAAAGAGAAGAAGCTTTCTGTTAGGTTTGTGTGCACACTCTAGCTATTTGCACTTTTATGTCTGAGTCTGGTTTCCAGTTAATAGTCTTTCCCTTTGCCTTGTGTATAAAATTTTGATTATATGTCTATGGTAAAGAAAACACTTGGAGCTAGTGGGTCATATGAATATCTTCCACTTCTGTGTGTCCTGAGCTCCCATTATAGTAAATACCTACCACTCGTTTTCTCCCATAATAAAAAATTCTGCATACTAGAGTAGGTTTCTTTGATCAGTGCCAGTGTGTACGTTAAGGATCTGGAGACAACCTGGAGGTGAGACCATTACCAAAACAGTACTATAGATAAGAAACAATAGGCCAGCAAACGATCCCATTAAAAGAGCTATGATATATCCTGGAAGCCCAGACTTCAGGGATAAATATGCTTATTTTATTTGAATAACTACTTATAAATCATCATTTTGTTAACAAGAAGGAATAGCTAATTTGCACAAAATTTTCACTTCTCAGTCTGTGCAGATAAAAAATGGTGATTCATTTATTAAAATCAAACTCAGAGGACAAACCAGATTTAGAGAAACAGATGAGCTGTGACAGTACATAGTATTTATTTTTTTTAAAAATAATAAAATTGTAATAAAAATAAAAGCCACTTGTGTCCTTTTCCTAGTTATGTATTTCTATTCTGCAGCATGCTTTTAAGAAAAAAAAAAGAGTCCTCTCCCCCCCACTAAATATGTCCTTTCTCACTACATTGTGAGATGATCTTAGAGATACTACATTGTGATAAGATCTTAGAAATCAAGTACTGATAGAATAAAGAGCTGGCAAAGAGTAACTGTTTAATGCAGAATGATGTTCTGCAGAGACTTGTCAGAAAAAAACCAAACCCCTCAGCAGGACTTGATCCAGCATTTACTACTGTGCACTTAGAAATAAATCAGCAAGTTCCTGAAAAACTTCCTTTTGCCAATTCAATCCCTCAGGTCCAGTGACTTCCAAGGAAAACTCAATCCTAAACATGAATAGGTTGTTAATAGTCCCATGAAGTCAACAGGGCCAATGGAAGTATGTGCCTTACAGAATATTATTTACTTTTTATCATATGCCTTGAGTTTAATGGGCATTTGCCGTGTAACTTTGTAAGAAAACCAGGTAATTTGCATCCAAATGTACTTTCTCATTGCATACACGGTCATTTAGCTTGCAGCAGCATTTTATCAATATTGTACAACTGTCCCCAGTTTAATAACTTGATATGTTGTCCATTTAGATTGGGAAAACATTCACTGAAAGCGTCTAAAACTATTACATCCAAGTGTGAAAAATAGATCTGAATTTACATTCGCTCTGTGTTGGTTTCTTGCATAACATTCAGACTTAGCTCTATTTCCCATTATGTTTTATCTTGGTGAAACTCAGCTAATTTAATTAGTATGCCTATAGTGGAAACATTTAAAGCCTGCCCGGATATGTTCCTGTGCGACTTTGTCTAGGTGATTCTGCTGTGGCAGGAGGATTGCACTGGATGATCTTTTGAGGTCCCTTCCGATCCCTAATGATTTTATGATTCTAAACACTAGTATTTCCTCAGAGGAACAGAATGAGTTTGGACAAGAGACAAGACTCACTGACACAGTACAGATAGGATGATACCTGCAAAGACATACAGATCTCTAGTTTCGGCTGGATCCCTGAATCCCAATGATTTATCTTAAAATTGGCTATTTAAGCACTTAGTCTGGTGCCACATTGTCTGCAAGAACATGTAGAGTTTCACTACTGTCAGTAAAGCAGTCTTAGCTCACCATCCGTTAAACCCGTGCCAATAACTGCTTTTAAATACGGGTGATGGAATTAACATTGTGCACAGGCTTACCTTCATACATGTGAGGACTTTTGCATGCATGCGCTTATGTGGATACGTGCACACACAGGAGAGTCTAAGAATGCTTTGGTTTGCCTGCCTTATACTACTACTTTTCATAATCTTGGCCTTCAATATGCAGTACGCATGTGAGACCCACATGTGGCACAAACAGATGAAAGTAAGGTTCAGTTTTTCAAAGTTCCACCCATTATAAATACTGCATCCAACGTTTTAAAGGTTTGAATGATTCATCTGTCTAGTGCAGTCATTGGCAGGACTATTGACAGAGCAGCACATTTTACAAAAATAATGCAGTGAACTAGTAGTGAGCTGACTCCAGACTTGGAGACAAAGACCTGCTTCTCCTATCACCCCTCCAGAAACATCACCATTTGTTTTGGTATGCCATGAGATATTGCACGTGAATACACCCTGCATTAACCAAAAAAAGAAAAAAAAAGAAAAGAAAAGAGCTGTCATTAACTTACCATTGGCTGTGAATCTGAAACGAAATGTTGAAACCAAAAAGTGCTTCTGGATGTCTGTAGAGTATGACAGAATAAGTTTGACAGGCAACGCCTACAACTGTTAGGCCCCCAGAGCAGCAAAGCAGAAAATAAAAGTTCTCCCAAACAAGTTTAAAATGATTCATCTCACTGTTTCGCTTTCAAACAATGAACAAAAACGGAAGCATTCCTCTTCTCCGTTGAAGGTAATATCAGTTTTATATCCTGCAGTATTTACATAGAGAGAGCTGTTTATTTAGAATCCTTGGTGATAAGGACATGGCAAGCTCATAACTTGTTATATATTCTCTTTTCATTTTGTCTTTTTTGGGGCGAGAATTATGTATATTTTATGATAACCCAAAATGACTTATACATAAAAAATACAGACTTTAAAGATAAAAAGGATTAGTAGCAGGTAATGCATTTTCCATGAGTGGCTATAGGGCTCTCAGTTCCAGAATGTACAGGCTGCATACAAATGAATTGATAAAAGTCTGAGGCTGCGGATGGGTAGAAAGGATCATGCTTTGCTGGAGATGATTCCTGAAGTTACAATAAATCAGACAGACAGTGTCGGCCTTTGAGGATAAACCTGTGATGGCTTGTTGTGCCTCTTTGAATCGCCTCAGAGGCCCAGGGACTAAAAAAGCCTAGATGTCACATTAAATCTACTGGGAGGATGGAGCACTTCAAAGAGGAACGCAATCAGATCTGATGGAAAATACATTTTCTGAAAGCTACTGACAAAAAAGTAATCTTTGATGTGGATGTTGAATAACAATTGATATTGTCTTTCCTGACATTTTTCATTATTGCTGTCTTATACAGCCTACTTCATGTATTAAAGCAATATTAACTGTTTGACAGGGACAAATCCTCAAACTATCAGATAAGCAATTGTTTCTGAATTGTCTTAGCCCACTGCCTGTAAAACCTGTCCCAATAACTGCTTTTAAATATGATGGTATACGCTTTTCCTTGACTAGCTAGACAGTGTCTGAGCCTTGGCATAATACAAGAGAGTCTAGGGGATATTAAAAATGGTTAGGTGGTTATGAGGTGTCATTTGATTATAAGCAAGGTACAGCAGTGTTTTCTGAAGGTGACTTTTAATGAGATAGGTCTATAAAAAGTTAGTCCTTATTATTCCCAACCTGCAGTACACATTTATAGCAAGTATATCTACCCAGAAATTTTGAATCTCCTGAAATGCTTGTAACTTAAAAGAAGAAAAAAAAAGAAGTACAGGAGATCTTTGTTATTTATGCAAAGAAATAAAGCAATCTGTAGCTCTGCAAAATGCAATAAAATATACTATAGATAAATCCCCCATTTGTTACCAGAGAGACATTCATGTAGATCTAAAAGCTACGTGTCATTTTCAAGGACCGAGTCCCTCCTGGGGTTTGATGTCTTAATCCTCCACCACAAAAATGTGCTACTTTACCAAAGACCTCTATAAAGCCAGACTCCCTGATTCCTACACAACCTCGAGCTATTGAGCAGATAGGTAGAAAGGCAGCTGTAGCTCTAAGAGGGCTGGTATACAGGGTTTAACTGCACCAGCACCAGGGAGAGGCATGTGTACAGAAACCCCCAGCCTTAAGGTAAATTGCAAGAGCAAGTTAACCTGCTAGTCTCAGGCCTTCAGAAGTTACTGGCATTTCTGTTGCACTGTAAAAGTGTGAAGCTGTGGCTGCTTCTATTTACTTCCAATTCTCTCGACAGCCTTCAGTTTTTCACACTTCTGGAAGATGGTTTAACCAGCTTTTTCTCCCTTATCATGACTACCAATACCAAGTACCTACCATTAAGAGTCTTCTGCAATCGCTTGTTTCAGAGAATTTCTCTCTTTTTATGAAAATGTCCCTCAATAAGGCTTCCTGTGGAGTCCTTCCCTAGGGAAAATGTTGAACAGCACACAGTCTATCTGTTGTATAGCATAAATGAGAATAGTTCACCAGAGAGGCTCCATAGAGTAACAGAGAGGGTATCTCTATCAGGAAAGGGTAAGCATTATCATCACGCTGACTGCACAGTGTATAGCTGTAATGTATTAGATACTTTTGTTAACAATCAGAAGAGTCTGAAAGAGAGCATTTGGCTACACCTCTCTCTGCTCCACAGAAAAACAACCCTGTTGTTGCCAACAGGGAGGAAGAGCTGTCATTTGCCACTCTTTCAGCATTGCCTCTTGCCCCACCTGTGCATGCTCTGGAAGGCTGTCATCCCCAGGAGGACAAGAGTTAGTCACACTGCCACCAGTATTTCTGCCAAACCCAGCCCATGCCTGGCTAGTGCTGATTTGTCAAATTCCCTATGAGACTAGGCATTCAGACAGACTTCATTTCTTCCCAGAAGGCAGTGGCTGTCTTCTTATGCAGCAGAAACAATGAAACTTTCTTCTCTTGGATGATTTGCAGTCTATGTATGATTCTACTCTCAAAAAAGAAACCCCAAAGCAACATCCAACACCTGCCCCATAAAAAAAAAAAAAAAGCCACATATCATCAACATTCTCAGTAGCTTCAAAAGTTGCTCTTCCTTATCTCCTAATCCTGACTGCAGCTTTATTTCAGAGTTGGCTGAGGCCATGTACATCCTGTATACACTTAAGTCTGAAATTCACACAGGCGCTGTTAAAGCTCCAGCTCCTTGACACTTCAACTCCAGTTCCACCAGGAGAGATTTATTTTCTTTTATGCTCTATCTAGGGAACTCATCCACTCCCTGGTTTCCTAACACCCTCTTTCTGAGTTACTGAAATAAAGCTGCTTGACCAGCTGAAACTTCTTTGAAGCCTGGGAATATTTCAGATGTCAAGTCATGAGTTTTCTTCTCTCTTGATTTTAAACTGCTGCCTATGCTTGTGAAAAATCTATGAACTGTAGACATTAAAACCCTGGCACTGATGTTGCAGTCCTACAGTAAATGGAGGAAGGGAAAACCACAGAAATTACCATAATGCACCCTCAGTGGAAATACTAGAAGAATTAATGTTGATGGGAGATGGGGAAATAAAGATCCATTAGTTGGCAAGAGATGTGTAAAAGCTTTTAGTTCTGCTTTAGGGTCATGTGTCACTGAGGTCAGACTAACTATTCTCACTCTGCACAGGTCATGGTTTGATAATAGAAGAAGTCTGGCTAACACAGCAGAAACATTGCAGCAACATGGCAAAGCAGCCAACCAGTCTGAATTCATGCCACTGCTTCATATTTATCCAAAGTTTTCTGATGGCTTAATATTGTGTGTGCAGGCTTTACGATCAGCTCACCACTGCCTGTTTTCTGACAGCCAGCAAGCATGCCATCCCATACACTCTGGCTTGATACAAATGCTATCACCTCTCTTCACGTGTTTTTGGCTGCTGGCCGTCTGAGGGTTCTGGGAGCACATGGTTCTCACTTTAAAGACAAGGCAGTTACCACTTCCCTTGGTAGTTTGGGACTGAATTATCTAAAGTACAGAGTGTGTGACTGTGTTATGGTTTGAAAATTGGCCAGATTTTCAAGTGTAATTTGGGTGCTTTTATGAACAAATGCATTTCAGTTCTTAAAGATAGTGGTCCCATCAGCACTGGGCCAGTGACCAGACCCGAGGGCAGGCAGTGGCCAGACTATAAATGAGGGTTAATGTCTGCATTTTTGTCTTTTCTCTGGAAGCTCTACCATGGGACATCGCAGCTGGAAGAGCCATGGCCAGGCCCCTGGGGGCTAGAAAGCAACATGAACAGCAGCGGCTGAGTGCTGAGAGCCCGCACTGCCCAGCTGCAGTTGTAAGACAGCTGATTTTCAAGGGAAATATCCAGAGTGGTTCCCCAGGACTCCAGGCTCATGGTAACCATTTAAAAGATGAAGTTGGGCTGCAGTGCTACGCACAGTGGAAGAAAAAGGGAAGGGGGCAAGCTGTAACTCTTTCCAGTGGTTCTAACAAGATCAGGCTTGCTGCAGAATTAGGTAGCTGAGGTCTGAAACAGCATTAGTACAGCAATTACTGCGACTCAGTCTAACTCCCTCTGGAAACTGCAGTCCTCTACTACAGTACTTTTGTGCGTACTTCATACACACAAAACAAGACTAGGCTATGACATCATATATGCTTTGAACCACTCCTGCTAGAGACAAAGAGCCCAAATTCAGCACTTACTTTTCCCCATACTCCTTTGCAGCACTTCTGCACATTGAGGTGGGCTTATAGATTCACGGCTTTCCTGAACAGATCTGTGAAAGAATGCAGATTGCTCCATAATTACTCAGATGCCTTACAGAGGTCTGTGCTACTCAATAACATTTATAGCCAACGGCCTTGAACAACAAGCAGCTTCATGTACAGTAACAGCGGATTCTGGCTGGCTCTTGGCTCTTAGATGTCACTTCCCTACAGGATGAAGCAAGACAATTTTATAAAACTCTGTGGGTAGTAAGATTCATCAAAGTCACCATTTTCAAAAGCACCTAAAGCTGAAATGAAAGGCTAAGCAGATGGTGTGTGGCACAGAGTCAAACTGCTCTTAACTATGGTCTTTTTGTTCCAGCTCTTCTGAAAGAAGTGTATGTGACAATTGGCTACATAAAATCAGCTATGATTTTCAATATTTGAAGATCATTAAACTAACAACTACTACTAGTGTGATGTTTACAGTGGCCATCTTTGTATAAAAATTATAATAACATATGGAAATATATAAATATTATTTAAACATACACATTGAATTACAAATAATGTTATTATATTTTTGAACAGGCAACCACTTACAGGTATGTTGAATTCGTACAGCAGCAAGTAATTCCAGTCCTAGCATACTGAAGTCAGACTTTTCTATTTCTTTTTTAAATGTACTGCTTTACAGCTACTGCAGGAACAGAGAGTATCCTCTTCACACAGGATGGTGTGGATCAGGATTATTGATCTCTGCTTCCTTTTTTCATCAGTAGCTTATTCTTTAATGTCTTTGTGGTTTTGTTTTTTCTGGGTTTAATTTGGACTGTAAATACAAGTACTTGTGCATTTAGCAGTTAATTAATTACAGGGTAATAAATTCACTATAGTGTGTTGAGGATTGACACTTGCCTGCAGCCAAAAACCCCCACAGCTGCTCTCTCACTCCCCTCTCCAGTGGGATGGGAATCTAATGTGAGGAAGGTGAGAAGAATTATGAATGAAGACAGGCAGTTCAGCAGGTGAAACAAAAGCTGCACTTGCAGGCAGAGCAAAGCAAGGAAACAGTTCACTACTTCTCATGAGCAGGCAGATGTTCAGTGACTTGGGAAGACAAACACCAGAACCCCAAATGTCCTCCCACTCCAGCTCCTGTCCTTGACCTTTTGTGTCCTTGAGCACAATGTCAGATGGCACAGGACATCTCTTCGTTCAGTTGAGGCTAGTTCTTGTAGCTGCGTCTGTTCTCCCCCTACTGCCCACCCTGAGCCTACTCAAACTGAGCGTACAGAGGCTATGCAAGAGGTTGCTGTGCAAGAACCTTTCGCCCGCAGTTAGGAATAAGAATCTGATGTATTCAAATGCACTGAACTATGATAATCAGCTGCTCACAACCCTCAGTTAGGAGGACAAGATACAATACTTCAGTTCACAGACAATATATTGTGCTGTACTATCACTACTGCAGTTTTCAATAGCTTCAGTCAACAATAGTGTTTGAAGATGCACGCACAAAAAGCAGGAGATATAATTCTGTCTGCAAGCCATCACAGGCAAGATATAGTCACTGATCAAGGAAGTCTATCACACTATCCACAGTATTCATTAAGACTTTAAAACAATCAAATCTTTTACTGATTGCAGGTAGTTAAAAGTAACAATTACCTGAAAATTGATTTGTGCTCAATGACAAGTAGGCTGTTCCACTGGAGGGCTAAAAATCAGAAATTACTTTTGAATCTGAAGTGCAGTAGAGAGTAGAGAGCAATACTCAACTGCTGACTAGCAGTCATGAACAAGATGTATGTATCAGACAGCAAGCTGGCCTATACAAAACAAGATATGCTGAAGCTCTTCCACATCTCAGATGCTCTGTTTCACCTCAGTACTAAATAAATATCAGGACTATCCTAATCTTTCGAACTGAAAGAAGCCTGAAGAGAATTGAATCTGGCTGGGGACAAAAAGGGCAATGAGAAGAGCTTCTATAGGTATATTGGTGAAGAAAGGAAAAGTAAGAAAAATGAGGGCATCCTCCAGAAGGAAAGACATGACCTGGTAAGCTGGAATCTGGAGAAAGCTGAGTTACTCAATGATTTTTTGCCTCAGTTTTCACCAGAAAGATCTCAAGCTACACTGTCCGAGTCATATAAGTCAAAGCCTAGGACTGGGCTAAGATGGAATTATCACCATCTTCCACTACATGGAATTAAGGGCACAGAATCACTGAATTATTGAGGCTGGAAAAGACCTCTAAGATCATCAAGTCCAGCCTATAACCTAACATCACCACAACCTAGACCATGGCACTAAATGCCACATCTAATCTTTTCTTAAATGCCTCCAGCAATGGTGACTCCACCACCTCCCTGGGAAGTCCATTCCAATGTCTGATCACACTTTCTTTGAGGAAGTGTTTTTTAACATCCAACATAAACCTCCCCTGGTGCAGCTTCAGGTCCTACCCTCTTGTCCTGTCACTATTGCCTGGGAGAAGAGCCTGATCCCCACCTGTCTACAATTTCCCTTCAGGTAGTTATAGAGAGTGATAAAGTGTCCCTTGAGTCTCCTCTTCTCCAGACTGAACAACCTCAGGTCCCACAGCCTGTTCTCGTAAGACTGTCCTTCCAGTCTCTTCACCAGCCTCACTGTCTCTGGACAAGCTCCAAGACCTCAATCTCTTACTTGAAGCAAGTGGCCCAGAATTGCACACAGTGCTCGAGGTGAGGCCTCAGCAGTGCCCAGTACAGGGGGAGAATTATGTCCGTAGTCCTGCTGGCCTCACTGTTCCTGATCCTAGCCAGGGTGCCATTAGCCTTTTGTGCCACCTGGGCACACTGATGGCTCTTGTTGAACTGGTTGTCAACCAGTACTGCCAGGTCTCTCTCTGCCAGGCCGCTCTCCAGCCACTCATCCCTGAGTCTCTAGCCACAGGAGTTTATTGTGGGCAAAATGTACAAACCTGCACTTGGCCTTGTTAAACCTCATCCTGTTGGCCTCTGGCCATTGTCCTAGTCTGTCCAGAGCTTTGTGCAGTATCTTCCTCACCTCCAGCAGATCAACAGCCCCCTCTAACTTGGTCATCTAAGGGTAGATTTGATCCCTTCATCCAGGTCATTAATGAAGATGTTGAATAGAACTGGGCCCAGCACTGATCTCTGGGGAACACTACTGGTCACCAACTAGATGCAGCACCATTCACAACTACTCTCTGTGCCTGGCCATCCAGCCAGCTTTTAACCCAGTGGAGAGTGCCGCCATCCAATTCATGGGCTGCCAGCTTTTCCAGAAGGATGCTGTGGGAGATTCTGTCAAAGGCTAGGCTAAAGTCTAGCAGCCTTCCCCTCATTCACTTGGCATGTCACCCAGTTATAGAAAGAGATCAGGACAAGGGGCAATGGTTGTAAGCTGGAACATAGGAGGTTCCACATCAACCTGAGAAGGAACTTCTTCACGGTGAGGGTGACAGAGCACTGGAATAGGCTGCCCAGGGGGGTTGTGGAGTCTCTTTCTCTGGAGATGTTCAAGACCGGACTGGACGGGTTCCTGTGTGACTTGGTTTAGGTGATCCTGCTGTTGCAGGCGGATTGGACTAGATGATCTTTCAAGGTCCCTTCCGAGCCGTAATGATTCTATGATTCTATGATTAGGCAGGACTCTCCTTTCCTAAACCCATGATGGCTGTGCCTGATCCCCTGGTTGCTTTGTACATGCTGCTTTATGACTTGTTAGGATGGAAGTGGCACAGCAGGTCACTAACTACTTCGTCCTGGATTACAAGAGGGATATTCTGCTCCCCATTCCTGTCTACCAACTTAGGAGCCCAGTTACCCTAAGGATGGCTAAGCTTTTTGTTAAAGACTGAACCAAAGAAAGTGTTGAGTATCTTAGCCTTTTCCCTGTCTTCAATTATTCTGTTCCCTGCTTTATGCAATAAAGAGCAGAGATTTTCCCTGGCCCTCCTTTTGTTCTTTTGTTATTAATGCATTTATTATCTGTCTATTATCCTTAACAGATTTGGCCAGATCCAGTTCTACCCGAGCTTTTGCATTTCTAATTTTCCTTCTACATGTCCTCTCCAAAGCTGAGAGACTCTTTTTTTTTTTTTTTTTCCTGAGTTTTTTGCAAAAGCTCCCTGGTCAACCAGTCTGGTCTTTGTCCCTGCCAGCATATTGGGACAACTTTCTCCTGTACCCTTAAGATTTCCCTCTTGAAGTATGTCCAGCCTTCCTGGACTCCTATATCTTTTAGGGCAGTCTCCCTAGGGATTTTGTCCATCAGTTTCCTGAACAGGCTAAAGCTCACCCTCCAAAACTCTAAGGTAGAAGTTTTACTAACCCCTCTCCTTGTTTCTCCAAGGATTGAAAACTCAATCATCTTATGATCACTGTGCCCTAGATGGCCTCCAACATTTTCTTTTCCACAAGATCTTCCTTGTTCACAAGAGGCAGGTCTAAGAGGGCAACTTCCCTGGCTGGCTATCTCTTCAGTTGTGTCAGGAAGTTATATTCCACATACTACAGGAACCTTTGGGACTGTTCTCACTCTGTTGTCCTGTATTTCTAGCAGACGTCAGGAAAACTGAAGTCCCCCATGAGTTCAAGGGGATTGTGAAATCTCTCAAAACTGCTTATAAAAAATTTCATCAGCTTCTTTATCTTGGTTGAGTGGTCTATAACAGATTACCATATAAAATCACTCTTGTAGGTTATAGCAGATTAATTTTATGGGTACATGAAAAACCTGAAAGTTCAGAAGCCCATGGGACCTAATGAGATAGGTCCACTTGGCAGATGAGGAATTGGCTGGATGGTAGCACCAAACCAGCTGTGATCAACAGCTTGATGTCCAAGTGGAGATAAGTTACAAGTGGAGTTCCTCAGGAGTCTGTTTTTGTCCCAGTACTGTTTAACATTTTTGTATGCAACATGGATAGTGACACTGAACACTCACAGCAAAATTGCCAATGACACCAAGCTGTGATGTGGTGAACAAGCTGCAGGCGAGGGAGGCCAACTAGAAGGACCTTGACAGGCTTGAGAACTGGGCCCATGCAAACAGCATGATGCTCAAAAATTCCACGTGCAAGGTTGTACAACTGGATTGGGTTAACTTCAAGCACAAATAGTTGCTAGCTGACGAACAGATTAAGAAGAGTACTGAGGAGAATGTCTTGGGGGTGTTGGAAGCTGAGAAGCTTGATGACATGGGCTATCAATGTGTCAGTGTGACTGAGAAGACTAACCATATGCTGGGCTGTGTCTAAAGAACTGTCACAAGGTCCCCCTCAGCTCTGCTCTTTTGAGATGTCACCTGGAGTGCTGTATCTAGTTCTGGAATCCCCAACTCAACTTTTTGAGTTACAGGAGGGAAACAGATGGTTGGAAACATTCTCATGTAAGGACAAGCCAAGAGAATGGATATAGTTCAGCTAAGGTAATTGGAGAAGGCTCCAGGGAGATGACATTGTATCCTTCCAGTGCTTGAAAGAGGCCTCCGGGAAACCTGGAAAGGGATATTTATAGAATCATAGAATCATAGAATCATTAGGGATTGGAAGGGACCTTGAAAGATCATCCAGTTCAATCCCCCTGACACATCTGGATTACCTAGACCAAGTCATACAGTCAGTTAAGGTTAGAAGGGAGCACAGGTGACAGAGCACTGGAACAGGCTGCCCAGGGGGGTTGTGGAGTCGCCCTCACTGGAGATATTCAAGACCCGACTGGATGGGTTCCTGTGTGACTTGGTTTAGGTGATCCTGCTGTTGCTGATTGGACTAGATCCGACTGGATTCCGTAATGATTCTGTGATTCTATGATTCTATGACACCCCACCCTAGATCAGGCCAGAGCTTCATCCAGCCCGGCCTTAAACACCT
>VXBP01004335.1:0-96156 GCA_013400115.1 Rhinopomastus cyanomelas
TTCCTTCTTTCCCTTTTTAAAGATTGGGGTAACCTGGATGTGATCCTGCGCAACTTGGTGTAGATGATCCTGCTGTGGCAGGAGGATTGGACTAGATGATCTTTCCAAGTCCCTTCCAATCCCTAATGTTCTCTGCTTCTATAGTTCTTCAGATATCTGCCCTTCCTGTTCATCTCAGCCCTCATTCTGAACTCAATATCATACTCTGAGAAAACAGATTCCTATCTGTTCTACATTCTTTTGCTGGAATTGCTCTTCCACTTTGCAATCTGCAGCTGAAAGTTCACTCCAGTCATACATCAAAAGCTTTGTTATACTTTCTTTTAGAGGCTTCTCTAAGTCACCTAAATTTGGTGAAATCAGGAGGGTCAGTAATAAAGGTTTTCTGATGCCCATTTGTTTTCTGTTCCTTTCCAGTCCTGTTAGATGCAAAGTGTTCCCAAGGAAACAGAGGTACTGTGGCCTGGCTTTACATACCAGCACAGAATGTCTTTGACTAAGGGTCTTGTTTTCCCGTTTCCTATTTCATTTCTCATAGCAACTACAAGGGTACATGAGGTGGTAGTTTCATCATTCAGGCATGCTAAGTGTAATTCTTTCCTGACAGGGTAACACTAAAGTCTACTTTACGTTTGCATGAGGGGCAAACCCAGTGTAGTTCATTCTTTCTGTTCTTTTTTGTCCAGATTAAGACATTCAATTGGAAAACATCTTTATGTAGCTCACATGAAAGGAAGTTTAAAGGATTCTGCTATGGCTTGGTGAATTGACAAGTTCTTGATCAAAAACTTCGACCACTCAGACTCTGAATGGATTAATTCAGATGTACAACCAACAAGAAATGTGTCCTGTAATGCTCTTCCTGGAAGGAGTTTGCAAAGGGCTCCTCAAATTCTGATGACAAAGGATAAAACCTCTCACTGCAGCAATTCCTGATACCCAAGTCCTATCCTAAATATGATCAAACCACCGTGGATTGGTTTCCTGGTGCAGTCTTCGCTCTTTCCCAGCTTTCCTCTGTCTAAATCGAGGAAGCTAATTATACTGTATAATGTCACCAACATTTCCATTTGGTTCTCTCAGGAGGATTTTGCTTACGCCCTATGCAATTTTTTTTCTGCTCCAAGCAAATTCCTTTCAGTTGGATACTTCCTCACAAGTGATTTGGAGAATTATGGATATTTATGAGTAAAAAGTGTCCTGCATTTCTTACCCTCCTTTCTCATAAAAGAGGGTTATCGATAGTTTGCACCTGCCCTTAGGTCATCTACACTGCCAGTTACATGTTCCTGTTTGATCCTTGCCTTGCACCACCAATGTTCCTAAGTACCTGGGCAGTAAGTCACTGGCAGTGCCGCCCGTACGTTACCCAGCCCTGAAAGTAGTAAGTCAAGCATCTTGCTTCCAGCAGCGTAGCAAGCATCTGTCTGGGTTATTTCCTAGAATCCTACCAAAACCGGGCAAGAGTCCATTTCACTGGCGTTTAATACCTTCTTCAGTCTTGACCACGTCCAAGATGAGATTAACTAATCACTATGGTTAATGGCCTGAATGGGCCTAAACAAAACAAACCAAAATAAGGAGGGTTCAAAACCACTTCAAGTCACAGGCAAAAACAAAGTCTGAGCTTGATTTGGGGAAAAAACAACAAAGCACATTTAATTCCCACATCATACCAACCCCAACAGCAATCTAGGCGCTCGGAGCGTCACCCGGTGTTCTTGTGCAGTATGGCTGCAGCACGGCCTTCCCTGCTTGCTGCCTTTTCATCGCTCTTCCCTGACACACACCCACCTCCCCACCCCCCCACATTTCTGCAACTGGAGCTGCTTCAGAAGAAACCCCAGTGTTCTTCAGTCCCATGTGATTATTTTTTTCAGTCAGTCATAAGATTGTCCTTCAGAGCTGGGACAGAGCATTCTGCTCCTGATCCCAGGAATACATTCAACTCCTATTGTAGTGACAGCTTGAAAGCCCCAGATCTCCTGATTTTACACAATGTGGATAGGAAGGTTTCCCTCCCACCTTTTATTGTTTTTATGGAGTCTACCTTGTGATCCTTTCTCTCAATTCATTATTCTTTATTAAAAATAATAATAATATCCTGAAGAATTATTATTATTGCTACAGTGATGCTTAGAAAACCTAGTCATATCGAGAATCATAGAATCATCCAGGTTGGAAAAGACCCTTGAGATCATAGAATCCAACCATCAACCCTAATCCACAAGTTCACCTCTAAAGCGGATCCTCCAACACTTCATCTAAGTGACTTTTAAACACATCCAGGGACGGTGACTCAACCACTACCCTGGGCAGCCCGTCCCAGTGCCTGACCACACTCTCCATGAAGAATTTCTTCCTGATGTCCAGTCTAAACGTAACCTGTTGAAGCTTGAAGCCCTTCCCTCTGGTTCTGTCACTAATTACCTGTGAGAAGAAGCCAACACCAACATGTCTACCGTGGCCTTTCAGATAGCTGTAGAGAGTGATGAGGTCTCCTCTTAGCCTCCTCTTCCTCAAACTAAACAGCCCAAACTGTCTCAGTCTGTCCTCATAAGATTTATTCTCCAGAATATGAAGATCAGCGTCCTAGATATTGATAGGAGAAAACAGTACAGACAACAGCTCAGAGAGCCATTGGCAAAACGCAACGGGCGGATAAAGTCAGGTAAACTCAGCCTGCCAAGGTAAGTAGACAGCGATAAGATGAAAGTGGCAACACCAAATAAGTGGAGGATGACTAGTTTGCCAAGGACATTTTCACAAGATGAAGTTAAACTGACCTTTGAACCCAAATGAGAAGAGAGGGGGTTGGAGGCAGAGAACTCTTTAACCTTTTCCCAAAGCATCACACAAACGGGAAGTTCTTGAGGTAACACTCATCCATTCAAAACCAACCAATTACTGACAACTTTCTTTCACTGTGGACAGTTTCAGTTGTGGCCTCTCTGTTGGAAAGATAAAGTAAAGGCAGGTTTCACTGTTTGTTTTCCTCAAAATCCAAAGGCAGCAGAAATTGAGCTGCTTGGGGTTTTTTGCTAGGGTCAGGTCTTACAGACCTGGAATATTGCACCTTTGGTCATGAAAACATGCCTGAAAGGGCTAAAAATTAAAGCTTAGCATGTGGTATTTCCTATCTAGAAATCTACCTGTCTCAGTTTCACATCTGCCAAATGACCAGAAAATGAATCGGGAAGTTCAATTAACTCAAATAGTAGGTAAAGGCAGAAGTGGTAGCACTGCTAAACTGCTTCTGAAAGCATAAGGGTTCTGGAAACTTATTTTTTGGTATTATTCAAGCAGAAAGTCTTTCATTACAGTTTCAGCTCTGGTACACGAAGAAAGGAGTTGGTGTTTTGTGAAAGTTCATTTTATACCCCAGAGAGAGAAGGCACTTGAATGACAAAAGCCAAAGTCTAATTGGAAAAAGAAATCTTTCTTGGGTATTGAAATCATTAGCACTTACGTGAAGCTTTTGAGTCCTGCTTTCCTGAAAAAGCTCCCCATGATACTCGTTGACATACCTCGGATAAAATCAAACTGTGCAGCGTGAAAAGTTGATGAAGAACGGTATTAATCAACATTAATCAACTCTGGCATTTTACTAGGCTAAGGGGAAAATTGCATTAGGCCAAAGGAGAGTCAGCAAATGCATGGTAACGTGAGGGTGCCTGCCCTGTGTTCTGCTCTCCACATCAGGGTTCTGCCGTACTTAAAAGCACAAGTATGATTAAAACAGGATTCATTCAGTAGCTACCTTCATATAATTACATTCACCATTATTTACTAATAGGTCGGAACCGCAGCATTCTGATAAGGAGTGCGCGCCCGCAAAACCTTGGCTGTTTTTCCTAGCCGTACTCATGTATGGGAATATATGATCCTGGAGTAGAACTGTTACCCTTCTTTGGCTACAGTGTTTTACAACTCAACATGAAAAACGTACGCGTTAGGATTGCTGACAGACAGCGTAAGGTATTTAAAATATTAATGGGTGATCACTTTATACTCTTATTGCCAGCTTTTCCTGATCACTGTGAGGGAGAAGAGGCAGCTGGGACACGTTATCCGTTTTCGCAGCAGACAGGAAAGAAATATTCTCTGTGAAAAATTGTCTCGTTAAGGAAGGGATGGGAAGGAAGAAGTCATAAAGTATGAGCTAATTTTTGACATTTCAGGCTGCATTTCAAAGAGGTGTATCACAAAGCACTGTGATTTCCCATCTTTCAATGTAAAGGGAGTTTTTTAACTTTTCACATGCAAGGAATCTCTTAGTAATACTTTATCACAGAATCACTCTGGCTGGAAAAGACCCCTGGGATCGTCAAGTCCAACCATCTACCCTATCTTACAAGTTCACCCCTAAACCAGATCCCTCAACACCACATCCAAATGATCTTTAAACCTATCCAGAGATGGCAGCTCAGCCACCTCCCTGGGAAGCCCGTTCCAGTGCCTGACCACTCTTTCTGTGAAAAAATTCTTCCTGATATCCAGTCTACACTTATTCTGTTGTAACTTGAACCCCTTCCCTCTTGCTCTATCACCAATTGCTTGTGAGAAGAGACCAGCACCAACCTCTCCACAATGTCCTTTCAGGTAGTTGTAGAGTGATGAGGTGTCCTCTCAGCCTTCTCTTCAATCAGCTATTAAAGTCTGCCTTGCCTCTTATAAAAGGGACTACATCCACTATAAAACCAGTGCATGTCACTTGCAAAAGCAGAGGATTTATGAGCTGAAAAGGAAAAGCACAGAACCAGTAACTACCTTAATGTCTAGAACAGGGGTCCTCAAACTTTTTAAACAGGGTGCTGGTTCACTGTCCCTCAGACACTGTTGGGGGCCAGGCTATAGGTTGGGAAAAAATGAACAAATTCCTATGCACACTGCACATATTTTATTTGTAGTAGTGCACAAAAAACGGGAAGAAGAATGCAATATTTAAAGTGAAGAACAATTGTAACCAACAAAAACAAATCATATTTCAGTGCGCGCTTCCCACTGGTGCTGGCTGGTTTGTGCTGCCTGGCTTGTCCTGCCTGGGAGGTGGAGGGAGGGAGGGAGAGACCGGGGAGCCACCCACCTCACTAATGCCGCTGCCACCTCCTCAGCCTGGCGGCGCAGTCAGCAAGAAGTCATCTGTAGCTGCTCAGTTTCGCCCCCCTCAATCCCCAGTGGCGGGGGGGGGGGGGGGGTGGCTCTGTAAATACCAGCGGACCGCATTGGAGACCCTGGGGGGTCATATCCAGCCCTCAGACCGGGGTTTGAGGACTCCTGGTCTAGAAAATACACAACAGTGAGCAAAACCTGCTGCTTCGCCTGCATTTCATTAATCATCTCACTGCCACTGAGATTAGAGCCATGACGTTGATGCACTACAAAGCCCAAACAGAAGACATTTGGGCAGAAACACTTCCCAGGCTCTACTTTTGCGGAGGGAAAATTTCCACAGCGAATTTACGCGCTCCCCCACAGAGCAAAATGAGCAGCTTTCTAGCTTCAGCTACTCCGTGGACTGAATTTGTTCTACATGTTAATTTAGAGGAGCAATGAACTTGTTGCCTGTGCAGAAGCAAGAAGGTCTCCAGCTGCACCAAGAGTCAGATCCTTGTTGTTGCTTGTTGTGATTTGAATCTGAGCAGGTTTCTTGCCTGAGGCATTGGGAAGTTGCTATGGCAACTCATGGCATTCAGTTTGAAGCTTCCTGTTCCTCCTTCTCTTCACTTCTTCTGTTTTAATCTGCTTTGTGTTTGAAGCTAGCACATGTCACTGGGCTGGACAGAGCAGCCATCTTGCCCTTGGAACCTGGTGAATGGAGAGAGTGGCAGAGATCAGCAGAGGAAAGGTTTTGCCTGCAATCCATTGTTTGCTGAAATAGAGAGGGTTCTCCCTCATTTGTGGTCTGTGGGAATTGGCGTGCTGGAAATGAAAGACTAGCTCAGAAGCAGACGGAGCGAGGAACTGGCCCTCAAACAAACTGATGGCTTTGAGGGCATGGGTGCACAGGCTGAGAGATGGACATCACACTTCCATAAAGAAAAGAATTGTTTGACCACCTGCTCAATAAATAGATGTTTCCTAATGTCAAGTCTGAACTTCTCTTGGCTCAACTTTGAGCCATTCTCACGCATCCAGTCACTGGATACCAGGGACATCAGCACCTCTCTCTAGCTCAGGAATGAGGTCATCCATCAGCCTCCTTTTCTGCAAGCTAGGCAAGCCCAAATCCTTAGCTGCTCCTGATAGGACATGCCTTCCAGCCCTTCCACCAGCTTTGTTGCCCTTTGTTGACCAACAGAAGAGGCATTTGATCTGACTTCAAAGACAATCCCCTTCAGCACCAAAACATGGAATTTAGGCCATTCTCTGCAGCAGAACAACCACCTCGTTTCACAGTAGGTGTCAAGCAATAAGGACACGTTGGGCACACAGCTGCTCGCTTCTCTCACCAGGAACTATTTCTCACTTCCAGCCCGTACACAGAAGGAAAACATATGCAAAGCAGCACTTTACTCTTTCACAGAATGGCTCAAAGAGGAAAAGGTACACCTGATCACCACCCGACTAACCCCTTTCATGGGGGGAATATGTTGTCTCTCTCTTGCTCTGATGATGCCCACGAGTGCTTGCCAGTGATGGTTTGCGGCATCGGTACCTTCACTTCTGAGAGGCAGCAGGATGAAAGTAGCACGAAGGAAGCAGCACAGAGTATCCTGTCTGTACTGACACTAACTTTTGCTGTAACTGGTTTTCATCGTGTGCATACTGAAGGCCTCTTGTATTTTTCCAACTTTGGTACAATGAATTCAACACTACTTTTGAAAAAGAAGTAAAATCAAAGCAGTGGGGTTCTTTTACCCAAAATGGTGATGTTACATGCTAAGAAGTAACAACACAGTAGGGTACAACAGAGCTAAGCCCTGGAGAAAGCAAGATCTGGGGTGATAGAATGCAACATCTGCATGACTGAAGAAGGATTAGACATTTCTACAGGGCATAGATCCATGAGTCAGAGCTACATATAGAAAATAAGCAACAGACAAATTTTGATGTACAGAAATATAATTCCATTGAGAGTTGCTGTTAACTGGACCATAAACTATGTGAGCTTCACTGCTGTGGTTTAGAGCATCACTGAAACCTCCAGTCCATTATGCAGCTTTGTTTTCCCTCATATTCTCACACATAAACAAGTCTAGGAGCCTGTAGGACCTGAAGGAGTAGTTAAATATTGAGGGGACCTAATTTATCAGACTCCTAATCATGTGCATTTTACAACAAGACACTGCATGAAGAAAAACCATTTCAAAAAACCAATAATAAAGCAGTTCACCGGACAACATAGAACAGTTGTAGTATTTTTTATGTAAATTAAATTAGCTGATAGCTGAGAACAGGATTTTCAAAATCCTTCAAGCACCAAAAACGAACAAATAGAGAAAAAGCTAAATTAACCTGCTTAGTTCTGGGTGTGCTGGAATGCAAACTGTCAGAATTATTCAGGGCACGCACACACACACCCCCCGCAATCCCCATACCCAGAGGCAAACCCACACCTTCCTCCCCGTTTCTGAAACTACTACCTTGCTCTGTTGGTTTGCTTAGGAGACTCTGATCCAAAGAGTTATGTCAGCAGGATTATGTAAACTCCTGACAGGTCTACCAGGGCTGGATGCATCAAAGATAAGAGGTCAGACAGAAATTCTGTCTCGATTCTTCAAGCGTGGGAGCTGGATGCAAAGCTGACCACCTTCCTTCTTAAAACATTTTGCTGGCTTAGTCTTCTCTTTGTGACAATTTCCACGTCAGTTCCTTGGATTAGTGGAGAGTTACAAATGAACCTATGCGACAAGCATCAGTTGAATCCTGCCTCAGCAAGGAGCCTGAACCTTGACTTTGTTGCCGCTCCAGAGTCACTCCATGTAATGTGTGAGATTCTGGCATGTTCATACAATGCTGCAAGCTGGAAAAATCAGCTCAAGTTATGAGGGAGATGGAAAATTACAGTATTGATATTCTCAGCATGAGTGGGTACAGATGGTCAGGAACAGATTGTATCAAATTGAAGAACAATAATAAAATCATGAACTACTCAGGTTCCCCAGCTGGAAGGGAAGAGAGTTGCACTGACTGGGAGTGACACCATGTAAAGAGCCCTCTGAGACAGACAAAGAACCAGTTAATGGCCAATGAGCAGGTACACAGTTCAAGGCAGTAGGTGAGGATGAAAACCCTCCAAGTGGTACAGCAAAGCTTTCCAAAACATCTTACAGAACCTCATTAGCAGCAGCACTCACACTCGTTGAGATGGCTGGGCATGAACAGGACAGTTGGAACAAGTGAGAATGGGCTAACTGTGACTTGGGTAGTTGGAGTTTGCTGACACAGCAGCACCTGTGAAGAGCTCATCCAACTTTGATGACTAAATCATCCATGGGTGGAAAGAACATGCTCCCACATCAGACTGCTTGTAGCAAAAATACAGACATTCCAGGTTTTATATTTCCAGGAATGTTGTAGCAAGAAACAACATTCTGCATCACACAATGTTTGTTCCTCTGAATATCTGAACTTTTCAGTCATGTGTGCCAGCAGTGAGGACAACTGCCATGAGAATAAATCTAAAGCAAACACTTGCAGAAGAAACAAGTAAGAAAATCACCACTCAGATCACAGTATATTAGGGATAGGAAGGGACCTCGAAAGATCATGTAGTCCAATCCCCCTGCCAGAGCAGGACCACCTAGACCAAGCTGCGCAGGAACATCTCCAGAGGAGACTCCAACAACCCCCCTGGGCAGCCCATTCCAGTGCTCCATCACCCTCACTGTGAAGAAGTTCCTTCTCATATTGATGTGATGTATGGATCTTCCAGAGACAGGTATGATTTTCAGCTTTGACATAAAAAATTCCAGAGATCATTAGTAAAACATCAGTAGAATTTTCTGGTATTTTTTGAAAGGCTAGAAAAAAGATGGGTGGTTCGCCGCAATGCTGAGGAGCGGCATCAGCTAATAGTGGCAAAGCTGAACTGCCCAAATCTTTGGGCCAGAAAACCGTTAAAATCAGAAAAGTGCAATAAATGGTTATGAAGAAAAGACAGTCGCATTGATGGGTGGCTCAAGGATTGTCTTCCAACCAGAAAGAGTTTGCAGGTGGTTTTTTCATGCTGTAGCGGGTTGCAACTAAAGAACTGCTTTGCAGTAAGGTCTTGATAACATCTCGGATAAATTTGCCAGACAATGAATAGCTTAGGGATACTGGAAAGAAGTTCATTAACTTGATAGCTGTATACAGAAAAGAATAATAAGAAAGGAAAAAAAAACCCAGCAAGTTGGTGCACTCAAACTAGAAACTCTGTCACAACTGCCATTACACTGTCTGAGGAAAATACAATGGGAGGTCACTATTGTTTGGGCCTTGGGTCACATCAGATTCCTGGACAACAAAAGCAAGCTAATCAGAAACGAGTTGCCACCACCCTTTCCCTTAACACCCCAATCACACCCCCCGGTATGGGCAACATGCATTCCCAACAAAACATCCAGTCTCTGTCTTTCAGATCCAAGACTTAAGGATTCTCAAGTCCTTCTGCTTTCTTCTACTACGCACGAAGGAGTTCTCCACCAAACTTAAAGCACCCCCAGTCTTCCTCAGCAGCAGAAAATAACAAACAGCTTCTCTTCCTGCTGACCAGTCTCTCCAAAATGGCAGCTAGCAGTCACAAAGCCCCAGTCACGTGGGGGATCCAAGATGGAGACTGACTGCGTGGCTGTATCAACAGGGTCACCCCCACACTCTGCACTTGAGTGAGAGGGTTCCCAAGACCCTCTCCTCTCTTCTCTCCTCCTGTCTCAGATCCAGGGGTTAGAGAGGGTATCCCAGCTCACCACAATGCTGAAGGGCTGCTCCGTTGGGGGGTGGTTGCACTAAAATCTTGCTTCCACAGTACATGGCCAGGATTGCGGCATCAGGTTCAGACCGAGAGCAGAAGAGTTGCGCAGATCTGGGGGGGCACAGTGGCACGAATCAGGGTCTTCCCAAAACTGCTGAAAAACCGCGGCAAACACAGCTGTCCCCCGTGCCGTGCCGGGGGAGCTGTGCAAACCTTTCCCACAGCAGCACCACTAGAAAGCCCACAGCAAAATTCACAGTTAACGCCGGGGCCGGGGAGAGCTGTTGGTGAACAGGCGGTGGGGTGGGTGCTCAGCTGAGAGCCCGCAGCCCAAGAGAGTGAGCAAACAGCCCACTCTGCTTTTTATAGGCTGACCTAGACATGCACATCCGGAGCAGGTCCTGGGACAGTGACACCTTCCCCCAGGACATGTTCCTGGTGGGGGAGGGGTCCTCTGAAGCAACACAACAACTTTTCTTTTATTCTTCATGAAAGCACAACTTCTGCACATCTGAAAATTCTAGTAATTTTCAAACTGCAACACATGCCTAGATTTTTTTAAAATTAGGAAATATTATTACCGCCCAAAAAGCAAGTTCCAGACGAGAGGAAGCTTTCGCTGCCATACTGGATCTGCCCTGGCACCCGAGGAAAAAGTCATTTTGGACAATTCAGGTAACAAAGTAACTGAATATCTTGCATTAAGCTGAAAGTAGTTTAAAAATTAAGAAATGGAAACCACAGAGTAGGGTAAAACAAACAGGAAAAGTTTGCTCAAAGGCAGAAGTAAAAAGGAATACAAAATGATGCTCTAAATTTTTAAAGGAGCACAGGAGAACGAATCCTCTGAAGAACAACATAGAAGAAAAACCTTCAAAACCCTGCCTTAGCAACACTTTCAGCAACTGTAAAACCAGTGTCACAGTCCTTGCCAGAAACTCATTCTACGTACTTATCCTTGTCCTGGTTTTGGGTAGAGGAAGAGAGTTAATTTTCTTCCCAGTAGCTGGTGCAGGGCTGTGCTTTGGATTTAGCTGGAGAATGATGCTGAAAACACACTGATGTTTCAGATGTTGCTAAGTAATGTTTATCCCAAGCCAAGGACTTCTCATGCTCTTCCAGAGAGAAAATTGGGGGTGCCCAAGAAGTTTGGGTGGGGACACAGCTGCCCTAAGCTGGGCAAGGACTATTCAGTACCACATGACATCCTTCCTAGTGTATAAACTGTGTAGAGCTGGTCTGGAGGGGCCAGCTGCACCTCAGGGTGCATTGGTTAGCAGGTAGCAAGCAACACCATTCTGCATCACACAATGTCTTTCTGGGGTTTTATTTCATTCTGTTTGCCTTACTTTTCATTACTATCATTACATATTATTTTAATTATTAAACTATTCTTATGTCAGCCCACAAGTTTTACTTGGTTTTGATTCTTCATGCCTTTTGGGGAAGGGCCTGGAGAAAAAATCTTATGAGGAGACATTGAGAGAGTTTAGTTTGAGGAAGAGGAGGCTAAGGGGAAACCTCATTGCTCTCTACCACTATCTGAACCAACACTGTAGAGATGTTGGTGCTGGTCTTTTCTCACGGGGAATTAGTGACAGACCCAGAGGGAAAGGCTTCAAGCTTCCACAAGGGAGGGTTAGACTGGACATCAGGAAGAACTCCTTTGTGGAAAGTGTGGTCAGGCACTGGAATGGGATGGTAACTCAACCATAGATGTGTTTAAAAGTCACTTAGATGTAGTGTTGGGGGATCTGGCTGAGGGGTGAACTTGTAGAGTAGGGTCGATGGTTGGACTTGATGATCCCAGGAGTCTTTTCCACCCTGACCGATTCTGTGCTATAACTCTGCGATTCCGAGTGTACAAACAGCTGCATGGTGCTTTAGTGCTGCCCCAGGTTAAGCTACAGCAGCCTCAGGTATTTCAACAGCAGGTTTTGGCAGTCTGATCTCATGGACTGTCTTCCAAGGCTGTGCAGTGTCCCTGAACAGCCACTGCACACAAGCAGCACGTGGCAGGTACCAAACTCACCAAGTCTGCGCCGGCTCTCGCCAAGCTTTCAAGACTACTTCTGATATTTTTCAGTGACTGCAAAACACCCAGAAACGTCCGCAGTTTTCAGTAAGACAACAGACTGGCCAAGATCCCTAGCTGGTTAGTTTGGGATTTATCACATTTCAGAGGCAGCATCTTCAAGACAGCGCAATTCTGTGGTCAAGTCACGCACGTGTAGGCCTGGACATTGCTGATGGTATCTGCCTCCCGGAGACACTGATAAAACACAAGCAGCTAGAGAACTGCCAGAACAGAATAAAATGTTCTGAAGTGAGAAAGACAAAAACCCAAGGTGGTAAGAACCAGCGTGACCTCAGATGATTGTGTAGCTCTGTACAAGGGAAGCCTTGAGAAATGTTATTAGCTCACTTACTAGAACAGCAACTTTTGCATGATTGCATCTGTGAGTAAATGAGCGGAGTGGAAAGCTTTGCTTCTCCATGGCTGGCATCCAGCAGGGAAATCTGACGCCCTCAAAGACAAGCGAGGAGTCTTTTGTAGCTATGCATTAAACATATACCTGCAGGTGAGGAAGGAATGGATGGAAAACCGCTTTCAGCATTGCTATTCCTCTTGGTTACGCGGAGACCAGGTTGCACAGAATGAAGCAGGCTCTGTTCTTGGACTAGGAATGCCTTCACACCAAGGTCCAAGATACTTGAACCTTGACATCCTCAAGGCCAAGCAAACCAGAGGGATCTTTTCAGCAGAGTATCCCCTGAAGCAGCAGCTTTGCAAGAAAATTGGGGAAACTAAAGGCAATGGCTTTGAAGGCACTGGCTTCAGCTACTACAGCTTAAAGGCAGCTGATTATATGAAAAGGGGCTTGAATTCAACTAGATGGATAAAACAAGAACCAGACCAAGCCGTGGTTCCTTCCTTCAGGTGTCTCTCACCAGAAGACTCAACTGGACAGTTCAGCATCCCACTGCGCATGATTTCAGCTCTTCCTATCTTGTGAATGAAGTCTTTGGTTACTAAATGTTCTAACTAAAACCTTTTAAATAGAGGTTGGGTTTTTCTGAGTGTTTAGTTGTTGATGTGTGTTCTGCATCTACTACCATTGCTGAGTGTGATCAGCCAACGGAATTTTAACTCAGTCCACAACTCCCCATGACATTTCTTGAAGGCCCAGAGCTCAGTCAAAGTCTCTCTCTGGAACAGTTCACATAACAAAAGGCACAAGCACAGAATATCCTTTCACAGAATAAGGAACAAAACCCCACAAAGACATTTGTTCTCTGAAGCAAATCACTATGCATTGTCCACGGTGTCAGGAGTTGTCACTAATTGTCACTACAGATTCCTACTTTTATTCCTGGGGGGAAAAGAACCACCAACCTAAACTCTTCCGATTAAACCTCAGTTTTAAATCACATTTAGACACCCAATTACTGTATTAAGTTTATTCCGTAGTTTGACATCAGTATCATAATCCAGTTACCTATTCCATGCTGCTTTAACTTGCAAGAGTGACTGTTTTCTGTTCAAGACATTGGACAGCCATAACTGACAGGATTATGTGAAAACAGTGGCTTATCACGGATGTCCTAATGTTTTCTGATGTTAAACACTCATTTGAGAATGACGCCACTGCAAATATTGCCGGTGGTTTTGTGTGCCAAGGTTATATTTTGCCTTAAGTGATGCAAAAGAACACAGGCTCCATTCCTGAAATAGCTGGTCTATAAATATGATACCTTTAGATATCCAGCCGAGCCAATGAATCTTTTGCCTTCAGACTTAAATGCTGGATTATCCCATTTGTGGGGAAAAAAAAAAGAAGTAGGTGTTTTAGGTATTTAGCTTTACATTCTTGAAGTGTAAGAGAGATTGACTTTTCGCTATCATCTTTACTCAGACTGAGTGAGAAAACTGCTGACACACTCCTCCCTTTTCCACCTGTGCCTTGCAGCTCCCCTGACTCCTGCCATGCCCAAGCCCACCCCTCTGGCCACTTTGCAAAACCTTGTTACATTCTGGTTATAATCCTTCCCCTTTGGCTCTCCTCAATGACCATGCTCCAACCATTTCTGAGACCAGGTTCCCCTTCTGCTAACACAACTCCACAGCGTGGGTTCATAGCCAAATTCAAATGATTAGAGTGACCAGAGGACTTCTGAACGTAAACATTTTTGGAAGGATTCAGGGTAATGTTCCACCACATAATGTTACATGGTAGAAACAACCTCTAAAAAAGAAGTATTTCTGGTTTCTGGCAACAGCAAAAGCTAAGTGATCCAGACAAGTCAATGATGACCATAGAGAAAGCAAACACTTCCCAGGTGCTGTTTAGGGAAGCAGGGACATGAAGAGAACAAAAAGAGAAGGGGAAGAAAAACCCCAGTGTGCTGGGAAAGCCTGTATTCCTTTGATCAAACATTTTACAAGTGCACAGAAGTGACTTCATCTTCCAGTACTGTTCAATATCTACCCTACATCTCAACATGCAGATGTACTAGACCCCAAACCCCTTGCTGCTCCCACATACCTTACGCCACAGCAGCTTTCATGTGCTCTTTTGTGAATAAACGGTGATGTCCAGATCTCTGGAAAAGAGTCTTGTTCTCATAGAGTCTCATAGAAAAAAGTCTCCTCTTCAAACAATTCCACATTGCACACAAGTTAGAGGTTCAGATGTCAGTCTTGTCATAAATATGCGAATGTGGTGTGTCTACTCCATCTATATTAAATCTGTGGTTTTCTATCACGCTGTGGGTTTTAATCACATTTTTAGAATGACGGTCAAAATATCATCTCCATCCATTTATCTTCCTAATTATCAGCAACGCTCCTTTGTCTGCTGGAAGATCTTTGCCCACACAGGTCCTGAAAGCAGAAAACATGATGCAACATGCTATAAACTCCTGATCATATCCATCTATCCACTGAGAACACAGTTGGCACCTGCTTGAAAGTGCTCCAGACTCGGGGCAGAATGAAATCACTGAGAATGCTAACATTTATCAATATAAGAAAAACCTTAAAAAACAAGAACTTCCACTTTATATCCTAAAATTCACAGAGAACCACTAAAACTTTCAAGGCACTTAGAACCGGCAGCTCTGTTTTAAGTCGCTGTAACAGCAAATACCCTTCACCTTTGAAAATAAGTCCTCAAGTTTGTTTCAAACTGTACAAAGAACACGATCTTCAGCTCAAAGGAAGTATATATTTTTTTCATTTAATACAGTAAGGGAAGGACACTTTTTAGCAGTTTTTAGGTGGTGGTGTTTGAACTGTGATCTTTGATTTTGTCCTAGAATTCTTCACATATCTTCTGACACCGCAGAAGTTCTGGGTGAGCACATCAACCCTTTCTATCTAATTAAGGTTCCTATTCTTCAAACACCTTTCCATCTTTCTTTAGTGTAACACTGAGCTCCTCAAGTTTCCCCAAACTTTTATCCACAGAAATGTGTTTGTCCTCAGTTACAGAACCTCGCTCATCAACCTTTAAACACGTTTAGACCTCATTATGCCAAACTGCACACAATAGCTTCCTCAAGGCGTTCGTTTGCCACCGGTTTTGTTCATCTTAAGCCCCATCGCCTCTGCGTGCGAGTCTGTCCAAACAGAGACAGATGTTCACAAACTAACCAGCCACCTTTCACAGCACAGTGCTGACTACAAAATAAAACCAAGCTCTTAATAACAATGTCACATCTCAAGTGTGGGGAAGACATCCTCTAAAGTAGCTGTAGAATCTACGCGGAGTAAAAAATTGTTTCATCCGACGTCTGCATCATCGCAGAGACTGGCTCCCACAGCGTCACAGTGTGAGGGCACTTGGAGGGGACCTCTGGAGATCACCTAGTCCAACTCCCGTGTCCGAGGTGGTTCTTCTACAGCAGATCACACAGGAAGACACCCAGCTGGATTTTGACTGTCTGCAGAGGAGACTCTGCAACCTCTCTGGGCAGCCTGTTCCAGTGCTTGGCCACCCTCCAAGTAAAGAAGTTTCTCCTCGTGTTTAGGTTAAAACCCTTTTATTCCAGTTTGTATCTGTTGGCCCTTGTCCTGTCACTGGTCACCACCAAAAAGAGTCTGGCACCATCCTCCTGACATCTGTCCTTTAGATATTTAAAATGCTGATGAGGAGTCTTCTCCAAGGAGGAGGAGGAAGAGTCTTCTCCAAGCTAAAGAGTCCCAGAGCTTCACAACCTTACCTCATAAAGGAGATACTCCACACCCCTCATTATCTTTGTAGCCTTCTGCTGGACTCCCAGTAGTTCTTTGTCTCTCTTAAACTGGGGAGCCTAGAACTGGACATAGCACTCCAGATGAGGCCTCAACAGGGCAGAGTAGGCATGACAAAACAAGAATAAAACATTGGTGACTCTATAGATGCTTTATCATAAACCAGCTAAAATTCACCAAGGCTTTGAACAGTGATTTAAATATTTATATATCAGTAATTTCTCTTTCAAAGCAGCCTTTAACCATATTCTCAAAGTGAGAACATGTACAGAAGTTATCTTTGTTTAAATCAGCAAGTAGGTAGGCACTGCATCCAGTCTAAAAATAGCCCAGCTTTGTCTTTGGACCAACTTCTCTCCGCCAAGCACACCCAAGTTTTTAAGGCAATCACTGATCGTTTCCTTATATTGAAGTATCTTCCGGTGTTGAGGATTTCACTCTCTGTTCACCCAAGCACACTCACCCACAGATGTAGGTATCCCTATTCTTTTTGCATATCATGATTTCAGTGATCTATGTATCTCCTTTAAAGTTGAGCCCTGACTACACCTCTCAAAACAGAGGGGGAAAAAGCAAATACAGACCACTAAACTTTAAAAAATTAAATAAAGAGCTGAATTCATATTAAATTAAGAGCTTCAGCTCCTTTAATGTAATTTGTAAAGCATTTCAGTGACAGCCTACGATGGACTTGTATGAGCACCTTTTGCTAGCAGAGCTACAACTTGGCAACTACTCTATTTAAATAAATAAGGCTTAAAAAAAGCACTAGTCTGAGTTTTGTGGAATTACACATTTCTGATGGTCACAAAAAGAGTTGGAGACCAACTGTTTCCAAAAGGGTTTCCAAA
The DNA here is from genome assembly GCA_013400115.1 of Rhinopomastus cyanomelas. Lineage (NCBI taxonomy): Eukaryota > Metazoa > Chordata > Aves > Bucerotiformes > Rhinopomastidae > Rhinopomastus > Rhinopomastus cyanomelas. The sequence continues at coordinate 17,006 of VXBP01004335.1, forward strand.
GGAACAGCAGCCAGCCTGACAGCATCCAAACGCACGGCGAGGTACCCCTCTGAACAGACTCCAAACGCAGCCTGCAAAATTCCACATGACTGACTGACTTTTAGTCATAAAGGCCCAGCCCACACTCACACTGGCTCCACAACTAACATGGTTTTTTAAGTCACAGCAGACTTGATTTTGGAAAACAGGCTTTTTCCTGGAATCAAGAGGCTCTCCCACCTGAAGACAAGACCAAGGTATCTGTAGAAGACCACACCCACTGGATTTGGAAAAGGAATTCGTATCAGTACACACAGGCTCCCAGTACACTCCCAACTCTACAACTCCTTTTTTCAACATGCTGCTGCAATCTGTCCGGGAACACCTCCAGCCAGCTCTGATCCTTTGAGTACTTCACACAGGGTCTTTTCTGACAGCAGTAGTGTGAGTTTATTCTGAGTCCTAACGCACAACCCAGCACAACTCGACAACCCCCTGGGCAGCCCATTCCAGTGCTCCATCACCCTCGCCGTCAAGTTCCTTCTCATATTGACGTGGAAACTCCTGTGCTCCAGCTCACACCGATTTCCGTAAACAAACACCATGAACACCTCCAGACTTAGGCCAACTGTCAGATTACGCGTCACATTCTTGATCTGGGGAACACCGCTCTGGCAGGGGGGTTGGACTAGATGATCTTTCGAGGTCCCTTCCAATCCCTAATGTTCTGTGATTCTGTGTGATCTGTGATATGTCTCATCCAGCAGAGATCCACACCAATGCCACGCTGTAACCACACTCACTTCAGAACCAAGATCTCTCTCGGTGCATTCAGGCTCCCGCGCCAAAGCTAGCCAATTCCACGTGGCAGGGCTCACTCACACCAAAGGGTAACATCACTCAACCACCAACTACTTCTACTCAAGCTAAACTGACACAGCTGAGAGTTTTTGATCACTTTGCACAAGAGTAGCCTGGTTTTGCAAGTTGTGCAAAACTTTGACTGCAGCTGTGTCACAAGCCCTACTCTGGACTTACACATTCTCCCCGAGTTCTCTCAGTGTTTCAGGAAGGAAAGGAACTGTATTTGGCAGAGTGCACGGTATTAGTGCCACAGGCACACAGCCAGCACCAGTCCTACTGCCTGATCTGTTCCGCTGCTTCTCATCATCCTACTTACAGCTCTTCAGATCTCCTTCTCTCACCCCATCAGGTAAGTGATCCAGAGAGCAAAAGACACATTATGGCCTCTTGTCATCAAACAGACATAACAGTCCAGGAATCTTGCTCAAACAGTGCTGCAAGAGACAAGTGAGAGCAAGACCCAGAAACACGTATGGATGTGAAGTGTCACTAGATACTTTAAACAAGATGCTACAGAAAGTCAGGAGCTCCAAGTACCCAACTTACAGATTAAGAAAAGAAGTTCAACCACAAAAGTTTATTGTACTTGAGTTCTAATTTTTTTTAACGCACAAACTCGGGGTGGGGTGTATTGCAGATTGCAGAGCAGTCCAAACATTTTAAAAGAGAATCTTCATAGAATCATAGAATCGTTATGGCTGGAAAGAACCTCCAGGATCATCAAGTCCAGCCCTCATCCCAACAGCTCTGTAAGCCCTATACCATGGTCTCAAGTGCTCTAGTTACTTGTTTGTTAAACACCTCCAGGGATGGGCACTCCACCACCTCCCTGGGCAGCCTGTTCCTGTGCCCAACTACTCTCTCAGGAAAGAGCTTCGTAATGCCCAATCTAAACCTCCCCTGACACAACTTGAGGCCATTTCACCTCATCCTATCATTAGTAATTTGGGAGAAGAGACCAGCACCAGCCTCGCTACAACCTCCTTTCAGGTAGCTGTAGAGAGCAAGGAGGTCTTCTCTCAGCCTCCTCTTCTCTAGACTAACTAACCCCAGCTCCCTCAGCTGTTCCCTCAGCTGCTCCTCAGGAGGCCTGTTTGTCAGACCTCTCCCCAGCCTCGCTGCTCTTTTCTGGCCCTACTCCAGCCCCTCGATGTCCTCCTTATACTGTGGCACCCAAAACGGGACCCAGTGCTCAAGTACAGTCTCACCAGAGCAGACTACTTATGATGTTAAGCAACATTTACGGTCATCATGTATCTCACACAGCTGCAAGAGAAGCCTTCTGTTTCAAAGGTCTAGTCGAAGTCCAGGAGTCTTTTCTGATCACCTCAGTATCTTCAGTAAAAAGTGACATACCCCACTGGAAGAGAAGCAGAGCATTTCCCAGACAAACAGTAAAAGAACTTTGGGCTGCAGTTGACTGGTGGGGCAAGCATAGCTTAGAAAACAGTTGCTCATTACAGCAAGAAGGCAAACAGGCCAAATTCTATCCACTGTGGGGGTCCATCCCGAGAGATAAGGAAACCAGACCACCCTACAATGTTCTGGGAAGGAATGCTGCCCTTGAAAGGAATTCAGACCGGCTTAAGATAAGGGTGCTTGACCAGCAGGAAGACTTAATTTGCATGTGAAGCCGGGCAGGTCATTACTATGTATTAGGCCTAGCGGGGAGATCTATTGAATATGTATTATTGTACAGCTTATAATCGTGGTTTGGGGTCTAGTGGGGGCGCAGGATTGGAGAGGTATGAACCCTGTGCGCTCGCTGGCGAATAAATTACCTCCTCAAAAACTCTAAACAGAGTTCTTGGGTTCTTTCTGTGCACCACAGGTACCTTGTGAAATGTGAACCTTTAATGTTTTTTCACATCGACTTCAAATAGAAGGCTTATACATCTTACCTAAAGAAGGTGGTGCTTCACACAACGTACGTCACCATTCATCCAGCCTTTTGAAGTTTTAATAAACTAAACTGAAAACATCGATAATCAGTTACATAATACACTCTGTTAGCAACCTCAACAATGTGAAGTTTTGTCAAGTCATGTAACAAGAGTTCAGAAGACAGAAGACAGTGTTTACAGATGTCCAAGAATCCCTTCAAGTTCCTTCTGGATAAAAAATAAATTATACAGTACTAAGTATAATGCAGTTTATTTGTCATTGGAATAAATTACATCTAGTCCATTGCTTTAAGGTCACTTGTTTACTTTATTAAATCTGCTAAAACAACTCAATAAAACAACCAAACTAGAAACTCAGCATAAGAGCAAATTATTTTGGAACTTGGTGTGGAACAAAGGTTAAAAAAGAAGTTGGCCTCTGACAATTCTGAATCTACTCCATCCTTCTGTGGCCGGAGTACCAGGGAGTAGGATTGGAACTACTGATTTCCTCCAATAGCTATCACTGTTTTTATCAAAAGGTCAAACTCAACTGCAACATGCAGCATTGGGTCAGTAACATCGGACAGGGAAACGCCAGTAAAAGATTACGGGCCCAACTGTTACAACAACCCGAAGCAGACCATCATAGGAGAAATCAGCATGTATGAAAAGGAAAGCCACATTTTTGGAGCCACACGCTGTCCTACCAATGTCCATCAGATTCTGCACAGTGGGTTCATTCCACAGCAACATTTTCTTTCATTGTGACATTTGGTCAACGTGAAAACAATTATTTCACTACTGCCACGATGTGTTTCTTCCTCTCTGACACAACTGGTATAGATCCTGGTTTGCTGTGCTTACGACGATTCAGTTCCCTAGAAGCAAGCACACAGAAAAACAAAGATCAGCAGTCAGCATGAAGATTTAATAAATACTAGCTTCAACCTTAACCTACAAATTAAAAAGTAAGCATACAATTCAAAAAAACATAAATTGCCCTGCTCTTATTAATCAAAAGCAAATCCTGCCTCCTTTGAAAAGGAGTATCATTTTAAAAACAATGAGCTAATTTAGACTAGGTTCAATTTGAGCCTTTTCTTAGGAGCTCAGTTACTTGGTTTTCATGTCAACAGGGTTTGCTGCTTAGGTTTGTAGCCTTTCAGCTCAGAGAGACGTCTAAAACCTGCCAAGCTTTGAGTTTACTATTCATTTAAGGGCTGCAGCAAGTATGCCTCCTTCCACTCCTAGAAATTCTAATGTGGCAATGATCCAGGTGATGGAAAACACTCATCCTGAAGCCTGGCACAAGAAAACCCTAACAACCAAGCCCACAAAAAAACCTACAACAAACAAACAGACCTCCTCCACACACCCCATTCTGTTTCCATGTTAAAGATGGCATTTCCTCCCATCTCTTCGATGTACTTTTGGGAAGCAGCCAATCCTCACTCATACTGGCACTTGTCTGCATTTTCCTTATAATCAAAGGTTAATCAGTCCAGTAGTACATGATTCAGATGTTAAAAGTAGCTGATGCTTGGTCCTCCCACACAGTGTAGCTCTGTCACTCCCATACACTGCCGCCAAAGCCCTGCAAGCGGTGCGTTTTATTAACGGCATGAGCAAGCGAAGCCAGCAGAGGCAAACGTACTTTCGCCGACGAGCCTCCCTCATGATACGCTGCTCCTTGATTTGGCAGAATATACTTTTCGGGAGGTGCCGGTGCTGGGCTATGCGCCTGATCTTCGGGTGATGCTGGAACTTCTCCTTCAGCTTCTGATTGTAATTCATTGCCGCCTTCTCTCGTGGTGCAAGCTAGGGGGAAAACAACAGAGACAAACGTTATGAGAACGGGAATTTAGTTGTTAACGTTCTCTCTACAAGACAGAACTAACTTCTCACTCATTCAAACAGCTCCCTTCTGACCAAGGGCTGTAAGCACGCAGCTTCAGGAGTAGGGGGGCTAAGTGGTGAAGACCTACACATTCAACAGTCCTCATTTACAAAACACGATCAGTTGCCGTTTCAAAGTCTATTGAAGTACCTGAATTTACTCCTGAACATCAGATTTTGATGTCCTGAAGAGAAAGGAGAACAGAAAGAGCTGATAGTAAACCCCGTTTGATCACTTTGTTTGTTTCCTAACCTCTAACGATGACCAACTTTTGCTGTGAAACAAAGAGGGCATTTTAATCACCGGCCAGCCTAAGTACAAATGCTACGAGTTGTCTTCATGAAGAGCTTTACAGACAACTCTTCAGGTGGCCTAAATCTTACCCAGCGTGTTGACCCATTAGAAAGCACAGATCACACGTGGGATTTCAAGTATTAGCTGGACTGTATGGCACAGGGGGAGTTCCAACTTCCACCATGCAGCTAAAAATACCTTAGTACCACAAATACATGAAATGCAGATGAGCTTGTATTACCACTAAAAAGAGTTTCATCTTATCCTTGTTTAAAATCATGTCTGAGCCACCACTAACAACAGAGCAAGTCATGCCTCTTCCTGACAGCCAGCCTAGAGAGGATACTCTTTTTTTTCCCAGCTAGGCATGTTTCCTTCGGTCCTCAGGCTTACTCATCAAAAGGGACACATAAATAAACGTATGTGTGCAGTGTTTCTATTTAAGGCATGTGTGCACCACTTCAGGAGGAGTATCAGTCCTTATTTTGGATTTGCTCAGATCCCTGGGAATTTCAGACGCATTTCAGTCGAGTGAGCTCTCATATAGACAAAAAACAACTGTTAACATTCAATATTAACAGAGGATAATCCTATCCTCCTCCTACTCTGCTGCCCAAAATACACTCCGTAAGTCAAGTATTTCAGACATCTTAAAGCCCCTTATATTTTCAAACAAGCACTGGCACACGCCCCAATGGTTAATTGTATTATATAGCAAAATAGTTCTGACAACTATTTAATTGACTCTGGTTCACTAATTTCTTATTTTCTCAGCAAAAAAACCAGAACCCGAGTTTCAGACAGTGACGAAGAAAAAAAAAGTTGTAACAAAACCAACACATTCATTACACACAGCAACATTTCTGGAAAGTCCACCCACACTACTACGAAACATGATTTCCTCCTCTCTGAAGTCTGCGACCGGCTGTATCTTCTCCACTTGGGAGTAAATTGTAAGAGTTACTTTAATTGAAGTATTCCATTAATTCTGAAAAAACGAGCATACTCAGGTAATTTTGGTTTGGCATACATTACCAGTCAGAAGGCAAGTTATTAATAATGATACAGCTAAGGAGATTCTCTTTCGGAAGGATACAGAAACCAGATACCAGACGCAGAGTCCCTCACCACTCAGAAAATCCTTGTTTAGCCATCAGATACGTAATGCTCTTAACCTGTTTCTCCACACCCTCCTGCTCATAAAACAATTCCTTCTTCTTACTCACATTTATCACGACCTCTCAAACTGTGAGTAAATTACAGTCTCAAGCCACCAGAACTGACCCAATCACCCTTTCCTGGAATTTCCTCTAGTGAGCCAGCCTGAGCAGCTCATTCACTCACAGTAAACCCCAGGCGTTCCCACTTTGCTGAAAACTGCCAACATCATCCAAATTAAAGGTTGTGTTTTCATTCAATCCAATCATTTTCCTTCAATTTAATAACAAAGTGCTGCTGATTTAGTATGGCCTCAATGATTCTACCAACAGGTGGTGGATCTAAATCAAAGACACATTCAGGGCATCTTATTTTAAAAAATTAATACGGAGTTAGAAGAAATGGTTATTTGTGAGGCTGATTCCATTTCTACGCGTTAAATGACAAGTTTCTATCTGTTGATGAGAGACTCCACGTAGCTAAGAAAGCAGACTGTCATCATGCACTGAATCCAGGCCTCTCTCTTGCAAGGTCCGTGCAGACAGCCCAAAAGAACATCATCTTTTCCCATTTTGTTTCGAGCTGAAGACGATGCTGTGAGCACAGCACAATGTAGCAGGATTAGTGACTTTGTTATCAGGCACTAGAACCTTCTCCAGTACAATAGACTGGGATTTGTGTGGCACCATGAGTGACAGACATGCTCAAAGATGATACACACCAGTATTTCCATATGCTACAAAAACAAGCATGCAGCTTTCCTCCCGCATGAAGAAACCAGAAACGACGTGGCAGAAAGACAGCTGATTTGTGCTGTTAGCACAGCAGTTTCCCAACAAGTATCTAAAGAGGGGGGAAACAAAAACCCAACTCTAAAATGCAGCCAAGTTGTCAGCAATAGGAAAATGTGTCCTGGAGTAAACAGCTTAAGCCTCTCTCCTCCCTCCAGATAGAGGTGGGTTATTTTCCCCATCTAAGCAGAAGGAAAGTAAGCATTTGTCCAGAGCCCTGACTGAAGAGCTACAACCACCTTCAGCAAAAATCTCTCCCTTTAGAGAGGGCTGTGTTTGTGCTTTTTAGTATTTAGAACTCCACGCCATTACACTCCTGTAATTCAGCATAAGAATACGAAATGGCTGTTGATCTATCCTGTCCAGTTGCCCTTCTGAGTCGGGTCAGACAGGGCACAAACAAGATCTTTTTAGAATGCAAATGTATTCCAGCAGCTTTCTACACCATAGCTACTTATTTTTACTTATTTATTTATTTACTTCTCTATCGCTCTGCTGAAAACACCTTCCTGAATTAATTGCCATTGTTTCCATGAACCAAAAACTTAGCTTCTTTACGTGTAAATGGATGACAAAAAATAAAAGAGAGGCAATATAGATGCTAAGAGCATAAAATCACAGCTAAAGGGAAGAAGTTACATCCTAAAATCACAACGGAAAGAACGCCGTGTCACATAACATCTGGTCCTGCTTGTTATCAGCCTCATCTCACAAAGAGAAGCTGCACGCTAGAAGCAGACTGAAAGGATATGCAATTACTCTGACTGTTTTGATGTGTTCCTGCTAAAGCACTTGGCTACACCAAACCCAGACACTGTCACTGCACTTCCTCTTCTCTTTTTTGGTCCCTACTCAAAAGCCATGTTCTTCCATCTTGCAGGAACGCAGCAAACCAGTGCTCCGCTGCCGTTACTCTTGCTCATCACGCCAGTTTCGCATTCACCGAAATCCACGGCATTCCCAGACAGAAAGTTTTGTTCTTCAATGGTCCAGCGTGCTCTGTTCTAATTGTTAACTACCTCAGAAACCCAACAGAGCCAAAATCTGCAGCTGCTGCTCCAAGCAGTAACACTACCGAGCATTTACACTCCGAGAACTGCAGGTGCAGAGTTTTTCAGATGTCAATAGATGGAAGAACAACACAGCTTTGAGGTTTGACTGATTATTCGTCCCTTTCACTACAATTCCAAAATCCACACTTATCCCCTTCCTACCTTAATACTGTTACCAAACAAAAAGCTAACACTGTGGCCACAGTAAACCCCTGCACCTACAGACTAGGGAATGAATGGCTGGAGAGTGGCCTAGCAGAAAGGGACCTGGCAGTACTGGATGACAAGTGATTGAACAGGTGCCCTGGTGGCATGAAAGGCCAACAGCATCCTGGCTTGTACCAGCAATAGTGTGGCCAGCAGGAGTAGGGACATAATTCTCCCCCTGTACTGCGCACTGGAGAGGCCTCGCCTCGAGTACTGGGGGCAGTTCTGCCAGTCACTTCAAAAGACTGAGGGGCTGGAGCAGGTCCAGAGGAGCAATGAGGTTGCAGAAGGGACTGGAGGCAAAGTCTGATAGGGAGAGACTGAGGGAGCTGGGGGTGTTTAGCTTGGAGAAGGGAAGACTCGGGGGGACCTTCTCCCTCTCTCCAACTCCCTGAAGGGAAGTTGTAGTCAGGTGGGGGTCGGGCTCTTCTCCCAGGCAACTAGCAACAGGATGAGAGGGCAGCTGAACCAGGGCAGGGTTAGGTTGGATGTTAGGAAGCCCCTCCTCACAGGAAAGGGTGATCAGACACTGGAACAGACTGCCCAGGGCAGTGGCAGAGTTCCCATCCCCGGAGGTGTTTAACGACAGAGTGGATGCGGCCCTTAGTCTAGCTGATGCAGTGATGTTAGATCATGGACTGGGCTGGATAGTCTTCGAAGTCTTTTCCAGCCTCACTAATTCTATGACTGTGTTACTTACCTTATCAAAAATCCCAAACCTCCCCAAGAGCACAGGTACGAAAGCCTCAAACATACCTGACACGTCAGATTTGATGTAGGGGGTTTGAACTGTGTGGAGCATCTCCCAAGTCTTATTTGGGTCTTTTGCTTCTAGACATGCAGAGCTAGATGATTACTGCTTTAAAAGTAGCAGCTATTAAGTTCTATGGAAATATTTACTATTTACTCAACTTTTATTTCAAAACCAAAGCATCTGCAGTAGCTCCAACAGAGATCTGGGGTTTGTAACCCCTATGTAAACTCATATAGACTCGTCAGCAGAGTGCAGACACAACATGCCTCTGGCTCCTCTGGAGACTTTTCTTCTTACTTTAATGTTTCACTCATTTAGAATAATGAGTGCAATGACAAATACAACACAAACCAAAAGAAACATGCATGTCAGAACTGATGACTGCTAGGGCAGCCACGGTTCAGAAAGCACAACTTTCCAACTGGATAAACGTTCATCAGTCACAAGGCAGGTACCATACATTCACTGCATCTTGCTTGGAACCCTAAAACCTTACTAAAACCAATTTTCACCTAAGGAAAACAAGTGATTATTAGTTTTCTTTCTCCTTCAGGATGCTGGTTTCTATTCACCCCCACCCAAAAACTACCCATCTTAAAATACAATGTATTACAAGATATTAGCATTATATTTGAAATACAGTGACCTTTGGATGAGTCACTCAATCAAATCTTCTCAGCGAGGAAAAATAGCAGACCAAGCAACTAAGCATTTAAGACATTCTGACACTTCCGACAGAATTACCCAGTGTTCAGCTTTGAATATTCAAAATGTTCAAAAAATAGACACAGACTGGGGAAGAACTGGACGTTTTAAAATGAGCAAGCATCTGTCTGTGAAGATAAGAACACCGATCCTCTAAAAAATGGAACAGGGAGAGCAGGAAGAACAGTGGGACCTGATAAATAGGTATTAAACAGTAGCAACGTTGAAAATCACAGAAACGACCAAGCTGGACAGAAAAAGGATCAGCACAGTTGCCTGAATCCAAGCAGTATTTCCAAGGTACACCCAGAATGGGAGAAGCCATAAAGATTCCACTCTTCCTGTTAGGAACAATTAGTCCCCTAAACATCTGAAAAATACAATTTTGTAGGGCTTCTAAAAAATGTTTTCAGCAACAACTACAGCAGCTTCAGTCAGTTACTAACTTATATCCAAATCCTGCGTCTTCCTAAATTCAATGATTCAACAGCATTATGCCTTAACACATTTCCACGTAAGTCATGGGGATGTGACACATTATCTCTTCTTGTAACAGAATTCTTTAGAAGTTTATTAGTGTCATTTATGTGACATGACAGCACTTTTTCTCCATAATTTACTATGTTCCTTTAAGTTCCTTCTGTACTTCTAAATAATTCTGCTTTCTTAGGATGTCTTTTGGTGTTGGCCAGGTGGTTTGTTTTTTAAGATAGGATGACAGTTTTTGTACTCTAAATGAAGGGCTGACTTCCATTTCTTAAACAAAAATCATTTTGGGTTATTTGGCTTCATTGTGTTAAGACATCCAAATACCTACGGTGGGCCATGGTTAAAGACATACATGATATTTTAGCTGTGCCACTCCTTATCCAGCGCTTCACGGTGCACAACAGTCCACAGATTATCCCATTCCATGCCGTAGCCATAAGTACTCCTGCCAATCCCATTCACCTGTCATCACTCCTAACTCCACTTCCCCCCGTGCACATACTGCAACGTGATGGAGCTTCAGGTACCCGTGAGCAGCTCGAGGCACCAACTGCGCAAAAAGATCGACCCCCTTAAGTGCACAACACTCTTTGCTCAACGGCAGCTTCCTCCCCCAGTCTTTCAAGAGATGAAGTAGAAATTCCCCCAAGCACTATCTGACAGCTATGCTGACGGGCTCAGAAAAAGCCACGTAAGCACCTCCAAAAAACCAAAACAATAAAGCTACGTAAAGAGCTTGGGGGACAAAGTGTCAAACTCCTTCTCCAAAGTCATGCAAAGCTTACATACCACCGAGCAGATGAACATACGCAAGTGGTAACGGTAACAGAACATTTGGCTTTGCCTGTAGGTGAATACTTGGACAAGCATAACTAAGACACCTATCTAATTAGACTGGTGTCTGCTCCTACCAGGAATCCTTCAGCCAGACTGACTCCCATCGAACTGAATGGTTTTCAGACACCACCCTCGGCTGCCTACTTGCCGAGTTATGTAGGCTAAATACAATCTCAGTTACGCATACGCTGTAGGAACAGACAAGCATCAGTGGCACACCAGTCGGAATGTCACCTATGGTTAACTCCTAAAAGTAGTAACCATAACCAGTAGAATGACTTCAATATGGCAAACCAGAACTTACTGCTTTTTCTCTAGTGCGAAGGAACAAATTCTTACCTGTAGCACCCGGGTAAAAATTCCTAAGCTAGTTCAGATAGAACTGATGGTTCTTGTTAACTTGAAGCAAAACACAAGTCACCTTGTGTAGCAATGACAAGACATGTAAACTTACTATTATAAGCTGCAGTAAATGCAATGAGTCACACATCAGTTTTCAAATTAAACACAAATGTCAAATGGCAATTTTAGGTTTTCCCTTCTAAACAAGGTTTTAGAAGCTGAACTGACTAACCAAGTGTGGTATGAACCAAAGATCCTAACATCTTAAGAAAAAACAAAATGCACCACTTACCACTCCCAGTTTTTCAGAAGCATTAGCTTTCCACAGACGAATATTCATCTCATCTGAGCCACACAGAATGTATTTGTTATCTGAAGTCCACTTTACGGTGATGACGTGCTGCATCCGTTTTGTGTGGTACACCTCCCTGAAGCAAAGAGAAGCGTTTTTGACTGATCTATCATTACTCTTCTCACCAACACTACCTTTCAAAGAGCAGCAGTCATTTCACTTAATGCAAAATTTATTGTTAGCTTCCCGGTGGTTGAGGTTTTTATTTAAGGACTCTAACTTTTCAAAATACTTATCTTAAATCTCTAGAGAGATTCAAATGTAGTGTGATGGTTAGACAGATAAAGGACCACCCAGGAAGCTTTTTGAGTAAATGCTTTCACAGAAATTAAAGTAAATCAGTGAAGAATAACTCTTCTTGCACAAGATGCTGTGGGTCTACAATACATAGCGCTCCTGAAATAATTTTCAATAATACACTACTAGACCAAGCAAGCACTACAGAATGGGAGTGAAGAATAGGTGTGTCAAAGAATCTGCCACCACCACCACAATGAGCAAAAAAGAAGAGGAAATAAACACCTCCAGTTGTCAATTTATAGCATGGCAATGGATTGGCTACTCTTCACTGCAATTTCCCTCCTTTTGCCCAAAAGAGACTTCCTTATCATTGTTCAAAGGACTCCTAAGAAAAAATTTAAACCTAAAAACTCAAAAGAAAGTCTCCAGTCCCGCAAATGAGAACTCAACAGGAAATTCCAGCTAGTGAAAAAGGACTCGGAACAGCTGTGGCTACTTGATCAATATTTCAATGAAACGCTTATGTAATTTTCATAATGTAATTGTTATGTACCAAACAAGCAGAGCATTCTTCTGCAGAATAAAGAATAATATAGAACATACACAGAATATAGCAATATTCTACAGAAAATAAATTATTTGATTTTTGCTATAAAAACACAGGGCTACATACACATTTTTGGACATTTTCAGTATTTACTAGCGCATTCTAAATGTGAATAGTAAGTAAAGCCTACTTGCAGTCCACTAATGCCGATTGCCGCTTCTTTTCTTTTCTTCTACCCTATTCTTGTTCAAGTTAAACCCAAGTAGCAATGGAAAAGAAACATGGAACCGACACTACTCAAGGGCTGTGGAAAAACTGGACCTGGGCTGAGCTAGAAGGGTTGTGAGAAAAGCATTGACTACTTCCATTATCAACTCCAGTAAGCTTTAATAGGCTTAACCACACAAGAGATGCTCTACAAGAACCACAGGGAAGACTGAGCACAAGAACCTTGAGAAAACATGAATGCTCACATTCGCTTACTACTGACGTTGACGCTCAACAGCCTGTGTGCACACAAGCATCTCTTGCACTTACTTTCATTTGACTACTTGGCTCAATACCAAAGTTATTTCTTCAGCCACTCTTGGGGAACTAAGCACTTTTCCTTCCTTTAGTCTGAATTTTCACCCTTGCCTCTCCTGCTGCTGTGATCACACGTTATTAAATACCATTCTCAGGGAAAGGAAAAGTGTAAAACATGCCCAAATAAGCTGGATCTGTCATGAAAACAAAAGTTCACACAGACATCTGGTTCTGTTTACCAAAAGTGTACTACATTTAAATATTATTTCTTATGGTTAATCAATGTCCTAATTTAAATGTTCGTGTTCAAATGAAATAGAAAGCAATGGAAGGTAGGAGCTTTCAGATCAGCAGAGTGAAATCTGGAACATCAGCAGGATCCTTGCTTAGAGATACTCTCAAGTGACATCTCAGTTTTCCAGGTGGAGTCAGATCTTCCATTGGGAGACTTTGCTTCATTCCATGAAATTACTTCAAGTCTGCAGTTATGAAAAAGCTCAGCTCCTGAAGAATTTTAAGTGTCCCAGAAAGCCCTATATAAGCTGAACAAGGGAAAGTTCTTAATTCATAAGGCTCTTCCTCACTAAATTTACAGCCACCATATAGAGGTGGAAAAAAGAAGGGGGAGAATGAAAAATTTCTTTTGCAGGCCTCAGCAACTATCTGCCAGCAGTTACCCCAACAAGGTGGAATAAAGCCTCTTACTGCTACATTATGAAGTCTCCTCTCATCGTGCTGGAACTTCGTATTTCACCACTTCTGTGAACAGTAGTTTTCCATAGAAAAATCCATTGTACACATGAGTTGCTTACTTTATTTAAGAATTAAAAAAATAAACACAAAAAAACCCCACAAAGGACCAGCAATATATATAACTGTATCTAAAATATTATTGCAAGGCAGGAAGCAAATGAAAAATACCTGCAGATCAGATAGCTCTCACAATCGTTAATGCAGTACTGTTAACGAATGCATAAACAACTGCCTCAATCAACAGTAAAAAGACACTCCTCTCAAACAATATTTCATCATTTCACCCTCTAAGCACCTAGAGCTTCACCTGCTAGCAACTTTTTAGGGGACTAAGGTTGGAGAGAGGAAGACCACCAGTAATAAAATAAAGAATGAAGGAAAAAAAAAAAAGAAAGAAGGACCTGACAGCAGAGAATAATGAAGAACAAGTGATACCAGACAGATCTGATACTTGCTTCAATTTTCATCAAACTGAAAAAAACCAACACAGACACAGTAGATCCAATCTCAACTTCAGCAAAATATTTAATACACTGCCTTATGAAACCCTACATGAAAAAGTCAAAAGTGCATCGTATTCAAAGCCTTGACACATGACCCAATACCTGGTTAATGAAATAAGAACAAAAGGTGATAGTGTACTGACACAGATCACAAGTGTCCCAGACTGATCCTCAGCAATTCACACAATGCTTTCCGTGCAGTGACTTACAGCATTAAGACAGTCCCTAGAAACCCAAATGCTACAACGCTGTAAAACACCGCAGACTTAGTGACAGATGCAGCAAGAAGCAATCTAAAAGCACTAAAGGCAGATATAGAGGGAAACAAGGTGGGATTCATCTTGGTGAAATGCAACTAAGAACAATGATTCACTGCAATTTTAATGCCAAAGTGTATGCATGCTGCTATCTGCTGTACTCCAACACATACGCCAGAGTGATCTGTCAACTACACGGCCTGGCAATCTCACGCTACGCACAGGAAGATGTCAACATTCACAGGAAGGGAACAGCCCAGTGAAGATGTCAATGAGTTCAGAATTTTGAGGGCGAGGTCACTGGAAGGACAGCAAGAGAAAGGTGTAAAATGACTCACCTGCTGTGACCCTTGTTGACAGGAAAAATGCGGACAGACTTATCGAAGCTGGCAGAGACAAACTCCTTCCCAGTGGGTGAATAGTCCACATCAAGAACAGCAGACACGTGATCCATGTGCACCATCACCGGCGATTCGAGATGGCGCATATCAAAAGTATACAGGCTTTAAAATAAATACACCAGCAGCTCATTAACAACACATTTTTGTTCAATGGCCACTTCAACCATTCACAACTATACCCAAGCACAGATCCACTTTACACGGGTAACTCTTAAAAAACTGCCCAGAACACACAAAAAGAAAGATTGATGCAATTTTTAGGGCTTGAGAAAAGTTTATTAACCAGAGACTTGTTACTAGATGAGACCTAGGTTTCTTGCTCACTGTCAAAGAGCAGAGCACCTCCACTATTTTCTTCATCATCTGTTCACAAGCCTCTGACCTTTCAAGCAATCCACCACATTGTCCTCTTTTACTCCATCTTCAAATGCAAGCGTAAACCTGAACTTGGAGAAGCAATTCTGAATTGATACGGCAAGCTTATCAAATCTGCAAGGTCTGTAAATATTCCCACATCAGGACCTCCTGGTAATTCAGAGTCTACTGTGAATACAGAATATTACATTGAAAATAAAAACACAGTTGCTGGATCACAGCTGCTTTGCTCTCAGGCACTTGAAAGCTCGGGTGAGGTCTACCTGTACTCTCCGTAAATCAACAAGCCTGTTGCTATGTAGGAAAGCACAATAATCAAGTAAATCATTAATTTGTCTAGTGCCAATAAGCAAAGGTGTTTCGCAGACAAAGTATTTAATGAAACCTGCCTCCTTAACATCTGCTCTTTAACAGAGCTGCTAGATTAGAAGTGTAATTTAGCAAGTCTCTCACACTCAGTGCTGCAGATTAATGCACAGAATCATAGAATCATTAGGGACTGAAAAGGACCTTCATCTAGTCTAATCCCCCTGCTACAGCATAACTGAAAGTAGTGAGGTGGCTAGTAAACTGGCTACAGGGTAGAAGTCAGAGAGTGGTGGTCAATGGGACAGAGTCTGGTTGGAGGCCTGTATCTAGTGGAGTGCCCCAGGGATCGGTGCTGGGACCAGTCCTGTTCAATCTATTCATTGATGACTTGGATGAGGGATTGGCATGCACTGTCAGCAAGTTTGCTGATGACACCAAGCTGGGTGGTGTCGCCGACACCCCTGCAGACTGTGCTGCCATTCAGCGAGATCTGGACAGGCTGGAGAGCTGGGCTGAGAGAAATCTAAAGAGGTATAACAAGAGTAAGTGCAGAGTCTTACATCTGGGCAAGAACAACCCTAGGTACCAGTACAAACTGGGGACTGACCTGTTGGAGTGTAGTGTAGGGGAAAGGGACTTGGGGGTCCTGGTGGACAACAAGATGACTATGAGCCAGCAGTGTGCTCTTGTGGCCAAGAGGGCCAACAGCATCCTGGGGTGGATTANTGGTTGTGGAGTCTCCTTCACTGGAGATGTTCAAGACCCGCCTGGATGTGTACCTGTGTGACTTGATCCTGCTGTGGCAGGGGGATTGGACTAGATGATCTTTCGAGGTCCCTTCCAGTCCATAATGATTCTATGATTCTAATTCAGTATCTCTTATTTGATAGCTTAATGGCAACTATTGCTTTCACCCAGCAAATCCCTCGAGAAGTATGTCAGTATCATACTCAGAACTCTACAAAAATCAGCTAACACTTGAATGTGCATTGTCGATGTGCTGTACTTAAACTAACTGTTGTAGCTTGCAAGAGATCACCAACAGCTGCCTTTTATAGTTTAGCAAGGAAAAAAACCTAGAATCAACAACAAAAGGGCCCCAAACATAAAGGAGTCAAAAGCCCAGTAAGCCTTACCATAACCAAAATAAGCTAAACCCCACACATTACACCCATTTACGCACGTTTACCCACAGAAAACACCCATTTTCAAGGTCTGGGAGAAATTCTATTTCCTTAGGAAAAGAGCCTTAAGAAAAGTGATAAAATTACCAAGTTCTAGAAGAAAATAGTTATCTACTGTTAGATCACTGACTTCCTGGAAAAAAGGATACGGAGCACATTTTGCAGTGGCCTACTTTTGATGAGAGCTTTTTCAGTATCAGATTAGCTGTTCACATGAATAGTATTGTTCAGAAGTGAGAAACTGCTCCCAGACATGGAAAGGATTAAGTATTGCAGTCTCTAGAACTGTTTCACAAAAGATTAATTTATTTTCTTTTTTTAAGAAATGTTCTCACCAAAATAGCTGAGCAGTACAATATGTATCAAGTTTCACAAAAGCTGACAAGAAAATAAACACTTACACTGACTCAGAGTGGACCAACACTAGGGCTTTTTAAATTATTTTTGCATCATGATAAATCCTCAAGATACAGATGGAAAAAAAAATAACAGAAGCATGGAATGGTTTGGGTTAGAATGAACCTCACAGATCATCTAGTTCCAAGTCCCCTGCCATGGGCAGGAACATCTCCCACTAGACCAGGTTGTTCAAAGCCCTCACTCAACCCGGGCACAATCAGGATGATCAAGAAGCAAGGTCAAGCTTACTTATAATCTTCATTTGCCGCAGTAAAAACGAAAGCTTCCATGGGGTTCCAACAGAGCGTATTTGTCCTCATGTTCAAGATAACCTGAAAGATATTTAGGCATTGCAACCTTGTTACAGACAGTAGAATCACAGAATGGCTAGGGTTGGAAGGGACCTTAAAGATCTGCTAGTTCCACTTCCCCTGCACAGGCAGGGACACCTTCACTAGATCAGGTTACTCAGGGCCCCAGCCAACCTGGCCTTCAACACTTCCAGCAATGGAGCAGCCACAACTTCCTTGGGCAGCCTGTTCCAGCATCTCACCACCCCCATAGGAAAGAATTTGTTCCTCATGTCCAACCTCAGTCTCCCCTTTTCAAGCCTGTAACCCTTTTCCCTTGTCCTCTCGCTATGCATCCATATGAAAAGCCGTACCCCAGCTTCCTTGTAGCCCCTTCAGATATTGAAAGCTGCTAGAAGGTCACCTGCAAGCCTCCTCTTCTCCAGGCTGAACAACCTAAACTTGCTCAGCCTGTCCTCTCATAGAGGAGGTGCTCCAGCCCTTTATCATTTGAGTTACTCTCCTCTGGACATGTTCCAGGAGCTTCTTATGGTGAGGACTCCAGAACTGGACACAGTACTCCAGGTGGGGTCTCACAAGTGTAGAGCAGACAGGGAGAAAATCACCTCCCTCGATTGACTGTCACTGCTTCTCTTGATGCAGGCCAGGACACGACTGGCTTTCTGGGCTGCAAGCACACACTGACGGCTTCTGTTCAACTTCTGGTTTGCCCCCACCTTCACGTCCTTCTATAGTTTAGAACTTGCCACACAACTGGAGACACACACTGCCTAGATACAGACTTACAGAAGAGAAATAGTGACACCAGAGAATGTTTCTCTAGCAGTGTTAAAGCTGGAATTCAGGAACTTCTTGTCCCTCAGATTACACTCGCTGCTTTGTGCCACATGGCAGTTCAGTTTTCTTCTGTAAATCATCTTAAAAGTAAATTCTTCCATGTGGTCCTTCAACATGTAAACTACATAAACCCGGGAATCCTGAAATATGTTTGTTCTGCATCATATTTACAGGAAACTCCAAGTAATCTATCAAGATTTTTGAAAAGCACTGTCTCAGACCCAACAAACTGTGCTGAAAAGTGTTGAGACATAGGAAAAAATTTTAAGTGCTGTTACACCAACAACATTCCTACTTTATTACTAAATTAAGTACCATGACAACATTCTAGCGTGTATCAAACCAGCACTGCTGCAGACAGCACATAACACACCAGAACGAGATCGAGCGGCTATTCACAAGCCAGAACACTGAAAGTCAGGAAGAAAATTATTAAGACAGTTTTGGCATTCAACACTACTGAACTTGATTGAGGTTAGTATCTGCATGAACTACTGCTTCTAGTCTGGAATAAATATATATATTCTGAATGTTTATACTAAATGCGCAGGGGAGGGTTTATCTCCTTGCAAAGGAAAAACACATTTTCAAAAGCAGAGGAGGTTCTCCAGTGATGGAAACACCTTAGAAGTTACCTTGCTTCCTTCTGGCAATGAGGAGGAAAAAAAAAACCCCCCAATGTCACACATACGCAGACAGAACGCCACACAGGAACATAAAGTTCTCATTGTGAAACTGCTGTCAGGTCAGGCACTTCATCAAGAACTACAACACAGCGAGCACGACAGCCCATTCGAACGCAGAAGAGGGCTTTTCTGATTCTGCACGGTTTAAATCTCCACTCATTCAAACTCGACTCAAAAGCAGGCAATGAAAAAAATCAGCAAACCCACTGCTCAGAGCTTCTCTTTCTGGATCATCATTGTTACAGACCGAACAGCCACATATTCAGCATGACTAGCAGGGCCAAAAGTTTCTTGTAAAAACAAAAGCGTTACCTTCTTCAACGGAGTTGATTTTCTCATATCGTAGAGCACAATATTCCTGTCGGATGCACAGCTTCCCAGCAGGTATGTCTGTAGAGCACAACAAAAAAACAGTGAGCATGGCCTTCTCAACAGCTCCAGTGCACGGTTAAGAGCCAATTCCTACGCTATTTCTCAAAGCTAGTAGTCAAATAACTCTACAGTTAGTCTCCTTCAAAAGTAACAAGCAATTAACTCTTCATAAACACTTCGGCAAGAATCAGGACAAGAGGTATATAGGAACTGCTGCAGAAGATCAAATGCAATTGCTTTGCTATGGAGAGGGGAAGTGAGTAAAATAACAGACAACAGCTCCACAGCCACATAACCACTCAGGTATAATGTATGGATTGCCATGGGCAGAACAGACAGCACTCCTCTCCTCCACTAACAAAGCCAAAAAAATATTAAAAGATCTGGCACTACATCCCAAAGTAATATAGCCACAAAAATATATGCCAACAGTCCCTAAAAAAATTAAAGGCTTAAAAATCTAAAACTGGAAAAGGTCATCAAGGGTGGTGTTAACAGAGTTGACATTTTGTCTTGATCGAGAAAACTGATACCCAATACAGAATGGAAACATTACCTCAATGGGATTAAACTTTACACTGCTTATGCTGTCAAAACCCCATGTTAAAGAACACATGGGGCTTGTCCTTTGCTCGTCCCAAATGTCCACTTGATGGCCACAGGTAGCAAAAACAGCTTCCTTCCAGTGGTGATCAATTCCCGTATACACTGTCTGTATAAGAAAACAAACAAAAGACCCAGAGCAATTTAGAAAACCAGTCGTATACACAAATATCAAGTATTTTCCATTACACATAAGATCAACAAATCACTGCATATCACATTTGTCACGGTTTCATTCATTTATATTACTGAAAACCAAGTCATCACTACTACTACAGAAACCACGTCTTACCAAATAAACCCTTATATGATAGATTAGCTTTGTGTGCTTAACTTGCATGCATGCACTCCATGTTGACTTACACCACTAGAATCAGCACCAGAAGCTCCTGGCTGACTTCAAAACAAACGGAAATTCCAAAGCTACAACTACAAATTCTCAATAAGGATCTGACAAGATTCCAAACTGATTACAATAATTAGAGTTTCAAAATAACTACTTACACAAAAAGCAGAGACAGGCCTATGCAGTCTGTTATTCCTTTCTGGTTACACATAAAATATTCTAAATAAAAACTTGAAGATAAATAGAAGCACCGTTACAAAATCTGATGCCATTACCTTATCAACCCAGTATGATGACAGGTGATAAACTACTTCTCTCTCCTCCAAAAGCTAGATAAGAATTGTTTCAAACTTAAGAGACATGAGAAATCCAAAAGTTGTATTTACTACCTTTCCAAGAATTGTATGAATAGGTTCTTCTTCTTCTCCATATTCTGGGCTCTCCATTTTCCATTGCTTCACGGTTTTATCATCACCAACCTGGAAATATTGGAAAAAGCATCCACAGTTTTATGTAAGCATAATCAGTTTACTTTACTAGATGTGCCCTGAATCACGCATGAGCAGCTTTTCAAAAGAGAATGATGCTATGACATCCCCTACATCCTAAATACTGTTCTGATCACCTGGTTGATACTGCAGAAAGACAAATATATAGCAGTAAAAATGGCTCCTCTATGCTCAACACAAAAAAAGCAAAACATCAGGACACTCTAGTCTTCAAAACAAGTTATTTTTACGTTCACAGAATCACAGAACACTAGGGATTGGCAGGGACCTCGAAAGATCATCTAGTCCAGTCCCACTGCCAGAGCAGGATATCCTACCATCTTAGAATTGCTTTAAGGGAAACAGGAAGACATACGATTTCCAGTCAGCTTGCAGAAAAATTAATCAGTTGTGGCTGACAGAAATTACCCACGTGTTAACTGCACGACCATCCGTTACCAAGTTTCTGGTATTATCCCTTTCATAGTTTTGAATAACGCCCACGTGTCAGCATCAAAAAGAATTTCATCAGGAGTGGAACTGTCAGGTTCACTGACAAGTTTAATAACCATACTCATACAATATGTACACGTTGTATGGCAGAGAGTAAGATACTCACTGGAGAACAGATGGTGACCAGGCACTGTGTCCTGCTATACCATATCCAAGAGACAAATTGTACTCACAGTAAAGAATGATGTCCCACAGAAACGAGCACACATGCCCCGAACAAAGCCTTCGTGGGCTTGTATTGTACGAATACACTGGCGTTTGGTCAGGTTCCAAATTTTAACCTGTTAAAACAAGGAAGTATTCCCTTATTTAACTCTTCTGCAGTTAAGACAGATCATCCATATTGTAACAAGATGGCATAGACGGCTTGAACGCTGGTCAGATCTGAAAATTACTTTATTAAGACTTGTTCTCTTACTGAAAGAAACAGTTTACATGTGTGCCTTTTGGCTCTTTCCTTCTTACCTGTTCCCCCATCCAAGCTGTGTACTGACCATATTTTTGCATCCCCCTATTTCTCAACTAGGATTCCAGCTAAAAAAACAGCAGCAATGACAATTTTAGCAAATACACCCCTCTGAAGGCTGGAGAGTTGGGCTAAGAAGAATTCAATGAGTTGTAACAAACTGGTAACCAGTCAGAGAGCATCTCTGGGAAGAAAGATCTTGGAGTTTTTGTGGATGACAAACTAAAAATGGATCAGCATTGGGCCATTGTGGGCAAGAAGGCCAATAGGGTGTTGGAATGGATCAAGAGTGTGTCTAGCAGATCAAAGAGGTTCTTCTACCCCTTGATTCTGCTCTAGTGAGGCTGCACCTGGAATCCTGTGTCCAGCTCTAGTATCCCAAATTCAAGAGGAATAGAGAATTAATTGAGAGAGCTCATCATGGAGCTACGAGGATGACTGTGGGTCTGGAACAACTGCCTTATGAAGAGAGTGAGAACATTGGGACTTGTTAGTTTGGACAAAAGAAGGCTACAAGGGGATTTAATTACTGTCTATAAAACCATGAGGGCTGGGTGTCTTCTCTTTTCAGTGGTGTCAGACAGGACAAGGGGTAATGGATGCAAGCTTGAACACAAGAAGTTTCACCTCAATATAAGGAAAAACTTCTTTACAGTCAGGGTTATTAAATATTGGAACAGGTTGCCTAGGGAGCCTGTGGCGTCTCCTGCTCCGCAGATGTTTCACACTTGGCTGGATGTGGCTTTGTGTAGTTGATTTAGGCTTTTTAGTTGGTTCTGCTTTTCAGTAAATTGTATCCTGCTCGAGTATGAGAGCTGGACCTGATGGCCTCTCAAGGCCCCTTCCAACCAAAATAAACTGTGTCAACGGTGTAAAGAGAAAAGCAGAAGTAAAGAAGCTCTGGAACCAACAGAATGCTTTCAGTTCAGTTGCTGCACTACATTCTATACGTAGAACCACCTCTTACAGAGGTTTTGGATTCGAAGCATTCAGGCCCATCATAAAAACAAAGGAATGGAGGTCAGGTTCTGTACTGGTACGTATTTACAGTACCCAGCACTTTACTTGCTCTATCAGTGGAAAAAAATAATCTGATCTACATACCACATGAATTCACTCCCTTACTCTCTAAACTAAAGAAGCTACGGTCTCTTACAGTACTGCATGGGATATGCACCTTCCATCAAAAGCACAAAGCAACCAGCTAACCAGAAGACACTTACTGAAATATACAAGTACTATCAAAGAAACTGTCTGACAGAGGACAGAAAAAACATACAAGACCAGCAACTCATTTCTGCAGACTGCAGTGCCCTAGCTTGCTATTTGCAATATTTACGTAAAATAATCACACAAATACAGGTAATATGATCCATTATTATTCCAGAAAGTTCTGGGTTGTGTGCTCCTTCCCTCTAGCTCATCTGATTTCACGTCATCTTCCTGATCTGCAGCTATTTAATTTCAGGGGGAGGAGGGAGGTCACTTGGGCAGCAAAAAGCAATCCCTATGGACTGTAAATATTCACGTTCACTGTTGCATTGAGGAACTGAATGTCACACCCTCTGCTCATAGCTGAAAGCTGCTGACTTTGTGTGCTGAGAGACTGTAACCTGCTGTTTGAGAAACACTGCCCCAAACTGGGTAAATTGAACCTTTCAAGAAATGACAGGGACACAACAGAAAGATAAGCAAGGGCCATTCAAAAACAAAACAAACCAACAAAAAATAATCACACATACAAAAGAAAAATCTGTTGTAGTTTGTAACTGCAGCTTACCTCTCCATCACAAGCTCCAGACAGCACAGTAGACAAACTCTTTGGATGTTTAGCCATGCAATTAACTCCATCCCTGTGGCCATCAAGTGAGCTAAGAAAAGGTTTTGCAAACACACGTTCTAGCTTTGTTGCGTTCAGAGCTCTTGTGTACTCTCGTGCAACCTCAAATGGATGCAATGCAGGGTCATAGTTTCTTGGAACTGTGATAAGAACAACACAAACATTAGAAACCTACAGTATCTGGTGTAGTCCATAGTAAGCTGCAGTAATAAGTCCTCTTTGATTTTCCTGCCATGGGAAAAGAAGATTTTTGCCACTCCCATTTTTTTGAAAATGGTCCATGGCATGCTCATTTAACAAGCTTAAAGTCAATGAAGTCTGAAGTAACTCTGAAATTATTTTATGTCCTTCTCAATCCAAGGTATGAATGTACACAGCAAACTGGAAAAGTGTAATTATCTTGCAATACCACAACCACAAAGCAAAAAAGTCCCCAAGACCACCCTGATTACCCAAGAACTTACCAAACAAGACATGACCACAATGGCCAAAACCACTGCTGTGCTATTGCTTCTACACCTTCCACTTACACCTAGCTTACCACTCAACAATCACACTCTCACCAAACACCTTAAAGCACATACAGCCGTGGCATATTAACAAATCGATACACACTAAAACTGCCATTCAACCTCCCTCCTTCCTCTCTCCCCAATGACTTTAGCCTCCAACTTGGGATAGAACCTTAAACCGAGGCCTTTCAAAGCCCAAAGTAAGAGCGGAACCCTTTTATTTTCTGCTAAAGTTCATACGACTTTAGATCACCTGAATGCAATTCACTCTGGCCAACACAAATCTTGCCCCTTTTGACGCCACAGAGGGGAGCCCAAACTAGTATCTGGTTTCAACACAAAACACACCACAGGGCGATGGGCCCTGTTCTTCCTAGCAGAATACACCAACATCACACTAACACCCTGACCGCTATACTATTCCTCAACCCCAGCTCACTACACCTGCACAACACAAAACCAACCTCCTACCTCTAGCACACCTGGAAGGGCCACAAGGCCATACACAAACAGAGGCTGCCTAGCTCCCTTGAGCCCTGGCTCAGGAATGAGACTCATGAGTTTCATCAGCTTGGCGCTCTGCTAAGCTACCCAGTGTCCCAGACTGGGATGTCCACACGCAGCCAGCTCAAGCACCTGCACACATACTGCCCTGCTGTACACGGAGAGGGACAAAACTTACTCTGTGGTTTTGTTTCTCTCATTCTGTTTCACTTGATGTATTTAATTACTGTCTCACTGGATAACGTCAGTAATAACCTTTCGTGTTATGGAAACCCACTCTCCCTCGCTCCGCACTCCAGCTCTAGTGGAGCTTCCAGACCAGACAGCGCTCTGCTACCCTGGAACCTCCACAGCCGAGTGGAACGACCAGGCCCGGCGGGAGTCTGCCCCGCGGACAAACTCAGCAGCTGGACGGAACGGGACAGACCAGACCAGGCCGGGCCGGGCCGGGCCCCGCTCCGCTCCCCGCCGCTCTCCCGCTCACCGCGCTGCAGGTCCAGCTTGGTCTCGCGGACGTAGTGGTCGGGGTTTCGACTCAGCACCTTCACCCGCATCCTCACCACAGCGTGGGGGGCCGCCGCTTCCGCGTGAGCGGCCGGGAACGTGTTCATGTGACCGGATGCGCCACGCTACAGCTCTCGCGCGACGCCGCTGCTCCACCCACGGCGCCGGGAGAGAGAGGAGGGAGGTCGGAGACGACGGGAGCTCCACCTCCTGCCTGCGCGCCCCCGCCCCCTGCTCGCGCGCTCCGGCTGCCGCTGGCCGCAGCCACCCGGAGATGGCCGCGCAGGCCCCCGCGTGCGCCGCGGAGGCGCCGGTGGCGGAGTCGCGACCCGCCGCGCGGTCGTTGCTGCGGCACGTGCAGCTGGAGAACCTGGCGGCGGGGCTGAGCGGCGGCGTCGTGTCCACCCTGGTGCTGCACCCGCTCGACCTGGTCAAGATCCGCTTCGCAGGTGAGGCCGCCCTGGCCGCCCGCAGCGTCGCTCCGCGCCAGGGAAGGCCCCGCTGAGGGCCTGGGCCGAGGTCCGCACAGACCGCGCATCTAGCCGAGCTCGCCGATCGTGGGGCTGCGGGCCCGTGCAGAGGCGCTGTCGGGGCAGCCCCGCGGCTGGGAGTAAACAGGCTGTAGGCCGAAAAGGATCGTCCCCGGTTCTTTCCCCACTGTCCCACAGCTGCATCTTGCTGCCGTTCCTAGGGACGCGCTGCGCGGCGCTGGCTGCCTACAGGCGAGTCGGAGCTCACCGGCGTTTTTCCACCGGGGCTGTAGGACACAGCAAGGTTGCTGCTTATGAGAAGTGGATTGTCTGCAGCCAGCGTTCAGAGTTCACCATTCCGCCAGAGGTTTCCAACGCTCCAAGCGTAACAGCTTCATAATAATCTTGGCTGGTAGCAGTAGCGGTGTCGCTTTGCAGAAAACTCGTAACTTGTTTCATTTCCTGCGGGGAAGCAGCTTCTCCTCACGGATCTCGCTGTTAATCACATTCCCTTTTCTAGAGGGAGTGAAACGTTTTCCTCTATCCTGGGGCTGTTATCTTAAGCGGATACGTGGGAGTGCTGTGTTAAAATATAAAACCCAGAGAGAAATCTATCACACTGAAGCTTTACAAAAGGTAAAGCTTTTGTTTTCCAAGTTGGTTTAAACACTTCTGTGTTTATCCTAATGGGGGTGCATCCTGGGCTGGGCTGTGAAATGCATGGCTACCTTGTATTTTATCCACACTTGGAAGTCTACAGAGCACTTTGTCCAGTTTGGGGCTCACTGGTGCAAGGAGGACATTGGGATACTGGCATGACTGCTGTTGCAGGCGGATTGGACTAGATGATCTTTCGAGGTCCCTTCCGATCCGTTATGATTCTGTGACTCCAGTGGAGGCCACCAGACTGGTGAAAAAGCTGGTAGACATAGGAGAATGGGCTGACAGGGTCAGTTTGGCCTCAGGCAGAGAAGGATGGTTGCAGACTACTGTAGTCTTTGACTACAGACCTGCAATTACTTGGAGGACACAAAGAAGGTGTAGCCAGATTCTTTCTGGAGGTGAAGAGTTGTAGGACAAGAGGTAATATGGAAAAGTCCGGCTGTTTATTATGAAAAAGGATTTTTACTATGAGAGTGGTCAAGCACTGTAAGAGGTTACCCAGAGGGGCTGTAATATCTTCAGCCCTGAATCAGCTGGTCATCTCCCCAAGTACCCTGATCTATTTAGACACCTTTTGAGCAGGGGAGCAGGATTAGGTGCCCTCTGGAAGTCACTTTCCTGTGCTTGTTTGGGTTGAAAGTGATTATTCCTATGTTGTGTCTTCAACCAGGAAATAAGAGCAGATACTTGAGTTTGGTGGTGTCAAGATTCTCTGCAGCATCACAGAGGGTGTTAGTGTCTCTGATTTCCCACTGTTTAGTGTGTTTATAAATCTGAGCCAGAGGCAGCATGACGAAAGAAAGTGAGAAAGGTCCTTGTGAAAGGATTAGCAGTGCTCATTCAGGAGGGAGAACACAGGCAGTTAAGTTCTGTTTCTGGTTTTAAGTGATTGTTGTGATATTGAGGCCTTGTCATAGCGTACTCAGAGCATTTTGTCTTCAGTCCTGAAGCTTGTCACAACGTACAGTACTGTACACAATGAGTAGTAAATGTGGCACTGAACAGAGAGGGGATACAGAAACTACACTGACTGAAACTTTTACATTAATCTTCTGCAAAATTGCAGTCTGGCCTCATGTCCATATTAAGAATGAAAGCTGCTGATGTCTTGGCATCAGAGAGTGATTCAGGTCAGAAGGGAGATATGAAGATCACTCCCTACTCAGCCAACATCTGCTTAGATCAGATTGCTCACTCTTGTCTGCTAGAGTTTTGAGTAGCTCCAAAGATGCTTCTCCAGGAAACTTGTTCCAGAACTGGGTCACGCTGATGGACAAAAAGTTCTCTTCAGAATTCCCCGTTCCAGCCCTGCTCTAACTGAAGTCTGTCAAACAAAACCATGCATGTCTATCTTTTTGACAGTGAGATGCTCTGAATAGTTGGACAACCAGCTGTTTGGTTATTGGATGGGAGAGGTGTGTGCGTTTGATGTTTTCCTGCAGATCCATTCAGCGAGAAGAGAAGGAGGACACAGGAATTTTTAATGTCAATAAGCTTTGAGTGTTCTGGTAAAAAATTACTTGGAAATTAATAAGATATTATTACCCATTGAAACATTTGAAGTCACTATAGAACATTTTAAAGGGGAAGACTGCATTTGAGAGTTGTTATTTGGGCCTTACAAAAATGTGTTGTCAGAGACTACACAGGTATAACTTGAAATGTGATGCAGAATCACTGGGGTGCTAAAGAGAAGAGAAAAAACCTTCAGTTCAAAGCTTGTGCTCACCAGAAATTCCACATGGTGTCTTGTCAAATCGATGGGAACTTTCTTGCAGACCTTAAAAGTTATTTTTCCTTTTTTTGTTTCTTTTTCCTTTTTTTTTTTAAAAGTTCTTAAAATAATTGTGAAGCTGCGAGCCCCAGCTCTTGCATACTTGTGGAGTTATAGTTTGCAAATACAGCTGATCAGTTAGCTCTGTGGCAGCTGGCTTTGGAGGAAGTGTGCTTCTGTGGGGACTTTTACATAGATGAACTTGATGCTGCCTGAACTGTTCTTCAGTAAGATTGCTTTCTTTCGCAGTCAGTGATGGGTTAGAGCTGAGGCCAAAATACAATGGGATTCTCCACTGTATGACCACCATCTGGAAGCATGAAGGCCTACGAGGCTTATATCAAGGGGTAACTCCAAACATGCTGGGAGCAGGGGCTTCCTGGGGCCTTTACTTTTTCTTGTAAGTAGAACTGTAACATGTGTCATATCTTGTCAATGGAATGTTCAGATAGACTCTGTGTCTTCTTCGGAAGACTCCAGGTCTGTTACCCTTTATTATGGTTTGCTGGTTTAGAATCTAAGCAGTTGGAGTCAGAGACCTGTTCCTTTGTCAAGTACAATGCATTCCCTTGGTGCTGTGAAAATCCTGAGGAACCTGAGAGATGCTGACATCAATTCTCTAAAAGTACCAATACACTGTGCTTAAACCCCATGAAAAGCACAAGACCTAAACTGATATGCTAAGAATTCGAGAACCTGATGAATTTTTCTACTAATGCTAAAGGTTTAACAGATTTATAGTGATTTTGATGACAGCTCATTGGTTTTGTGATGTGATGGGCTTTGCTTGTAAAATTCCTTTTTTATCTTTTCAATATCCTTTACTTTATTGGCTGTGTAATTGTGACCTGATTCACTGCTCAGCCCCATTAATCAAAACACTTTAGGGAATGTTCAGTTGGAATACGCGTGCAAACCTGTCTAGACTCTGTATTCTTGTCTGTCAGTTCTCAAGCTTTGCTATAGGTTCAATAGTTTAGCTCCTGCAGACAGTTTCTCAGTCCCTGATGACTGGAAACCGGATCAAGAGAAGAAAGCTCAGTGTATTTCTGAGCTAGAAATCACATATCAGATGGATATCTGCCACTGTTGCTCTCCATAAAAGGAGGCCGATTGGTTTCTTTGATAGGGTAATTCTTATGGTACAATATTCCAAGTCATACTGACAGTAATGCTTTATCAATTGAAATATGTATTAGCCAAGTAGACTTTAAAGACCTAACTGCTCAAAGATCAATCACTCAAATAAACAAAGTCTGATACTTGTTTTCAGAGGCTGTACCATCGAATGTTTTCTGTGATCATAAGTGAGGTCTTCTGTGGGTTTGGACTTTTTTAGTGATGTAGGGTTCTTTTCACCTTTACCAAGACACCTTTTACATTTTCCAGTTATAATGCCATCAAAGCGTACAAGAAGGAAGGAAAGCCTGAACATCTCAGTGCAACCGAACACCTCGTGTCAGCTGCAGAGGCTGGTGAGTTTCAATGCTGCTTTTTCTTACAGTTGGCAAGTGTTTGAGTCAAAATACAGTCTTCTATTTACAGACAGTTCTTACTGTCTGTAAATGAATGAACCATGGCTAAGATAGATGGATCAGTCTTGCTGATGAGTTGCTCTGTTCTGCTCAGAAGTAGCAGTTGTCATAATTCCTTTTGACCTTGCTTTCGCTGTGGATGAGCACTTCCCATATTTAGTATCTGAGTCCCAAAACGTAAGTATATAAATCTGGTGAAGTTAATAGAACAGTTGAATTGATGATGTGTTCTTGGAAGTCTTTATGGTCCCAGATTTCTTAGAAACTAACGGTCTAGAATAATAATGGAACTTGTAAGAAATAACAGTGGGACGTTTTAGCTGTGCTTTCAATAACCTGTAAAGCTATAACAGGTCACAGGCAGAAAGAGGGAACAGTTGCAGGCATGAATTTGCCTTTTTAAGCACTAGGAGTACTTTTGTAGGGTAAGTAGTTTTGCCATTCTAGAAGCCTGTGTTACATTGAACTGAACAAACTGGGACAAGCACTGGAGTTGGTATAACAACCAGTCGAACTTCCATCTGTTCTCAGGGGCCATGACTCTCTGTATTACAAACCCAGTATGGGTAACTAAGACGCGACTTGTGCTACAGTATGATGCTGGCCTGGATCCATCGAAGCGGCAGTACAGAGGAATGTCTGATGCTCTTATCAAGATATACAAGGCAGAGGGTGTATCTGGCTTATATAAGGTAAGAAAATCTAAGAAGAATTCCAGAATTGACTGGCACCGCTCAGAGGCATGGTGAGCCTTGTAAATATGAGTCTGCCAAAAATGGCAAGTAATTTAGCTCAATTGGTTTTGTTCTGTGAGTCTTCTTTCCCTCCGAAGAACTGTAGTGGAGAGACTTAATCAGAAGAAAAACTATTATGCTGTTGAAGTGTGGGAAATCACTGAAGAATAGAGTGTAAGCTTTATGGCTAAGCCATCTGCTGTGGGGTGATAGTGCTCAAATAAGAGTAAACTGCAAGCTGCTTTTTAAGTTTTTGGAGTCTTCCTATAATTAGAATTTGGAGAAGCAGGGTGGTGGTAGTATAATCCATCTTGCTGCTAGTGCTTTCTTCCGTTATCGTAGTCTTCCTGACATCTTGTGGAACATAACATATGACTAAAGGAGCTGCTAGTTTTTACTTTCGCAGTGGGCAGTTTCACAACTGCTCATTTATCCTCTAGTTATTGAGGTCTGTAATCTGGCATCTCTAGATCCATAAAATTTGCAGCCTTCTAAATGTGGTCTGCGTATGTGTGGGGTTTTTTTATTCCCTTCCATTTAGGGAAACAGATGGCAGCTGGATTTGGACTCCTGATTCCTTCAGGCCATGACATCAAGATGCATTCATCAGTGCCTGGAAGGTGTGAAGAAAGATATTCTAGTTCAGTCTAGCTCTTTTCCTGCAAGTAATGCTATAGAACAAGAACAGTAGGTGTTAGGAGTTGTCCTGATGACTGAACGCTAACTTTTATTTGCAGTAGAAGATATAATCCCTCCTGTGCTGAAAGATTACTGTGCCCCATACCAGTGAATGGCAGATCCCGACACCAGCAACAAGGCACCTTACTTACTCCTGAATTGCAATTGTCAGCATTTCTGATTTGCCTGCCTTCTGCTCTCTTCCATGTAGATAAGTTTTAATTTCTCACATCTGTTAAAGATGTCCTTCTGTTGGGTTCCTTATCAGATTATTCATGCACGTAGCTTGTGTTGCCTTTGATATTAGACACTTCTTTGTAGTGTTAATCTTCCAAGTGGGGAACTAAACCAGGTACTGTCTTTGAAAAAGCAAATTACTTGCTTAAATCTGGAAAGGAGGTGACCTGTACAGGTTCTCAGTGGCCCATATAACTATGCACACTGAGCAACTTTGATTCCATGTCAGGATTCTGTCAACCTTTTCTATAATAAGGAAAAAGTAACCTCTTCGAGTGCCTCTTTGACTTTTCCATACTGTGGCCTTCCCCCCTTTTCTGGTATTGGGCAAATGTTATTTTTTTCTCTTCCTTGCTTTGTTTGAAACTTGACAGGTAACCAATCCGAGTTGCAGGAGCTGTAACATGCAAGGCATGGAAATGTCTTCGTTTCAGATAGAGTTTCTTAGAGCAGATAGGAGTGGTCTCGAAGAGTATCACCAGAGAATGGAAATAAAATCTGAAAAGGGTTTCCTTCTGAAGAAGAAAACGTGTAGTTTCTTGATGGCTTTCCTCACTGAGACAGCAGCTTTTGTCGTTGCCTTACCAGTCACAGGTGGGAGCTAAGCAGCCTGGGGCCAGTCCCTGAAAAGGATCAGGCACTGAGCAGCACATTGGCAAGACTGCCATGATTTGTAAAATCATGGAGCAACTAACGCGCGTGCGTGCAGGCGGAGCTTGTGTCACACAGGTTCTGTGCATCGCTGTCTAATCTTGCTTTACTCCTTTTTTTAGGGATTTGTGCCTGGTCTCTTTGGAACTTCACATGGAGCACTCCAGTTCATGGCTTATGAGGATTTGAAACTCAGATACAACAAGTACAGAAACAGAGGATCAGACACAAAATTGGTAGGATTCCTGAGAAGAAAAACGTGTAGTGGCATCTGAATACATGGGGATTTATTCCGTTTGTCTAGGGCACGGACCAGCCAAACAGAGAAAGCACTGCTACGTTAATTGGAACATGCCACACATGGAAAGAAATACTACTGCACTTTTCAGGAACAAACTGTCTTTGTGTAGGGAAATTGACTTCATCTTTTGGCAAATATTTGGAGAATTTTAAATAGAGAAAGTTTTTTAAAGTGTGTATTAGAAGGAGGGAAACTGGGTTATTAAACATTTAAAAATCAATTAAGGTTTGGGGGGAAATTGGCTAATTTAAAGCATACTTAAGGCAAGTCTGGTAATTCTTTTGCTTTTAGAACACCATGGAATACATCATGATGGCAGCTGTATCCAAAATATTTGCCGTGTCAGCAACATATCCCTATCAAGTTGTGCGAGCTCGTCTCCAGGATCAGCATAATATGTACTCTGGTGTGTTTGATGTGATCTCCAGGACGTGGAGGTGGGCATGCAGAATTCAAAGCTTACCTATTTGAGAGTTTTAAAATATCATAACTATGTTTACTGCCTTCCTTGCTGACTTGCAAAACTCTTGCAGCTCAGAGCAAACAAAATGTTGGCTGTACAAAGTGACTTTGTACAAAATGCTGCTAATAGCAGTCAATAATCTAAGGACAAAGGAGGAGATGGGAGGGTTAGTGCTACTGCAGACTCCCGATTGTTTGTCTCCCTTCTCTCTTCCCTGGCAAAATTCAGTTACAGGGTAAAAAATAACATGGAGTTTGCTGGCTTGGGGTCTCACTTGAACTGGTTTAGGGTAGCACATACGAGAGTGTGGCAGAGTTGTGGCTAGTCCAAATTCCTGGCAGGAAGAAGTGAGCTAGCCAGAGCTGTTTCAACCGATGTCCCTGGGTTACACCAAGACCTGACTGCATTTGTAGTCTGGTCCCAGCTTCCTATAGGACCTTCAGACAACTGTTACCTCTCATCTGTTCATGTCCTCTCACCAATCCTCTTCCCTCAGCTCCACAGGGAACGTGAGAGTTCTCACCAGAGCTCTCCAGTTACCTTTGCGCTATGCAATTTCTGCTTTGGACAACGTTCTGGGTTGTAACATATTGCTAAAGAAGCATGAGCGAAGTCAGCTAACTCCTGGGGTGCCACCTGAATAAGTGAATGTTGTTTCAGGACCACCCCTGGCTCAGAGGCAATAAAACCCTTCTGGCTGAGGCCACTTCAAAGCACAAAAATAGCCATGACATCTTTGCGCTGTGCCCTGCAGTGCTGCAGTCTATGGGAAGGCCATACTGGCTGTGAGGAACTGCGAATGTGTGCATCTGCTCAGGGGCCACCATACAGCAACAAACTCCACCTAGAGCCCAAGGAAAGGTTGTGCAAACCACACCCAAGCCATTTCCAGGATCTGAGCTAACCATACTTACCACTGCAGGTGTCCAAGACCTCTGTGAAGCTGGAAAACAGAGAGCCAAAATTCAAAGTCTTTGAAACTTTCTCTCAGTCCCAACATGAATACCGTGAGGGAAACTGGGAGAAGTTAGATTCTTGCTCATTGGCCACAGGATTCAAAATTCCACAGGCATTGCTTTAATTCTCTGAAAATAACTGCTGACCTTCCTTAGTTATGTTGAGCTCAGCTCACTTGCCGTTACGTGACCTTAAACCACCAAGCCCTTCAGCCCTGATGGCTTTGCTGAGATAAGACGTGTAAAGACTTTTCAAAACAGGCTTCAGAAATTTTAAGGTATTTTACCCACTACCTGTGGTGTGAAGAAAGACAGTAAATTGCCCCCTCTGGGATAACAATAAAGAACCATCACAAAAATCCTACCCACACCCTAACTGCACTATGGAATACTGTTGAATGCTCTGAAAAGAAAATGGTGGGTTAGCATGTGATGTATTATGGCTCTTTAAACACCGTAGTAAGAAATGACTTTGACATTGTTACTACTTGAAGTATTTCTCCCAGTGAGAAAATGTCAGGCTTTACATTATGTCTGATTTCTGTTAAAAGACCTTAATGAAAACTGTATGCTTTTCTCTTTACAGGAAGGAAGGAATCCATGGATTTTACAAAGGAATTGTCCCCAATGTGATCAGAGTGACTCCTGCCTGCTGTATTACCTTCGTCGTTTATGAGAATGTGTCTCGTTTTTTACTTGGCTTTAGAAAAGAAAATAATTAAAGGCACGAGCTCGTGTTCGTAAGGAATCTCTATTTTTTTATATTTATGATCCGAGAGAGATTTCATTCAGCAGTCTTTTTGACACTGTGAATTGATCTAGTATTTTGCGCAAGGAACCTGGAGATGTTAAAACCGTGCCAGTACCTCTTCTGCTGGATGTCCCTGCGTTGCTGCCTTCCTCTCTGACTCAGCTGTGTCTGCCTGAAACGCGTCTCTGCAGTTGTGAAATAATAGCTCTGTGGCTGGATGAAGGCAGCTGTGCGGCAATTCAGTGCGTCCTGGCCTGACTGGAATAACGGACGAGTCTGTTTTGACAAGTCTCAAGATGACTGTTGCTCAGATGCTACTCCTGCAGAAGTGGAAATCTTCATACAAAAGCAACCCTGGAGTCTGTCAAAACTGTCCAAGTCTCATAAAAAAAGTATGTTTGTGGTTGTTTATAGCAATGTCTTCTGAATCCACTGCTCTGTTACTTATGATTTTAGGATACGGAATGTTCCAAATTCCATTGCTCATCCAACACAAAAGTGCAGCCTCAGTGGGGTGCAGTTTGCAAACCCACACTGTTTTGTAAAACAGCTGTCCATTCCTGGGTCTGAGTTACTACCAATCGGATGAAGCCCAGTTCTTGACTCATACCAGGACAGACTTGCACTGTGGTTCTTCCTCTTAGCACCAGACCAGAGCGCGTGTATGCACCAGCAGCCATTCAACTCGTTCTCTCTCCCCTCTCTGTCCTCTTTGAGCAAGATTCTCTCTTCATTGCTGATAACATCTGACCAAATACTACTAGGCAAACGTAGCTGGAAAACAGGCTTACAGTTGAAAACTGAGGGGGGTTTTGTGGTGAGCCTGTAGCAATGCAGCTTTCAAACACAAGTGACAAGTATGACCGTGCTTAGGTTCAGTAATACTCTCTGGAAAAACATTTTCTGTAATTAGTCTAAAATTACTGTGCACAGGACTTCCTTTGCAAAAAGCCAGACTGCTCCATTAGTGTCTTCTGGTCTGGTCTGAGGGAAGGACTGTAGAATACATCGATTGCTAATTTGGTGACTAACTTACAGTACATCGCAGCTAGTGTGTGTGGTGAAGATGTCTGTTTGCAGGCAGTAACTGCTGTCAGGCTTTTTGGAGATCTGTGTTTGAATCATTTTCTTTAGTTCTATGAGGAAATACATCTGCTTTCTGCTGTTACTGAGAAGGCATTAAAAAGCATCAAGAAAATATCACTTAGCAAAGGAGGAAGTAAAGTGGGCAAGATTATTCCACCAGCAGGGGAAAATTGTCCCTCTCATAAGGAGCAGAGGCCACTTCTCAGCAAAGCACTGGAATTACTGCTTAAAGGAGTTTCCTATTTAGCAGAAGACTAACCTAAAGCAGAAACAAGGCTTTGTCAAATATTTAACACGTCAGGGAACTGCTTTCAGTTTTGAGCTTAAATACAGAAATTGTCCCCTATTTCAGTCCGTGACTCACCAATACAGTTACTTGGGTTTGTGCACCTAGCTATTCATTATGTACCCTTTGTCCTCCACAATTGCATCCCTTCTCCTTGCTGCAGTCAATCAGCTCATCTCGGAAGGGGATGTGACCGTTATGGCTGGCTTTGGGACTTATCATGGACATTGCCATAGGATCATAGGATGTTAGGGGTTGGAAGGGACCCNGCCATGTGTGCTAGCTGAAAATCAGATGTCCTGGCAGCCTACCGTGCACACTTTGTATAGCTCCTTCAGAGCTACTGCCTTCTGCCTTCAGAGGGTGTTCACTTGGATTTGTTTTCCTAGCACACAGGATGAAGTTAATGAAACACTGAATTAATTCTGCCACCCAGGGTCCAAAAAATAGGATGAAGACCTGTGAATAAGTGCAAAACGAATGGAAGTTGTGCGCTGACTGCCCTGGATGATTGTGCTCTAGGCCCCGCTACTCGAGCATCAGAATAAACGCCAAGAGGCTCGCAGCACGTGCACAATCAGGCACTGTGTGCGAGGTGACATGCTGTGAATTCACACAGTGACTCATTTGTGTTCAGGTACCTTAGACTCTGTCAGCCAGGCCAATGTAAACAGGGCAGTTCTTCAGAGCAGAATGCCAGCTGTGTCACGGCTTGGGGAAGCCTGGCTGCCCCGAGTTCCTGGGCAGTCTGAGCTGCAGGTGAGCTCCTCCTGACTAAAGCTGCAAACAAGAGCTACCACTGCAAGAGGTGCCTGGGGGAAGTCTGATAGCCTACTCAGAAAAGCCCCTGAGATTTAATCTGAAATAGCTGAACATATTGCTTACCTCAGATGTGATGCTTTTCCTTTTAATTTTTGGGAAGAGTGTAGCTGTCTGCATGTTGTACATGCTTTTTCTTGGTTTTATTTCAGTATGTAAAACTGATTTTGTAATATGAACGTGGCCATTGTTTCCCTTGAGAGCCTGTGCAGTTGTTTAAAATGTCGGTGTGTCGCTTGTTGCATTTGAAAAAACAAACCACACTCTCTTCAGCAGAAGCCAGTGCCATGCTGGTAGGATCAGTGTTGTTGTCACTTACCACTGGAGGCTGCCGTCAAAGAGCTGTGACATTGTTCTTTCACTTGATCAGTGCACCTCTCTGAAAGCCAGGGCCTTGCTTCTGTATCTTCAGAACTATTTCACAGCTGCTCATCAACACCAAAGTGACTGTACACACATGAAAGGCTACGTCCCAGAGAATTGTGTCAGAGTGTTGAAGTTTTCTAGCTGTAGAACAGTGGAGACCAGTAACAGCTGTCCAGTCACAGACATTTATACTGAAAGCCAGTCTATTAAACAGCAGAAGAGGGAAGAGAGCTTACACAACCTATTTTTACCTAGTTACTCAGAACGAGGTATTTAACACCACAGCATCTAGGTCACAGTTAAGTCACCAGGAAGGTGTTGACAGACTTGGTCTGTGACAGGAGAGCAGCAGGTTTACAGGATTAAGGTATCAGGTAGATTTTAAGATGAGAACTTTCTATAAAGTCTTATAAGAAAACCAAACCTGTGTATCATAACACTCTGTAAAATATCTTGGTCTGGTGATCAATAAAATAGCCTGGGGGGTTTGGGTTTTTTTAAAGGTTTTATTTATTTGATACAAAAAGTTAGATTTATTCATAAAACAGAGGTGCTATAGTCGCACACTTCAAACAAGGGACTAGAAACAGTAACGAACTTAGGTTTGATACTTGTATTCTAAAATGATGATTATAAAAAGCCCTTGCAGTGTGCTCAACAAAGACTAGAGATGCAGGTGTTTGCTGCCTGTCAGTCAGATACCTGCATCCAGCGCTCTGGAAATACTTTCTGAAGACAGTTGTACAGAAGAAAAAGAGGGAGGCGTTATAAAAAGGGGGGGAGGGACTGTTATTTTGGCAGTTCTTCAATGATGATTCGGGAGACGGAGTTCCATCCAGTAGAAGCATCTCCCCGTGGATAATCTGAGCAAGTCCCGACCCAGATGGCAATGTCCACCAAGCCAGCATTGATGCCTTCACACAGACCTTCCACTGGTTAAAGACAAAAATCACGTTACCTGTGCAGACACAACTGCAGCAGCTGGATACAAGCAACAAGAACCACAGTTAATTGCAAGCTCATGTTTAGTGAGATCTGAAAGGCACTTGTAGAAATAAAAGCTGTTCCTTAGAGACCTGGCAACATCGGTTACAGTCTTTATCCACGACGCTTCTCGATGTCTTGCGGTACCTGGAGCAGACCACCCTCCACAGGACAGCTGAGGGGGAGGCACGCCTGCTTCCTAAAACATCCACGCTTACCAACTGGTTGCACTCAGCTATCTTTGTAGCAGTGACGTGGCTCCCACAGCGGCTGCCCTGCAGGGGTGACTGCCTTTTCCACGTCTGTCTGTATACAGTCACACCTGCGCTGCCCTTTGCCCCACTAGGAACAGACCCGTCGCAGTGCCAGACGCTGCTAGTTTTCCTGCAGTCATGAAACAGTGCAGGGAGGAAAACGGAGGTGGTACGGACACGACTTCAGTCCCCACTTCCTTGTGTCACGTCGAACAGTGTCACCAGTTTGCGTAGCAGCTCAGTAACGCTTTTCTAGATCGTCAATTTGGAGGAACTTCCGTGCCCCACCTGAAATCCCGGTGGCTATTCCAGGAGGAGTAAGTCCCAGTCCGAGCACTGCAGAGAGTGCAGTTTTTAAAGGCGGGATGACACCATCCACTTGGCAGGAAGCCTTTTGACTTTCTAATGCAGGCTGCACTCTGCGTTTGTAGCTAGATTTACTACTGCCTCTGCTCCACCCCTGTTCACACCGTCTCAGCGTACGTACCTGAAGAAGTCCGGTGTATATTAATAGTAGAATTCAGCTCCGGGCTTCCTTGATCTAAATATATTATCGCTTCAATAGGAAGCGGCCCGGCACATTCTGCTCCGTTAAAGGTGAAGTACCAGCGCTGGCAGCAGGCGTTTTTGCATTTCAGCCGCAGCGATCCACTGAAGAGCACACGAAGGGCACTGTTGGACCTCATCTTTGTAAACGTGCACTCCTAGGAGGAGACCAAATACATGTGGGACCTATTTAATTGTATTCAGGAAATGGATTTCAGCTTAAGAATATATTAGAAATCAGAATGTCTTGGCTGTTCTCTTCAGTCCCATCCCTCTGAAACAGATAGTAGAGCCTGGCAGCTATCCCGTGACGCAGAGATGCAGATCAGAAACTGCACCTCACAGGTGCCAATGGAGAAGGGGAATTATGGAAATGCCTAATCTGCTGGGGGTTAAAGTAAAGGGGCATGAGCTGTCTGAAAGCTGCACTCAAGTTCCATGCTGCAAGTACAGGGCAGTGAGAAATGCCTACTCCAAAAAGGCTGATTCTCACTCTAACCACAGCAATAGCAGTTACATAGTGCCCAGCGTAACTTCATAGCTGAGACTGAGCTGGGATTTCTTCCCCTCTTCTAGGCCTGCACTGTTGCGTTTGAAATTTAGAGGGTTTGGGTAGTTCCTGGCTGTCCTCCTGAGCAGCACGGATCCATTCTGCAGTAGCAGCAGCAAAGGAGTTTCAGTGAATGTCAACAACAGGCACAATGAGCAGAGAGAGGATGTGCATTTCTCCTTTGATTGAAACAGTAAAAATCCTGCCCTGTCCTGGGCAAGCTGGAGGGTTTTTTCAGTAGGATGACTTTCAGCCTTACAGATCTGCCCCCTGAATGTAGTCTTACCCTGGTCACGTAATTCTTTGGAAATGCTACTACAGAAATGGAACAGGTGCGGGGCTGTGAAAGGAGTCCGAGACGAACCCAAAGTAA
Organism: Rhinopomastus cyanomelas; assembly: GCA_013400115.1. Taxonomy (NCBI): domain Eukaryota; kingdom Metazoa; phylum Chordata; class Aves; order Bucerotiformes; family Rhinopomastidae; genus Rhinopomastus; species Rhinopomastus cyanomelas. The sequence goes on from VXBP01004335.1 coordinate 56,565, forward strand.
CTAAACCTTTGATGGGTTCACCCTTGTCAAGAACAGCTCCAGCAGGAAACCCGCACACTTGTGCTGCTCCCCAGCTCATCAAGGCAGCTCTGCAGCTGCTGTGGCTGGTGAAGAGCAGCCTGCCAGGAAAGTGAACTTACTGCTATCTTGCCGAGGTCGATGCCGTAATTGAGTGCGCTCCAGGAGCACTGCTTGAAGTTGGGTGTCCAGGACTCCTCAATGCTCTCACGCATGCACTCGCCCTTCTCCCCCTTCAGCCCGTCTCGCCCCGGGATGCCAGGTGTCCCAGGAATCCCATTGGCTCCCGGGTTCCCATCCCGTCCAGGAACACCACTGGGGCCTTGCAAGCAAACACCATTGTACTGAAACACAGAACAGATCTTACTGCTTCTATCCATCCACTTGGACAGTAACCAAGATAGACATCGCCCACAAGACACCCTGTTGTTGACAGACTGTTTCAAGACCAAAAAAAAAAAACCAATAAAAAGGTTCCACAGAGGCAAAAAAAACAAAGAAAAAAAGAAAACAGAAGCAGCACCCCCAGAATTTTCTGTAAAGTTCAAGATGCCAATTATTTTATGCAAAGATGCCAGCAATGTGCCCTGGTGGCCAAGAGGGCCAACAGAATCCTGGGGTGGATCAGAACAGGGGTGGTTAGTAAATCAAGAGAGATTCTCCTCCCCCTCTACTCTGCCCTGGTGAGACCACATCTGGAACATTAGGTCCACCTCACTTCCAGAAGGACATGGAACTGCTGGAGAGAGTCCAGTGCAGAGCCACAAAGGTGATGAAGGGAGTGGAACATCTCCCTGATGAGCAAAAACTGAGGGAGCTGGGTCTCTTTACCCTGGAGAAAAGGAGACTGAGGAGTGACCTCATTAATGTTTATGAATATGGAAAGGGTGAGTGTCAGGAGGATGGAGCCAGGCTCTGCTCAAGGGCACCCAATGACAGGACAAGGGGCAATGGGTGTGAGCTGGAACAGAGGTTCCACACCAGTATGAGAAGGAACTTCTTCACAGTGAGGGTGGCAGAGCACTGGAACGGGCTGCCCGGGAGGTTGTGGAGTCTCCTGCTCTGGAGACATTTAAAACCTGCCAGGACATGTTGCTGTGCAACTGGATCTAGGTGATTCTGCTGTGGCAGGGGGACTGGATTAGATGATCTTTTGATGTCCCTTCGAATCCCTAACATTCTGTGATTCTGTAATGCATAAATCCTAAAATTAAAAATTGACCTAGATGAAAGATTAAAACTTGTTGGAAAACCTTAGAAGAATCAAAACTTTCCAATACAGAAACAAAACAAAGAGTTATATGTTCATAGCTACTTTCTCCTAACCTACCATTGCTTGTGGAACTCTCTCAGTTCATAATATTTTGTTTATTTAGTTTTATTTTAGGGTTAGAGTCCTTCCCCCAATAGCACCAGTGTTGGATGCCAGAGGGGTCACCCAACTGTGTGTGGAGCTGGTGGAGCAGGAGCTGGCTATCGCGGGGCTTTTGCTTTAAAGTTCTCTCTCTCTAATCTGGTGACCAGCTGCTTCTCCCAGTCCCGAATCCTCACAGATAACTGTATTCTGCTCTTCCCTTTTCTCACACTTATTCCTCATAATCCATTTTAATCACACAGCTATCCCCCCTGTTGCAAACCAGACCATGAGGCACACCACAGCAGCTCTGAACTGCAGCCTTTGTCCTCTTTCCTTTGTCAGACTGGTGACCTTCCTGCTTCTGGGGTGGTTCCTTTGGTGCAAAACCCAGCACGGGCGTTGCAGGCTCAGCTGGAGCCACTCTGTAAGTAAAATCAGTGGAAGAAGTCTAGAAGGTGTAAGATGAGAGTTGAACTAACGGGTGCTGGCATTTCCTTACTGCCTTCACCAAAGAAAACACTGCTGGCAAACAGCAGTGAAAACAGCGGGATATTAGAATCAAAAGGACCGTGTTTAAAAAAGGTTGGCTGGAGGGAGGCTGCTTGGCCCAGCACACAGCAACCTCAGGACTGCAAGAACGATGCCAACGTTTCTCTTTCACACAGCACTGGCTATCTGCTTCTGCTGCTCTGTTCCTGTGGGACTCTGTTCATAACAGTGACTGGCTCTGGTTTCACATCTCACCACAGAAATCTCGAGGACGTGGGAATCTGGAAGAGCTGGGGCCAACAGAGGCTCAGAACTGCTCTGCCATCCCCTGCAGCTACCTCAAAAGAGGAGCTGCACAGCTTCCTTCCAAAAAAGTGAAAGGAGAGAAAGCAGTACCTGGGTTTCAGGCTCTGTTCCAACTAAATTTCTCTACACCTTCCAAACCAAGATCTCTTGATGCTGTCTTAGGCTGGAAATGCATAAAACATCTGCTAAAATGTCTGCTAAGGCAGGATCCTCTCCAGCGTCCCCGCACTCTGGCCTGGGAGTGCGTGAGCTCTGTCGGTCTGCACCACGGGGCTGTGCCTGATCCCGCTGCAATTTACCTGCCCTTTGCTGCTCGCAGAAGCACGGAGCGATGCAAAGGAAATAGGACTCTAAAGTACCTCCCCGTGTATGTAGCCTCCTTGCTCTCGATGTAATCCCATTCAACAATAAAAGTAAAAGGGGTGTGAAAAGGAAATTTTGCTACCAGCGGTGCTTCCCGCACATCACTTTGGGGGATTTCTCTGGAGATCATGGAAGAAACGGTCCTGCCACTGATTTTCTGTAGGAGGAGAACATCAGTCCAGCAGCTCACGGAAATATCTTCACATTTGCTTTCTACATTCCACAGACTGGAAAATCGCTCTCCTTTGGTCCATCCCCGAGCTGGGATAGCCCCAACGCCTCCAGCTTTCTGGCTGCTACCGAACCCGCACACGGCGGGATGCAGTCCTGGGTGCCAACGGGAATCCAGGGAAAAGCGGGTTCAGTGAGCGACAGCTCCAGCTCGCGGAGTTTCCACAGGCTGCTGAGGAGCCCTCCTCCTGCTCCTCTTCTGGACTTTCATCCACCGAGCAGCACCGACTCCTTCCACTTCAAGGGCTGGGCGACTGCAACCCGCGGCGAGCAGGGAGCCCCATTCCCGCAGCGCTGCCCTCGGGCACGGAGCGGGAGCTTTAACCGCGACCCCCCGGCCCCGGCCCCGCGCAGAGGATCCGCCGGGCTCCGCCCGAGCGCGTCCAGCCCTTCCCCCGCTTCTCCCCGCTTCAGCACAACCAGGGCAGAACAAAAAGCGCCGGGAGGACCCGCCGGGCGCAGGGGAGCGCGGAGAGGCCCGGCCGGGCTCCCCTGCGGCCGCGGGGCTGTCGCCGTTTCCCCAGTCTTTGCAATACATAGCCCCCGCCGCCCCGGCCCCCTTCCCCTTACCACGTCCAGCACCTCCCGCTGCCGAAGCGCCTTCTGCTTGCCCTTTGGGCTCTCGGAGCGGCCCTGCGGAGCAGCCGCCAGCAGCACCAACAGGAGCAGCAGCCGCGGGGCCGGGGCGCGGGGCATGGTGCGGGAGGGGATGCGGACGGCGCCGGGGCCCCTGTCCGCCGCTCCGGCGGGCAGCGCGGGGATCAATGAGCCTTTCAGAGCGCCAAGTCCGAACTGTCTCCCCGGGGACGCCGGGAATTTCCATCCTGTAACGGAGCGCGAACGTCCAGGCGGAGCCGCCCCACCGCAGCCATTGGCGATGGGGCCGGGGGGCTCCCGCCCCCTCGGGCCGGGCTCGTGGAGCTTCCCCCGGGCGCTGCCGGCAGCCCCGGCCGAGCGAGGCGCGGCACCTCCGAGCAGCGGAACCCTCCCTCTCCGCTTCCGCACGGAGATGCTTTGCAGCCCCCCAGCCCCTTCCCGCCGAAGCAGCTGTTTTCACCCAGCCCCGGCTGCCCCGCCAGTGGAAAGAGGGATAAAAGAGCAGCCCGTGGAAATCACTGATTTCGTTTGAACAGAAAAGTAAGGCACGAAATCCTCCTGGACAGCAGCGAACTGTGGAAGGAATTGGTATCGCCTGGCTGCACATTGTCCATTTAATAACGCAAGAAAAATCCTCGGCAACCCAGTGGAACTCATCATCTCATTCTGTTTTCATTTCACATAATATTTTCTTTCGTCCTAGTAGAAATGACAGCACCATAAAACAAAGAAGGCTTTCACACAATCATAGAATCATTTCAGTTGATCATGAAGTCAAACCATTAACCTAACTCTACGAAGCCCACCGCTAAATGCTGTCTCTAAACTCTGTATCTACAGGACTTTTCAACACATCCAGTGGTGACGACTGAACCCCCTCCCTGGGCAGCCTGTTCCAATGCCTGATGGCCCTTTCAATAAAGATTTGTTTTCCTTATCACAGTATCACAGTAATGATAAGGTTGGAAAAGACCTTAAAGATCATCCAGTCCAACCTAAATCCAAATAAACTCAGTAACCCTAACATCTAGATCATGCCACTCAGCACCTCATCCAGCCTAACCTTGAACACCTCCAGGGACAGCGACTCAACCACCTCTGTGGGCAGCCCATTCCAAGACCGGATCACTCTTTCAGTGAAAAATCTTTTCCTCATGTCAAGTCTAAACCTCCCCTGATGGAGCTTAAGACTATGACCCCTTGTCCTGTCTCCAGTGACCAGAGAGAAGAGACCGACCCCTGCCTGACTACAACCACCTTTCAGATAGTTATAGACAGTGATAAGGTCACCCCTGAGCCTCCTCTTTTCCAGACTAAACAAACCCAGCTCCCTCAGCCTCTCCTCATAGGGATTATCTTCCAGCCCCTTTAGCATTCGAGTAGCCCTCGTTCCAGCACCTCAACATCCATCTTAAACTGAGGGGCCCAGAACTGAACACAATACTCCAGGTGCGGTCTATCTCCTGACCAGCTGGCCACACCATTCTTGATGCAGGCCAGGATGCCACTGGCCCTCTTGGCTGCCTGGGCACACTGCTGACTCATGTTCAGTTTGCTGTCCACTAACACCCCGAAGTCTCTCCCTACCTGAGAACTCTCTAAGAACTCCATTCCCAGCCTGTAGTTCTGCCTGGGATTGTTATGACCAAAATGCAGAACCCGACACTTAGACTTGTTAAAACTCATCCTGTGGCAGTCTGTCCAGGTCCCTCTGCAGGGCCCTCCTACCTTCCAACAGATCAACATGAGCTCTGAGCTTGGTGTTATCTGCAAACTTGCTCATGATGGACTCCATCCCATCATCAATATCATCAATGAAGATGTTGAATGTCTAATCTGAACTTCCCCTGGAACAACTAGAGATTATAATAGAATCATAGAATCATAGAATCATTAGGGATTGGAAGGGACCCCGAAAGATCATCCAGTCCAACCCCCCTGCCACAGCAGGATCACCCAGACCAAGTCATAGATCAGTCTGGGTTAGAAGGGACCACAGGATCATCCAGTTCCAACTCCCCTACCATGGACAGGGAAACCCCACCCTAGACCAGGCTGGCCAGAGCCTTATCCTGCCTGACTTTAAACACCTCCAGGGATGGGGCCACAACCGTTTGCCTGGGCAACCCAATTCCAGGCTCTCACCACTCTCATGGTGAAGAACTTCCTCCTCACATCCACTCTAAATCTACCCATCTCCAGCTTTGCTCCGTTGCCCCTAGTCCTGTCACTATCTGACATCCTAAAAAGCCCCTCCCCAGCCTTTCTGTAGGCCCCCTTCAGATACTAGAAGGCCACAATAAGGTCACCTGGGAACCTCCTCTTCTCCAGACTGAACAGCCCCAACTCTCTCAGTCTGGCCTCGTAGGAGAGCTGCTCCAGCCCTCTGATCATCCTCGTGGCCCTCCTCTGCACTCGCTCCAGCATCTTCACATCCCTCCTGTAATAAGGGCTCCAGAACTGGACACAGTGCTCCAGGTGGGGTCTCACCAGAGCGGAGTAGAGGGGGAGAATCACCTCCCTCGACCTGCTGGCCACACTTCTCCTGATGCAGCCCAGGATCCGGTTTGCCTTCTGGGCTGCAAGTGCACACTGCTGGCTCATGTTGAGCCTCTCGTCCACAAGCACCCCCAAGTCCCTCTCCTCAGGGCTACTCTGCAGCCAGTCACTGCCCAGCCTGTATTTGTGCTTAGGATTGCCTCAACCCAGATGCAGGACCTGATACTTGGTCTTGTTGAACCCCATGAGGTTGGCCTGTGCCCACCTCTCCAGCCTGCCCAGGTCCCTCTGGGTGGCATCCCTGCCCTCCAGCGTGTCTGCTGCACCACACAGCTTGGTGTTGTCAGCAAACTTGCTGAGGGTGCACTCAGTGCCCTTGTCCACGTCACTGACAAAGATGTTGAAACGTGCAAACTCATTACTCGTGAGAAGAGGCCAATTCTCACCTCTCTACACCCTCATGCCTGCTTTTTTTTTTCAATGTCCTTAAGAATTAAAACCAGAACTCACCAGGATTCTTGCAGGATAACTTACATATGCTGCAGCCTCAGCGGCATCTCTTGAGGTAGAATTTCCAGAAGGTGGAGGTAAGCTTCAATATCGTTAATTCTTCTCCTGGAAAAGAAACCATAGACCTCTGCAGGACTGTCAGTGGAGACACCGAGCTGTTCGCGCTCGAGCGTGCAGAACCAGATGTCTGTTCACACCAGCCCTCTTCGCACTGGCACGAAGGTAGTTCCCTCTGCTGTTTAGGCCACTTCTTTCTCCACTTTCCATGCCCACACTGGCTCAACCACAGCAGCAAAGTGAGATTTGCGGCACAGGCCAAAACGGCCATCACCGGCTGCGCTGGGAACTGGGACAGATGCTTCATTGCTGAGGTTAATAACTAAGGATGGTTCCCCAAACCCACTGCGAAAATGTCTGGAATGAGGTGAAACCTTAGTTGTAACAGTTGCCTCTGTGACCGCCTCAGTGAGCTTCCATGACCTCACGGGCAGAGCCTTCACTAGCGGTGCCACTGCCTTCAAATCCTCCTGCCTCCGGTCTGTGTTGGTGGCAAGGCTGAGAGGACGGAACATTTGGCTTCCCTGTGAAGTGCGTGGTCACACATTACCAAGTGGCTGGAGATCCCCAGAATCAATGCAGGCTTCTGCTGAAGCACAGTCCTTCCCAGATGTGCAGCTCCTGAACCACAGGATTAATGTCAGGCATGATGGAGTATCTGAAGTACAGAGCACAGCATCCCTCTGTGCCTTCCACATACCTTCGCTCGGTGTTGGATGTAACAAAATTTCACAGAGTGTTAGGGATTGGAAGGGACCTCGAAAGGTCATCTACTCCAGTCCCCCTGGCAGGATCAGCTAGATCAAGTCGCACAGGAACATGTCCAGGCAGGTTTTAAAAGTCTCCAGAGAAGGAGATTCCGCAACCTCCCTGGGCAGCCCATTCCAGTGCTCCGTCTCCCTCACTGAGAAGAAGGTCCTTCTCATATTGATGTGGAACCTCCTATGTTCCAGCTTGCATCCGTCACCCCTTGTCCTGTCATTGGGTGCCCCTGAGCAGAGCCTGGCTCCATCCTCCTGACACTCACCCTTTCCATATTTATGAATATTAATGAGGTCACTCCTCAGTCTCCTTTTCTCCAGGCTAAAGAGCCCCAGCTCCCTCAGCCTTTCCTTATCAGGGCAATGTTCCACTTCCTTCATCATCTTTGTGGCTCTGCACTGGACTGTCTCCAGCAGTTCTCTGTACTTCTGGAACTGAGGGGCCCCAAACTGGACACAATATTCCAGATGTGGTCTCACTGGGGCAGAGTAGAAGGAGAGAAGAACCTGTCTCGATCTACCCTGCTTCTGATCCACCCCAGGATGCCATTGGCCCTTTCTTGGCCACAAGGGCCATTGCTGGCTCATGGTCATCCTGCTGGCCACCAGGACCCCCAGGTCCCTTTCTTTTACTCTGCTCTCCAACAGGCCAGTCCCCAGCCTATACTGGTACCTGGGGTTGTTCTCGCCCAGATGCCAGACTCTGCACTGCCCTTGTTATAGTTCATTACATTTCTCCCCGCCCAGCTCTCCAGCCTGTCCAGGTCCCGCCGAGTCGCACTACAGCCTGCTGGAGTGTTGCCCACTCCTCACAGCTTTGTGTCATCAAATTTGCATGAGCATCCATCCATATGCATTTCCTCACTTGGTTAGACCCATGGTTAGAGTTTCGTTCCGGGCCAGAAGCTTATAAACCTCCAGTGGCCTTGCTGGATTAAACAGCCTGAGGAGCACTTTAGAAGAAGGTTTTAGCAAATAATGATGACGCATCTGCTCTGAGCACTCATTTGACTTGCAATGTGCATTCTCATCTGGAGAACACAAACATCAACATTCTTCAGCAGCAAGACTTGCCAGCTGCTGTGCTTATGCTCTGAGGGGTTTTGATAACATTCGAACGCTCCTGAGGTCAGCGGCCACTACTGCATGCTGGAGAGAGACACCCAGCTTGAATCAGAACCAGGGAACCACCTTGCCTTAAGTCCTTCCTGGACAAAAGGAGCTGTCTTAATAAACTTACCTGAGCATCTTCAGACCAAGATCCATATTACATCCACTAGCAATTCCTTCATCTTAGCCACAGTGCCAGTGGCACAGAACTTCCTGGTTTTATATGGCCTTACAAACATGGGAAAAGGTGCATTTCAATGTCACTATAATCTTCCACACAACCAGTCTGCTGCTGCTGGCACATCTGGGCAGGCTCAGACAAGGCCACCGTGGCACCGTATCAACCCGCGCTCGTGTCTCACCACCCTCACTGTAAAACACTTCTTCCTTACATCTAGTCTAGACTGTTCTTTTAGTTAGAACCATCACCCCTTGTGCTATGAAGGGGGGGGGGTAGCCTCTCAGCTTCCCAAAAACCAGCCACTCAGACCTGGAGAGGAGGATGAGCTCTTGGCTGCACACGTTTCCCTTTCACCTCAGCTGTAGAATGTTTGAAGCCAAGGAGGTGTCCAGTAGGTCACCGGGTCTCTTTGCCTTTCTTGTGCGAAGTCTTCTCAACTATGAGCCCTATTTATCGGAACACCGGCTTGAATTCAGTCAGTAATTAGTTGCTATTCTTCCCTTGGTCTTCACAAAGTGAAACAACTGCAGTAGGAAAGATCAGGAACATTTTACCATGAGAACCTGTTGCCCACGATCAGCGCAGAGCCTGGGAATGAAAGACCAGGTTCATACCCCAAATGTGATAGAAGAGACCCCGATCCGACAGAACACACCCAGAGCTGGTAGAAGAGTTTCCTCGTACAGTGAGAAGATTTAACCACACAGAAAAAGATGATTTTCAAGTGGCAACTAAATTACTTGTGGCTTTTCACAGCCAGGAAAACCTGGTTTATGTGTCTAAATAGAGCAGAAGGTTCAGGACCGAGGCTCCTGAGCCAAAAGGGGCCCAGCAAGGTAAGTGCCAAGACCTGGACCCTTCATCTGCTTTTAACCCTTAACACTTTCTACACTTCCCTGTTCTGCTGATACCTGGGGACTTGGGCTGTGGTTGTCCGTCCTGTCTGCACTTTGCTTTGGGGACCACATGCCTGCCCCAGGGTGAGCAGCAGAGAGCTCAGGGTCAGCACTGCAGGATCTTTGCTGATCTGCCCTTGCTGCCTTTAACTGTGGAGTTCACCATTAGCTGCCGATTGCTTTGCTACTGATTATTTTAGGGTGGGTTGTAAGTCAGTGTAGAAGCTGAGCTCACAGGAGACTGCTGAATTTCTCAAACACATCTCTGCAGCCCGCCAGCCTGACCCAGGAGACAAAGAGCTGCCTGTGCTGCTGTACTGCAAGAAAACCAAAGCAAGAGCTCTCAGGGACATCTGTTACAGGTTTAAGGAATAGATTCCGTTTTCTTCCGCAAAAAGAACTTCCCCTTTGGAACTGCGTAAAAATCCATGAGATTGTGGCCTTGATTGCTCAATTTAAGTATTTGTACAGCATGCTCAATATTTTAAACGAATAAAAAACCTTCTCTCCCCCTGTTTTGTTGCTTTACTGGCACAGACCTTAAAGAATTATAACCTGCCAGGAGTTTGTACGTGAAGGGGTAAGCGCGGCACTGCAGTGCCAGCAGTGCTCCGGTAACGTGTGAATTTTAAAAGGTCGTTTGAGGCAGATTTTTCAGCAGATTATCACAGACAGCAATGTTCTGTTTCTGCCTCTGAGCAAAGCTTTGAAGTCTAAGCCATGTCAGCATTCCCTTTGGTGAGACTCGCCACCTCCAGGTGAGTCAGGTCGTGCTAACAGATCACTCTACAAGCCGTGGAGAAGACCCAACTGATCATCTGTATGAGAGCCCAAAGGGACAGGAAGAGGTTAGAAGGCAATAAGGAAAGATTGTCAAGGCAAGGGCAGCAGGAAAGTGTCTGACAACCCCTCAGAAGCTTTTCTGTGGAAGAAGATTCTTGTATCCACAGGCAGGATGGTGATGATGGTAGAGTTTTTTCAGTGTGAGAGTAAAAGCCTGCATCTGAGTGTTAATCCTTCTTAGAATCCATAGAATCATCATCAGGGATTGGAAGGGACCCCGAAAGATCATCTAGTCCAATCCCCCTGCCACAGCAGGCTCACATCACTGGAGAAGCCATGGAATCAGGGTTGGAAGGAACCGTCATCCAGTTCCAACCCCCCCAGCACAGGCAGGGACACCCCACCCTAGACCAGGCTGGCCTGAGCCCCATCCAGCCTGACCTTAAACACCTCCAGGAATGGGGCCCCAACCACCTCCCTGGGCAACCCATTCCAGGCCTTCACCACTCTCACGGTGAAGAACTTCCTCCGCACATCCAGTCTAGACCTACCCATCTGAACAAGCACAGTGCAGTCACCGTAGGAAACGCCACAGTGTTGCTCAACTGAAAGCACAGGGGAGAGGATTAATGCTTGCTATTTCTCAGATTAATTACGTTTTCTACTGAGATAAATCATGTTAGCAACGAGTCAAGACTATGAGCTCACCTGGTGCAAACAGATCCTTTCACAGCCTGCAGGGGCTTCTAGGTAGAACTTCCTTTCCAGTCCAAGGCATCAGCTGGTTGTCAGCTGCGTTTCTCTATAGCTGTTACCTTTACAACACTGAGCATCTTCAGCTGAACACAGCTCACGAAACTGCTGGGTTGAGTTAGATGAACCTCAATAATTAACTACGTGGGAGCAGTCTGCTAAGGGATCATCGAATCACAGAATGGTTTGGCTTGGAAGGGACATGAAAGACCACCTAGTTCAAACCTCTTAGAGGGCAGTGACACCTCTCTCTGAACCGGGTTGCCCAGAGCCCCATCTAACCTGACCTTGAACACTTTTATGGATGGAGCAGCCACAACTTCCCTGGGCAACCTGTTCCAGTGCCTCAGTACCCTCACTGTACAGAATTTCTCCCCAATATCTAACGTAAAACTACCCTCTTGTAGCTTAAAAGCCATTTCCCCTCACCCTATCTCTACAAACTCTTGTAAAAGGCCCTTCCTCAGCTTCCTTACAGGCTCAGGATATCCAGACACTTCCTTCCATAGCGTAAACTTCTTGATGAAAAGCTCATACTGAGACTTGTTTCTGTTTCTGTTGGTTGCACTGTTGGCCAGTCTGGCCTTCACCTCTGCAAGACTCTGTCCCTAATGCAGGATGCACAATGCTGGCTCCAGCCAGGGAAATGCTTGGCTTGGACGGGGCATCTGGAGCACATCTGTTGAAACAGGTCCAGTTAGATTGGGTTGTTCAAGGACTTGCGCACGTGGAACGGGAAAATTAACTCAGTCCAGTTTCAAATTAAATCTGCTTGCCTCTGGTGAATCCTCGTGTGCAGGGAGAGCAGTGAGGCTCAAGAGAAACACTTGCTCAGTACAGTGGCTGTGAACTAGTCAACGGCAGAGAAACGACCTGGCTGCCTCCTGAATCCTCAGTGAATAGAGAGGCCTTCTGCAGAGCTGAAAAGCAACTTCTCTTAACTACAGCGCTAGGGAACAGCTAGTGGATGTGACACAGGGCTCCATGCAGACAGGAGGGCATCTTTAATTAAGGGAAGAAGGGTTTCTTCTACACCATTCCTTTCTACACCCACTGCCACAGGCCGGTCCTTCCACTTTTGGAAGGCAGCACCTCAAAATAACCACATTTCTAACATTAAAAGAACAGATTTGAGCCGTTCGTTTTGTAGTGTCTCCAGAAAGCCCTTTGAAAAAGAAGGCACCAGCAGGCTGCAGGCTGAGGAAGAGCTGTGCAAGCCCTCTGGAAGCTGCTGTGGGGTGGCTTAGGGCAACTAGAGCTCTCTAGCTGGCACACACGGATCCACTGCACGTGCCAGAACAGAAATCTTCCTTGACTTGCACAGGCAACAGACTAGTGCAACGGTGCTGCACAGGACCAAGTACAACCCTTGTGTGGAGATGAAACTGCATTTGGCCAGAACAGCCGAAGATCTACCAGGTTCCTGAAAAGAAAAATGTCTTTCTGAGCCCTTTTTTGGGTTCCATTTTTTACAGTGGGTTCTCAGCTAACTATGCTCTTGTGAGACTTGACTTCTGTTCTAGTGTGGTCTCCTTACTTCTGGCCTTGTAACAGCTGTGCTTACAGCATCTCCTGGTTGAGTCAAGAAACTCTTCTCTGAGTTCTCAGTTTCCCATTGCCAAGTAGAGGAACTTTCAGTGTGTGTATGTCCCGATAACACCGAACGCTGCGGAGGTTGTATTTCGAAGGCAGAGTCCTCTCTTGGTTTTTATCACTTGTGCCCTCTTGGGTTTTCCTACTGGCTCAGTGACTTTCCAGTTCTCTCCAGAGGGAACCTCATCCTAGTTAGGTAGTTACCAGCTTCTCTCACAGTGTCCATTCTCAGGATGCTCTTCTCTACTAAAATCACAGTGTGAGCAAAACAGCTCCATTTCCGTGGTGAGTCCTGACTCACACATTCACATCTCATCTACTCAGTGGCATGTCACGTTGTTCCTTAGTTGAAAGGCTGCATCACAGCCCTGCCTGGAGGAGTCTGGCAGGAGACCAAGTCTCAGGGAGGCCTGTACCCAGTGGGCAACATGAATGAATCAAACTCAGTGCCAGGAAACCTGTTCCACTGCTTCAGTGTCCTCAAATGCTCTCTCTTCAGCTGGGTCATTCAAGACTTGCAGACAGGTATGATACTGCTGGACGTGGGTCCTAGAGAGAACACAGCTTCCCTGCTAGTTTATGACACTAACTTACGAATGATTTCCTCCACCTGACAGTGTCTCACTCTTGTACCCCTGCAGTTGGCTGTGATTCACTTTCATGCTGCCTGGCAGAACATGAGCAAGACAAACTGGGCTGCTTTGAAACTTTGTCAAAATGTAGATACTTTGATCACAGAGCGTTAAGGATGGGAAGGGACCTCAAAAGGTCAGCCAGGCCAATGTCCCTGCCACAGCAGGATACCCTAGATCAAGTCACACGTGATACCCCTAGATCCTGCCTGACAAATCTGGTGGCCTTCTATGGACAGGTCACAACATTAATGGATGAGGGGCGGGCGACTGATATCATTTAGCTGGACCTGAGCAAAGCCTTTGACACTGTCCCGCACCACACTCTGGTCTCCAATGGGTAAAGAACTGGCTTGATGGCCGCACTCAGAGAGTGGTTGTCGATGGATCCATGTCCAAGTGGAGGCCAGTGACAAGCAGAGTCCCTCAGGGATCGGTCCTGGGACCAGTCTTGTTCAACGTCTTTGTCGGTGACATGGACAAGGGCACTGAGTGCACCCTCAGCAAGTTTGCTGACGATACCAAGCTGTGTGGTGCAGCAGACACACTGGAGGGCAGGGATGCCACCCAGAGGGACCTGGGCAGGCTGGAGAGCTGGGCACAGGCCAACCACATGATGTTCAACAAGACCAAGTATCAGGTCCTGCATCTGGGTCGAGGCAATGCTAAGCACAAATGCAGGCTGNCAAGGAGGGAGTTCTTCACCATGAGAGTGGTGAGAGCCTGGAATGGGTTGCCCAGGGAGACAGTTGTGGCCCCATCCTTGGAGGTGTTTAAGGACAGGCAGGATGGGGCTCTGGCCAGCCTGGTCTAGGGTGGGGTTTCCCTGTCCATGGTAGGGGAGTTGGAACTGGATGATCCTGTGGTCCCTTCTAACCCAGACTGACTCTATGACTTGGTCTGGGTGATCCTGCTGTGGCAGGGGGGGTGGACTAGATATCTTTCAAGATCCCTTCCAATCCCTAATGATTCTATGATTCTATGTCCAGGTGGGTTTTAAATGTCTCCAGAGAAGGCGACTCCACAACCCCCCTGGGCAGCCCATTCCACTGCTCTCTGACCCTCACTGTGAAGCGGTTCCTTCTCATATTGATGTGGACTCTCCTGTGTTCCAGCTTACATCTGTTGCCTCTTGCCCTATTACCAACACAACGTTTTGCTCCTTAAGACCCCTTTGGTGGCCCTGTCTAATCATCCAGCCATCACTTGTTTGTAGGTAATTTACAAACCTACTTCATGGACATAAAAGTTGTTCTTGCCATTTCTATTCCTGCTGTGTGTCTCTGAAACACCACTGTTCTCCTCTACTTGAAGCACCTGAAGTTCTCTCACTACTACACTGCCACACCTGCTTTCTAGCACAGAGACCCATGTCCCTCCAGTTGACCTTCCTCCAGCACCAAGTGTCCATTGAGCACTTCCCCTCCACCAAAGCTGCTTTCTTTCACACAGCGCTTTGCGCAGCCATGACTATCCTGCGCAGCTCCTCTTTGTGCTGAGAAGCCAGCCGCCAGCTGTGTAATGAGGGCAGATCTCTGTGTGTCTAACAAAGTCTCATCAGACTAGTAGGAGCTCAAATAAAGCAAACTTCTCTCTTAGAATCAGTTTCAACCAGCCCTGCTTAAATCCAGGGAACCAGCACTAATGCAGAGCTCAGGTATAAACGTCCCGGCATGTTCCTGACCTTTTAATCACACTTTGGTTCTCAAGTGTTTTTTAATGGGAAGTCAGATCCAGCAGGGACAGAGAAGCGGATTTCACAGACGTGCATCGGAAAGATACGGTGAGTGCTGCTTCCAGAGATGTAAGGCGGAGCTTGCCCAGCTTACTTTGAATTACAGATAAACTCCAGTCCATTAAAAAGAAGAGTGTGACACGGGACGAGAGAGAAAGCGTCAGAGGAAGAAGCACGCGTGTGCACAGGGAATTGCACTTACTCTTGTGCGACTCTGAAACACCTTTGGTGCCAGGCATCTCAACTACTGCAAACACCAGCAGTTCACGCTGGCAGTATCTTTAGCAGCGATCACAACCAACCAGAGAGCGTTCAGAGACCTTCAAAAGACTTGTTCAACAAGTAGCCGGTGGCCAGGGAGGCACGGAGTGTTTCTCCTTTGATGTACAGCCTTCCGAACCGGCACATTGAGGCTGCACGGCTGGACTTCAAACGGGAAACGCGATTCCTCATCCTGCTCAGCTCCTGCACTTTTCAGTGCTTCGCAGAATGCTAAACTTATTCTCATTAAAGGAGGTCAGCTCCTCATGTTCAAGATGGAGGGGTTTTTTAATTTTGCTTCTGAAATTCAACCACATCTGATCATCTTTACAGTAAATTCAATACCCTGTAAAGAAGAAAGGACCTACAGTTCACAGAATCACAGAACATTAGAGGTTGGAAGAGACCTCGAAAGATCATCCAGTTCAATCCCCCGGCCACAGCAGAATCACCTAGATCCAGTCGCACAGGAACACGTCCAGGTGGGTTTTAAATGTCTCCAGAGAAGAAGACTTCACAACACCCCTGGGCAGCCCATTCTAGCACTCTGTCACTCTCACTGGGAAGAAGTTCCTTCTCATACTGATGTGGAACCTCCTATGCTACAGCTCACACCCATTACCCCTTGTCCTATCAGCAGCTGACACTGAGCAGAGCCTGGCTCCATCCTCCTGACACCCACCCTTTCCATATTTATGAACACTAATGGGGTCACTCCTCACTCTCCCATCTTCCAAGCTGAAGAGACCCAGCTCCCTAAGCTTTTGCTCATCAGGGAGGTGTTCAACTCCCTTCATCATCTTTGTGGCTCTGTGTCGGACTCTCTCAAGCAGTTCCGTGTCCCTCTGGAAGTGAGGGGCCTGGAGGTGGTTTCACCAGGGCAGAGCAGAGTGGGGAAGAGAACCTCTCTCAATCTACTGACCACAGTTCTCTCTAAATCATAAGAAAATAGTGTGATGCTTCAGCTTGTTAGTGCTCCGTTCCCGAATTATCTTCTTCTAAACTTAAAAAAGCAACCAGATTTAAAGGTTTTAAACACTGCAGATACCTCCCCAATGTGTACTAACAGCACATTTTAAGTATCACAAATATAAACAAAAGAACCCTTTTCCCCATATTTTATCCATGAATTAGTATTGCAAAACTCAGACTATTTTTTAAAATGATGTATCAGACTCATTTTAAAGTCTAGGCAAACTTTACTGTAGTTTTGTCCATGAAAAATAAGCAAATTAGGCAGTAAAATAACAGTCACCATAAAACTACTGTAGTGGTAGTTTTGGTGCTGTTTATGCCACAGATCAAATATAACTTAGTAGGTTAAATCTTTCTTCTCCTTCAATAGACTTCGTGTGCAACCCAACCAGTGTAATGCACAATGGGAACTGATTTTCAACAGATGTACTAGGAGGAAGACGCAGAAGACTATTTGACAGCACACACTTTAATGCCAGACGTTGTCAGTATCCTTTATTCCAGGTTTCTAAGCAAAGATGGATTCCATTTCACTTCTCATTCAAACTTGTTTATTCCAGCTTTCTGCACGCAATGAGTGGCTGTATCAGTTATTAAATTACTGGACTCACTAGCACATCTCTCAGAAGTAGGCAGTCTCAGTTAAACTGCTTCAGCTGATGGAGACGCTCCTGTAAGAAGCCACATCCTTAGAGCCTAAGAAAAGCCGTCTCTTTTCAGCTTTACCTTCTCTCAGATCACAGATGAAAGCAAATAATGCAGAACCCTTTTGTTAGAGAAGCTGTTAATAAACATCAGTTCTGGAGTCCCCAACATAAGGAGGGCAGATAGCTCCTGGAACGTGTCCAGAGGAGAGCACCTCCCTCTATGAGAACAGGCTGAGCAAGCTGGGGCTGTTCAGCCTGGAGAAGAGGAGGCTCCCAGGTGACTTTCTAGCAGCTTTCCAATATCTGAAGGGGGCTGCAAGAAAGCTGGGGTAGGGCTTTTGACACGAGTGCATAGCGAGAGGACAAGGGGAAAGGGTTACAGACCTGAAGAGGGGAGATTGAGGCTGGACATGAGGAACAAATTCTTTCCTGTGGGGGTGGCGAGATGCTGGAACAGGTTGCCCGAGGAAGTTGTGGCTGCCCCATCGCTGGAGGTGTTGAAGGCCAGGTTGGCTGGGCCGTAAGTAACCCGTTCTGGTGAAGGTGCTCAACCCTGGCCATGCTATGACTGTATGACTCTACGATCTCTAACAGCCTTCCACAGCCTGACTCATGTCTGCACCTCTTTGGGTTCCTTTCCCCTCATCGATTTTGTGGGCATCCAAATAACTTCCCAGTTACTATTTCACAGTTAAAGCACGTGGAGATCACAATGTTCATAGCTGTAAATAGTCCCCTGGGAGTTTACAGCCCGTAGGCTGCTCTTGGTACAGCAGCACCGGGAAGCAGTCTCAATCTTACCACCAACACATTTAACTTCAAATGACCATTATGATTACTGCTTCATATTTCACAGTTCCCTGACAATTTATCTATTTCTAAGCCCAGAACTTCAACATTACTTAGCTTTTTCTAGTTACCAGGAAAATATATGGGGTTTTTTTCTGACTGCTTAAAAAAACCCCAAACAATAAATTCAAGATACTCATCAACATTTTAAGGAGGCTGTGGCAAGCATGCAGTCTATGTAATCTACAGCACACCTTTACCTAGAAGCCGTGGAGGAAAATGCTCCAACCATCTGGAACAAAGAACCAGTTCAGTTTCTAGTTCATTTTCTCACTCCTTCATAGCTGTTGAGAAATATTTCAGCAGTCATTACCTCACACAGCCCTAAGAAAAAGCACATAAAGCACATCACAAAGACACTTGTCTTGGGTGCAGAACCACGACAGCAGCAGAGCACTGAACACGCTGCATCTCATTAGTAAGAAATATCAACTCAGCAGCTCGTACTGTACAACAGAGTCTTTTATTGCTAACAGAGGCCGTAGTAACAAAACTCGTGAACACGCGTGTAGTTACCCGTTTACAGACACGACTACAAGAACAAAGGGTAGTTAGTGAGCATTTTCCCTGGAGACTTGTCAGAACTCTCTCACTGTCCTTCTCAGCAGTGAGACTTTTAATGGGGAAGTTATAAAAGAAACAGCACATCCCACTGAAGGCAACGAATTACACGTGACAAAACGCAGGTGTTAGAATAGGAAGGTAAATACATTCAACTTCTAACACGTGAGAGACAAGATAAAGAAACCACTTTGGTCTACCAGAACTGCAGTTCCTGTTGATTCAGTATTTGCATGACTTTGTAGCACAAAATCTTTCTTGATTGTTCAAGGCACCACCACGAATGCTGCCCACGCTGGAGCACGGCACCAAAATACTGAGAGATATTTTCAGCAGTGAACAAGTGCAAAACGCAGAGCAGCCTTACAAAATGCACTGAGTGCAAAATCCTGCCTCCAAATCATCTCATATAAATCTATCCCAAAATGAGCGACTTATCTCAAATAAATCACACCGGCTTCACTGGAGCCAGGATTTCTTAAGAGCTGAACTATGGAATTCTTATCCACATCAGTAATACTTGCTCTTGAGAACCTCTCTATTGTAAGAAAGGTTTACTTACACGTATTAAGGCCTTTTTGATTGAAAAGATAATATGTTGCTGTAGGATGTACAAAGTTAAGCTTTGCAGAAAAGGGTAGGAAGGTCTTCTTTTAAGTAAATATATTATTGACCAAGCCTGTATATTAAGCACTCAGCAGTTTATTTTCTGAGAGATATTCCTGTAGAGAATTGTAAAAAATTAAGTTACTTGCATAGAATCAGCACCAAACACGCTCTGTCACTGCAGCTCAGTAAAAAAGCCCGAAGCGCACGCTACAGGTTCTGCCCGGGATCGGAAGCGTTTTCTTTGGCACGATGCGCTGGAAGCCCATGCCCGTTCCGGCCCCGAGCAGGACCTTTCCGAAGCAGCGTGGTGCCCGTTCCAGGCCGCCCAGGTGCGTGACCAGCCCCGCTCCACGTGCGCAGCGAGCAGTGTGTGTTACACACACCGGCACAGCCTGACGCCGTTACCGTCGCTCAGTTTGTACAGTACATACAAAATACTCGACCTCACTATTGACTGACCTCATGCAGTTATATACAAAACTCACTTTTATGTACAAGCTCATTGGCATTCCCGTTTCCCTTTCATATTCAGTGTAGAAGCTACCACCAACCAGTGCTGTGAAGGATACACAACTTTTAGGAAGCACTTACGAACCTGCGCATCCCTTATCGTAGCGACACTGCTGTTTGAGACACAGTAAAAAAGTGAAAAAAACACAAGTTACAAAAAAAAAAAAAGCAAAAGGTACAGATGGAACTTTCATGCCTTGAAAAGTAACAGTGCTTTCTGAGCATTATTTTAATGCAGATCATTACGAAGTGGTTTTAAACTTGGAATAACAGCTGCTGCTCTCTTTTTCTTCATTTGCTGCTAGCCAGTGCAGCAGTGTCCTAGAGAGCTTCACTTGCCTGGACTCCTGAATAGAACTGAACATAGCACACTATTGCTAGCTGTCCCCGCAACAAAGCTTAGAGTTTTTTAAGTGCAAAGCAAGATATGTTTTTTAATAAGGCACAGAATGTCCATTGTTTCCAGTGTTAGCACAGAATCCAGTTTTATACATGGCAAATGTTCACATAAAAATGCAGTTTTTCAGAGATTTGAATTGTTTCCTGAACCCAACTCTCTCCTGGCGTCTGAAGCAGAGTAGACAAGCAGTGATATAGAAGCTGCCTGAGAGGCATCAGGTATTTGGGAATAGCTGCTTTGTAAGGGAGAAGATTCAATGAAATCATTTTTAGGAGTTACTCTGTAAGCAATGAAAAAGAAAACAATTTTAAGAACCCTGGAAAAAAATACATTATCT
This sequence comes from Rhinopomastus cyanomelas, assembly GCA_013400115.1. NCBI lineage: Eukaryota > Metazoa > Chordata > Aves > Bucerotiformes > Rhinopomastidae > Rhinopomastus > Rhinopomastus cyanomelas. The sequence goes on from VXBP01004335.1 coordinate 76,585, forward strand.
TAATCCGTATCGCTTTCCAGAAAACACAGTGTAATTCTGTACATTCTTCCAAGCTTAGGGTCACCACTGCTGTTGTTTTTCACACAAGCTCCCAAAATGTTTTACCTGTTTGCAGTCACACACTTCTTGAGGTCACTGTAGGACAGCCTACAAGCTGAAGGTGTAGCTCAAAATAAGAACCGCAGAGCATCAGGGACTGGAAAGGACCTTGAAAGGTCATCCAGTCCAATCCCCCTGCCACAGCAGGATCCCCTAGACCAAGTCACACAGGAACATATCCAGGTAGGTTTTACATGTTTCCAGAGAAGGAGACTTCCTGAGGCTCCTGGGCAGCCTGTCCCAGTACTCTGCCGCCCTCACCGTGAAGAGGTTTCCTCTCATATTTATGTGGAACCTCCTATGCTCCAGCTGACATCCCTTATCCTACAAAAGCACTGAATAGCCCGTGTGCCAATGACATATGGCCACACGAAATATCTTTACTCTTAGCTGCTGAGGGCTAATTGTCCACCCAGAGTACACAGACTCTCTGGAGAGAAGACATAGAGGACTTACAAAAATAGTAGTAATACAGAAAGAAAACATCATGGTAAGGAGCCTTACCTCCCTTCACCTGCTCTCTTCATGCTGCCAGCCAGGCTACTCATCTCACACGTGCTGTCTGCCTTGGCTCTTTTCTCCACCTGATCCACAGTCAGTTTAGGAGTCGGTAACATTTGATCTCCACTGTTTTCACCTTCCTCAACTCTCTGGGCTGATGTTCCATCTGCCTCCATCTCTTTCTCAGAAATCTCTGTAGAGGTTTTAATTTCTGCAACAGTTTCTTGGCTTAAGTAATCGTGGCTAGTGATTGCTACCGCAGAAGTTCCATGATTTGCTGTGCCCCCCGTGCTAGTCCCCATTGACTTCGAAATGACCTTCAGTCTGTGCGAAGTGGATTTGTAGTGTTTCTGCTTATGTTTAACTTTGGAATTGTGCCTCAAGAAAAACTCACATGATTCCTGCAGCACTCTTCGACTCTCTCTTATTGGACTGCAAGGAAACAGAGATACGTCACTGGATGAAGAGGACAACCTTCGACGTCAAGTAACGGCTTTGTGCACAAAGCTGGGAAATGGCAACCAGTGATGCAATCTGAGCTGGATGTTAATGAGCACAAGGGAAATAAAATTCTGTGTGAAGGGAGAAAAAAAATCTAATCATAGTGGCTCCAAAGTAATGACATCTGTGGAACAATTAAATGAAGCACAGTTGTAGGTTTCTTACTTCTGCCAGCTGGCCCAATGACTCCAGTAGATTAGTTATCTAAGAGAGGAGAGAATTAGCTCAGAAGCAGCTGTATTACCAACTTCACTGTGACGTGCACCTTGTTCAAGAGAAAAAAAAAGTGAGTGCTATAAAATTGACTTCACTGATTTTAAATTCTTAGGGTTGAAAGCAGTTAACATCTGCAACACAAGAAAAATTACACAGGAAGTGGCGAAGGAGAGGAGAGGGAAAGGAAGCTATAAGCTCACCATCAAGGAATGCAGATGTAAAACAAAAGAAGCTCAAAGGCTGCTGCCTTGGGAATGGGAATCCAAGCAAATAAAATTAATGTGTAACACAGACATTCTAAAAAGAAGTTATTAAAGAAATAAGAATGCATGGACAAAACGACAACTGCAAGAAACTGAGATGACATCATCTGCTTAAATACAGTAAAAGTGATGTGACAGAAGCGATACTGAGGGCTCAACGAAAATTAACTCCACCGTATGACAAGTGTGGCAGAGGAGACGACTGCCACCACAAATAAACACTGTGCCAGGTGAAGCAGCTGGAACACACAAAGAGCTCTACACTGATGGCTGAAATGGTCTTCCCTCACTCAACGGGAAGCCAGAGCCGTAGTAGCCAATGCCAAGCACAGCAATAGGCCTTCTGCTCTAGACAGACAGCAAAGCAGCAGCAGAGGAAAGTGCTTCCCATTCGCCGAGTGTGTTGTGAGAAAGTCGCTGCACACGTACAACTTCTACAGACTCCAACAGGACTTTGCTGAGGCCCACACGCAACGTTTACAAAGGGCCTAGAGACAACCTTTAGATTACAGAAACACGTCTGGAACCCACCTGACTTTCCACTATACACTTTAAAAAACAGGAATTAATAAAAATTAACAAAAATTGTTCTTACTCTCTCTTGCGGTTTCTGTTGAAGAAGTTGGCCCACTCAGAACAGGTCTTTTTACTTCCCACCCAGAAGACTGGAGAGATGCCAACAATTAGCGTCAGCAAATATTTCATCAGAAACAGAAATATTTCTGGTCTTGCTAGTGCTTTTGCCTAGAAGATAACAAAGTTGAATAAGTACAAGCAGGAGAGTATATTCCTTATTTTTTAGATGCAGAAAAGAAATAGATTTCATAAAGGAGAGACTTTCTCCTTATGGCTGTTGTTCTTTGTCGAGGCTTGTATGGCAAACAAATGTTAGACGTGTACGGTCAGGTCAGACTTGGCCAACATCTGCAGCTCAATACACAGAGGAGAGATTAGTCAGAAGGAAATATTTTTCTCTTAAATTGAAAGGAAAGGTAAGTTGGGGGGGGTAATGGTATTAGTGCTTCGTAGAGAGTCTGTATGTATAAGATCTATCCTTTCAACTTAAAAGAAACAGTAAGTGCATGATTGGGAGCTAATCAGCTTAGCCAGCATCTTCAAGGAGCCGCAGGGCACTACACAGTAGTTTTCTGTTTATTGCAAAATTAATCCACCGCTTTGCAGAGCCGGAGCACAGGAGTTGAGACATTCAATGCATCACGAGATGATTATCTTCTGTTCCCATGCCGCAAGTTGTGTTTACGCTGCCAAGCTTATCTGCAAATCCCATCCATGAAAGCCACCATTTTTGTTAACATCAGCTACTTAAACTGAAGTTCGTTCTCATCGGGTTTTGATTTAGCCAGCGTAACAGAAGTCTAGAGGGCAGCTCAGGAAGACTAAGGCTCCTGAAGGTCACCCCCCAGTCAGCGCCCTTTTTGTTACAGGGATAGATCCCATCACCCACGTCTTCACCTCACTCTCCCTGTTGCCATTTACTCTTTCCAGTATATTAACTCAAGGCTGAGAACGCACTCTGTGTCATTACGCCAAGCTGTTGTATTTCAGCACTGCGAAACAAGTGGGTTTTGGGTTTTTCTTGAAAAGGCCTAAATGCCTCCTGGTCACCCGTGTATACTTTGCATTTAGGCTGATAAAGAGCTCAGCCTAAAACTCACTCAACAGAAAGTGCCCCTGTTAAGAATGGCAATAGAGGCAAAAACAGCCAAGAAGGCTGGGAGCTGGGCTCCTCTCAGCTTGCATTCACTTCAGTGCAGAGGACAGAGAGGATGTTGTAAGAACGCAGAAGGATCAAGCCTTATCACTCCATAAGGCCTGTGCTTATAGTCCTCTTTTTAATGATGGTTTGTTGCAAAGGTGGTAACTGCAAAGCAGTGGAAGATGACATCAGACACTCCAATTTCTTTTATATTTGTTCTTCAGCGGAAACAAACCAACCACAAACTACTTGTGATTGCAGGGTGCTTTGTATTCCTGTAAGATATTTAATCCACAGAGAGTACTTACCACAGGCAGATTAACTTTAAAAGCCTTTGCAAAGAAGTTGTTTCTATGAGTCAAATGTTAAACACAAACAACTCCACCATTTAAAGAGCTGCTTGGTAATTTTCCTTCCCTCCACCCCTTACTTCTCTTTGCTTTTTGTTTGGCATTTTGAAAGGTTTCTTCACATTACCAAAGAGCAGCCTGCAAACGACAGCTACCACGGCAAAAACAGACTGGAAACCTGCTTCACGACTTCACGTGTTCTACACCTCTGCATTTTGAATTTAAAAAAAGGAAAGCAACTTCAGTCCTAAAGGCAGCATTTTAAATCAAATTAAACTCAATTCTCAAGAATTATTATGTCAGCTTCAGTGAAAATTGACGAACATTCACCTTAGGTATTTTGATACTGAGCTCCACGCTCAAATATTGAGCGACTAGGAACAGATACTGTGAAGAATGATGTCCTCCTGACACAATCTGTAACATCAGGTTCAAATACTGTAAGGATGATCCCCTCTCTTTAGAGCTGTGGGCCAAGTGCTATCTAGCTGAGTACTGAAACATTTCAAAGCACAACTATCGCACTACTGATTTTGACTTTAAAAGCAACTAATCACTGCACGTCCTTGAACTGGTGACTTACGGTGAAATTACTACCTGCACAGCAGATGTGGTGACACACAAGGATTTTGTTCATCAGCTTTCTAACACTGATTACAATGGAAACTGCTACTTGCCTGGTAAGGACAAGGGATGTGGTACTGGTCACAGTGGTCAAACACCCAAGTTGTCTCCCAGATTTTCCGGTTCACCAGTTCATAGACATAACATCCAAGAAGCGCTACAAGCGGCACCAAGTATAAACCACTAAAAACTCCAATTCGGATCATAAATTTCTTGAGCTTCTCCTGGTTTCTACCATCATGCTGTATGACCTGCCGCACATGATTTAAAGAAATAATACCAGCTAAAAGAAGAGAGAGGCCGAAAAACACACACAGACACAATGGCAAAAGCACAAAGTACAGCGAGGCATCCAGATCGTAGAGACCCACAAAACAAACTCCGCTGATGTTGTCCCCTTCAACTTTGTTCATCGCAAGGAGCATAATGGTTAGAAAACCAGGTATTCCCCAGGCAACCGCGTGGAACCACATGGCCTTTTGCGCAATGGCTTCACAGCTCCATTTTCTTCCTGCTGCAAGGAACCAAGTGATTGTAAGAATCACCCACCATATAGTTCCTGCCATAGTGAAAAAATACAGAGCCATGAAAAGGATAGTGCAGGCTTTGTTTTGGGAGCCAAGAACAACCGTCTCACCGATCTCTAACTTCTCATCTGCCTCATTACAGGCAGTTCTGTTCCCAAGTAGAAACCCAATGAAGTACATTAGGGACACTATGCTGTAACACACAGAGTAATAGATGATTGGCCTCTCTGGGTACCTAAACCTTTTAACATCAATCAGAAAAGTCAGGAAGGTGAAAAGTGTAGCACAAAGACAAAAGATGGAAACTATCCCAATGAAGCTCTTTGCAACATCCAACTCATAATTTTTGAAGTACATATTGGGACACGGGGGTGCACACTGATCAATTCCTAAAAACTTGTAGCCTTGTCCATTGGTGGTGTGTAAGTGCCGTGGACACCAGAATCCGTAATCCCTTCGGGTCTGGCCGGCGGTCTTCTGAGTTCCATGCATGTTTGAGGTTACAGTGGCAGAGGCAGGAAGAGTTTCATCACATCTGACTAGCCTACATAAATAAGCAAAAAAGGAAATGCATTACTATCTCTCATTCTTGATCATAATTATTCCTCTGAACTAAGAGAAATCTGATTCTAGGCATTGTTAAATTGCACAGATAGCGTAAAATCTGCGTTACATGAAAACAATCAGACACATAAAAAAACCCAGAACGGGCTTCAAATACCTTGGGTTTAGAAGTCTATTTTAATACTATTTTGCTGTTGTGCTCCAGCTGTTTTACTGGTTGTGAAACCCTAACCAAGTTGCAACTGTCCCTTTCAAGTCAAATTACATCTAACTCTTTACACAGGTATAAATAAAACCCTACTGAAAATATTTTAAACATCTGCTAGCTGTTGGAAACAACCAGATACCAAAATACAAAGCTTCAACCAACAAAGATGACTGACAGTATCTAGTGCTGACAGGATCTAATATCAATTAACTGATGACTGGTAGACTATTACTTATCATCAATATGGACTAGAGTGACATTTTATTGTCGGCAATGAAACTACTCAACTGAAAAAGACCAAAGCAGAAAAGACAAGCATTGGAAAAAGTGATTATTTTAGCAGATTATTTTTTTCCATAGCTCCATAATGTTAATTTAAACATGTCTTTAATTGTTCAAGAGTTTAATAAGACATAATAGTCCCCCATAATATCCTCATGAGGAAGCTTAGGAAGTGTGGAACTGAAGAACAGACTGTGATTTCAATTAAAAACTGGCTATATAGAATCATAGAATCATAAAATCATTAGGGTTTGGAAGGGACCTCAAAAGATCATCTAGTCCAATCCCCCTGACACAGCAGGATCACCTAGACCAAGTCATACAGTCAGTCAGGGTTATCAGAGTATCACAGTAATGGTAAGGTTGGAAAAGACCTTAAAGATCATCCAGTCCAACCTAAATCCAAAAAAACAAGTAAACCTAACATCTACCATCTAGATCAGGCCACTCAGCACCTCATCCAGCCTAACCTTGAACACCTCCAGGGACGGTGACTCAACCACCTCTGTGGGCAGCCCATTCCAAAACAGGATCACTCTTTCAGTGAAAAATCCTTTCCTAATGTCAAGTCTAAAACTTCCCCGATGGAGCTTAAGACCATGACCCCTTGTCTTGTCTCCAGTGGCCAGGGAGAAAAGACCAACCCCTGTCTGACTACAACCACCCCTCAGACAGTTATAGACAGCGATAAGATCACCCCATCGCCTCCTATAACAGAGCCCAGAGATTAATAGCTCAGAGTCTAGCTGGAGAGCTGTAACCAGTGGTGTCCCCCAGGGATCTGTGTTGGGCCCCATTTTGTTTAGTATCTTTATTAATGCTGTTGAAGATGGGATAGAGTGTCTCCTCAGCGAGTTTCCTGGTGACACTAAGACAGGTGGGTCTGGCCAACTCACCTGATGGCTGTGCAGCCTTTCAGAACAACCTGGACAGACTGGAGGGATGCACAAAGATTTAACGAGGTTTAGTAAGTGCAGAGTCCTTCACTGGAAGGAGCAATGCAATTTATCAATACAGGTTGGGGGACGATCTACCGGAGAGCACTTCCGTGGAAAGGGATCTTGGGGTTCTTGTGGACAAGTCACCCATGGAACAGCACTGTGCTCTTGTGGCCAAGGCGGCTGATGAAATCCTGTGATGGATCAAGAAGAGTGTGTCCAGCAGATCAAGGGAGGTTCTCGACCCTCTCTACTCTGCCCTGGTGAGGCCACATCTAGAATATTGTGTTCAGTTCTGGGCTCTCTGGTTCAAGAGAGATAGAGACTTGATTGAGAGAGTTCAGTGGAGGGCCATGAGGGCGATTAGGGGACTGGAGCACCTGCCTTCTGAGGAGAGAATGAGACACCTGGGACTTTCCAGCTTGCAGGGGAGAAGGCTACAAGGGGACTTCATCACTGTCTATAAATCCATGAGAGCTGGGTGTCAAGAAAGACAAAGAGACAATCTCTTTTCCTTGTGCCCTGTGATAGGAAAAGGGGCAGTGGGTGTCAGGTGGAGCAGAGGAAGTTCCATCTTAATATGAGAAAAAATTCTTTACTGTAAGGGTTACAGAGCACTGGAGTGGGCTGCCCAGGGAGGTTGTGGAGTCTGCTTGTCTGGAGACTTGTAAGACTCGTCTGGATATATTTCTGTTTAACCCATCTTAGGTTGTATGATCCTGCTTGAGCAGGGGGGTTGGACTTGACCCCTGGAGGTCCCTTCCAACCCCTAATTATCTGTGTGTAACACGGGACATTTTACATGGGGGTTTTTTTAATAGCATTAGCAGTGCTGGACATATCTTCAAACTAGTTTACGTGAGTGTAGCTCAAACACATAAGCATTTACTCAAAATGGGATTTATATGCATCCGGTGCTTCAGTCTTATTTAAAAAGAACAAGTGTTGCATTCTAGCTTTTAAAGAAAGACTGTTACTTCAAAATATTCTTTGTCAAACACTATTAGGAGAATCTGTTGAGGTGGTTAGGAGTAAGGCAAAGCTTCTACTACATAATGCTCCACGTCTATTCAGATACAGACAATTATTTATGTCATTATTTTATGAGAGATCACTTATGAAATCCCCATGGACTAGGCCATCTCTAGTTCAGAGAACCAAAGCCAAAGTAAAATCTGTACTGTAACATTTAATGATTTAGACTTTAAGGAAAAAGCTTCTTTCTGCAGGAATCTGGATATTGAAAGAAACTACTGCAGACCTCTGTTGCCACAAAGAGTCACAAGCAGGAAATGCAGGTCACGATTTGAATAATGTACAAGTATCAGTAAAATAACCAGCCCCGTGCAGAAGCACTGCAGGGTCACCAGTGGTGAGGAAGGAACAGGAGGGTGATATTTAACATCCTGCCTTGCACTTCCAACTCACTCTAGGTCAATTATGAAAACATCACCCTCAACAGTTGTCATCTGGGAGGTGACTGTCCCCCTGTACTCAGCACTGGTGAGGCTGCACGTTGAGTACAGGGTCCGGTTTTGGGCACCTCAGTACGAGGGAGACACTGAGCTGTTGGAGAGAGTACAGAGGAGGGCAACAAAGCTGGTGAAGGGTCTAGGGAATAAGTCTTATGAGGTGAGATTCAGAGAGTTGAGGCTACTTAGATTGAGGAAAAGGAGGCTAAGAGGAGACCTCATAGCTCTCTACAACTATCTGAAAGGACATTGTAGAGATGTCGGTGCTGGTGTCTTCTCACAGGTGACAGAAGGAGTGACAGATGTAGTGCTGGTGGATATGGTTTAGGGGTGAACTTGTAGGTTAGAGTTGATGGTTGGACTCCACGATCTTTTCCAACCTGAATGGTTCTATGATTCTATGATTCCATGACCATGACAAATACCCCACCTGGTACACTCCAGCTCCTCAGGCCACGCGATTCCAAAAGTGTCCATCAACTGCTTACAGTCAGAATACACTTTCTCACAGAGGCTTCGACAAGGGTGAATCACATGAACTTGCTCCAGGCAGGCAGGGACAAAGGCTTTGCACAGAAATGTGTGGACATCTGGTGAGCAGTGAAGGTTCATAAGCGTCAGAAAAGGCTACAGGGAAGAAAAAGGCTTTGGTTATTGATTTTAAAGAGATAATTCAAGGCATCAAAATTAACTTTCATCACCACAGTTCACATTTGTTATCCCCTAGGTATCCAAGGATCCTCAAAAACAGGGTTTGTTCAGCAGTTGTGAAAGAGCAAGACACAATGGCCTAGGCAATTAGAAGCTCTGTTAGTACTTCTAACCAACCCCTACCCTGGGACCTTGGTCAATCCATAACTACTCAAACCTGTTTTTTCCAAAAGGCAGTAGGAAAGCCCAAGATTTTTAAAACAGAAAAGCATCAAGTTCCTTCATTTACCAGTCAGCTTTTGACAAATGGCCCCGAGATTTTTTTAAGGTATGTCTGTCCCTGTTGGTCCTTTGAAATTACATCCCTCAGCGTTAATCAGTGTGTTGCACTTAGCATCTCTCATGCCAGAGAGGTTTGAGGGTTTTTTGATTCACAAAAATGATGGGTTTTTTCAATCCACAGTTCCATGGGGGTACCAGTCAAAAACTTTTTCAGACTTAGGTAAAATAGCAATATTTTCTCTAGAAAGTAAGAATGAAAATGCAACATGACCACACACAGCATGAATTCCACAAAAATATCTTCAGAGATACTTTGCCACCCATTCTGACAAGCAACTAGCAATTTCTAAACAGCATTTAAATAAATTTTTAAATAGCATTTTCCAGCACAGCTAATAAGAGCAGTTATTGTAAGCCTGATACAGAAGATGAGTAACGTGGTCAGCAGGAGAAGCAAAGTTATCGTGCCCTTGTGAGGGCTCACCTCAAGTCCATTGGTCATTTCTGGGCCTCTCGTTATGGGAAAGACACTGAGGGGCTGCAACGTGCCCAGAGCAGAGCTACCAAGCTCACAAGGGGTTTAGAGAACAAGTCGTATGAGGAGAGGCTGAGGAAGCTGGGCAGGTTTTGTTTGGGGAAGGGGAGGCTGGGGGCACCCTCATTGCCCTCTATAACTAGAGATTGTAGAGAGGTGGGTGTTGGCCTCTTCTCCTTAGTGACTAATGACAACACCAGGGGAAATGGCCTGAAGTTGAGGCAGGGGAGGTTTGGATTGGATACTAGGAAGAAATTCTTTACAGAGTGGTGAGGCACTAGAATGGCCTTCGCCTTCACAGGGAGGTGGCCGAGTCACCACCCCTGGAGGTATTTAAGAAACGTGCAGACATGATGCTTCAGGACCTGCTACAGTGGCAGGCAGGTAGGGGGTTGGTTTGCGTTGGTCTTCAATCAAGTATTCAGGTACCTAGGTTTTTTGTTGTTGCAAGGTATGGTTGGACTCTGATCTCAGAGGTCCTCTCCAATCATGATTACTCCGGTTCTGTACAAAGAAAGCAAGGTCTGGTGAAGGAAGTCAGGACATTAACCTAATCTTTACCATCCTAACAGAGTTCCTGTTAGAAGAAGACACCTCGAACCTCTCACGAACCACTACACAACATTAGCAGATTAGAGTGGAGGATAAGCAGAAACCAAACGTTTGCAAGAGTTTTACTGCAGCGTGCTGTCTCAGGCCAAATACTGTTCTTTGAAGGAAGTATTCTATCTAGACGCAAAACTATCTTAAACAGACAATAAAAATGCAAAATTTTTGAAGGAAAGTCATGCTCAGCCTATAATTAGGAATCCAAGGACTTGGCTGCAATAGTTATTTTTATATCTTCTTTTCATCTTGCCAAAATATTTCTGTTTGGACATCTGAGAGTACAGACACAAGTAAAGAGCAGGAAGTCTGGTGCTCTTAAAGCACAAGCAGACCTTCCAAGAGAGACCAAAGGTGTATTCAGGTACCCATCCCATTCTCACACTGTCTGGCAGCAAGAGGGATATAATGAAACAAGCTGATCTCCCTCCCACCATCCTCTGAGTGGTTTAGGAAAACAGCTGCAGGTTTACTATCACCACTGTGCTGAAAGGACACCATCAGACCTCATTTCCTACCTAAACCAATTGTTCAATCATTTAGACTTGAACCTGTTGTACAACACTACAGCAGTAAGTTATATAGCACAATTTTATCAGCTACTCCTGTGCAAAACCACGTGTCATTAGTTTATTGGGCAATCTGGTCTGGTGAGTGATGGTCCTGCTAGGGGGGTTGGGCTAGATGACCTTTGGAGGTCCCTTCCAACCCAACACAGTCTGTGATTCCATGATTGTAACTCCTGGCACTGCAACCTAGTTTGTGTTTTGACAGACAGCTGACACTACTCTCTACTTTTTTTCCACATTGTATTTGTAATTGACATTTAGTTGACATTTTAATTTCTATTCCTTTAGAAATCTATTGTTTTCTATTTCCCTTCACCACACGTGAACACTGACCCCACATTACCAGTGACCACAAAAACTCTCTTCTGAGTGACAGCACTGTGCCCACCTACTCGTATGCAGGTTATTTCCCCCCATACTTCTTTCTCTGTATTTACCAACCCTAAATCTCATCTGCCATTTTATTGTCCAAGTGCATCTATAACAAGAACTTTGTGAACCTCCTTAGTGGATTTTTTCTTTCTTAGCAAATTCATTATCCATCCCTCCCCTAGCTCATTAAGGAATTAGTTGACTATTGAAGGCTTCAGTAGAGGTGAAATGGGGAACCTCTCCAGTCTTATCTAGTAGAGGGCAAAGTTATCAGCTAATGATTTCACAATCTTTGTTGTGGAAAGCAAACTCAGATTTATTTATTTATTCCTACTTTTCTTCTTGTTCTTTAGGCAAGCATTGGAGTTATCAGCACAGTCTCTTTAAAAGTGAAGGTTATTACCATGCCAGTCTTTGAAAATTAAATGGCTGAATCATCTCTTCCAAATGTAATGAGTCCCTCAAAAACTCCAACAGATTTTATAGTCAGTGAGTTCCCTCAACCGTGTAAAGTGTAAACTTTTGTCTCACATACATACAAATAGGATTTGTGAACCACAGATTCATTTTCAGAAACTACCTACTTAACATTTAAGAAGAGCAAAAGAGGAAGTGAATCATGCCCGGAACTCTGCCAGCCATTATGTCTCTGAAATGCAAGTTTCCCTTCCAGCCAGCCAACTTGGAAAGGTTTCATTTTAGAAAATAATGGGTCTGCATTTCCAAATGAGCCGTAAGAGCAAAATCTGACCAAAACCAAAGTCTTTGCTCCTCCAGCCTGTAAGGAGAAAGTCTAACGTGAGACCACTGATACTAGTTCTTAATCAGCATATCTGCCTCCAGGCTGCATTGGTTGTCACAGCCATCAACCATTTTTACTCAGGCAGTTAGCTGGGTAACCTGCATGCATGTAACATCAAAAGCTAGTTCTCTCCTCTTCAGGAATCTCAGGATCCACAAAGCAGGCTCCTCCAGGAAACCAAGGCATTTGGTGTTTCTTGCATGAGCACCCACTGCTCTATCATGTGGAGAACAGAACTGAAACCCCGCAGATTTGGCGATGGAATGCTGAAGGCACCATGAAATCCAACTCTCTTAAAACCAAGAACGGAGCTTCACAAGATAAACCCAAAAATATAAATTCTTATCTTCCTGCCAATGGGAAACAAAACCCAGTAAATGTGAGGCAAACTGGAACACACTTACAATCAACCAAAACCACCCAAACCCCACATTAACAGGAAAAGTAAAGCCAAGGATGTCTGTAACAACAAGGGAGGTACTGCCTCAAGCAATGGCAGTGAAGAACCATGGAATAAAACACTTCCCACTGCCTTCAGTGCAGAGTATGAGGGCCACATCCCTGTTCAGAAACCTCCCGGCGCAAAGCGGTCTGAACTGCAACCACACAGCGTTAATGCGTGAACACAGTCAGACAACCAAAGGGAGCACAACATCACTGGCCAGAACGAATACCCTCTGCATTGAGCAAAGCACCAACACCCTGTTTAGTAAATCCTAGATTCTTTATGAAGCGTGTCTGTTTTCTCCAGAGGCAAGGCAGAACTATCTCAGAAGTCCAGTTACGGAATGGTCCTACAAGCAACACCACAACTGAGAGGGAAAACAAATAGCTCAGTATCAAAGAAGGGTGTGTTCACCCAGCCATTTAACATGGTTGCCCACAACAAACAGCAACCTAGACATAAATGGATCTCGTGCTCAGGATGCTTTTGTCTTTTATACTTAGACTTACATGTCCAACAGAAACAAGCTCACTGTTCCAGGCAGACGATGCAGACACTTTGCCCTGCATCACCTCAGCTCTACCCCAGAAGAATATTACCACAGATGATCAGATGTCTCCAAGGTTGGGCTGTGTGGTATCTATTAACATCAAAACAAGTAAGTGAAAATGTTCTCTTATATTTTGCTGATCAATATCACTGAAATATTTAAATATAGAAAACAGTGGATCAAAACATCGGGGTCTTCGTTACACTCTGCTGTGGCAAACCTCTATGTAAGTGACAGGAAACATCTCGAACGGCTGAGACACGCAGAAGATCAGAGCCTTTGTTCAGCCTTCCGAGCCAGTTCTTTCAGACAAACAACGTGCTCTACTAACCACTGAGGTCTAGCTACCCAGTTAGATCACTTAGCTTAGCTGATTTAGTTAACACTGAGGTTAACCAAGTCACACAATGGGAGACACGAGCTGTCTCGGTGTTAAGCAATGGTAACTATTTCATGGTTTGATAGGAATCTTGTGACCTAAAGCAACAGCTTCACACCCTTGTCCCTTACACAACAGCACATTTCACTGTCGGAAGCAAACGACGGCTTCAATCTGAATTTCTACATTCATACTGCACTCTGCACCCCAGGCTCCTACCTGCATTAAAGAGACACAGTGATAGGAATATCCTGTGTATACTGTGTTCAGTTTTGGGCCCCCCAGTTTAAGAGGGACAAGGATCTACTGGAGAGGGTCCAGCGGAGGGCTACGAGGATGATTAGGGGACAGGAGGGCATGGCTTATGAAGAGAGGCTGAGGGACTTGGGGCTTTTTAGTCTGGAGAAGAGAAGACTTAGGGGAGATTTGATCAATGTTTATAAGTACCTGAAGGCTGGCCAGGAGCGGGGGGACAGGCTCTTTTCACTTGCTCCCTGTGACAGGACAAGGAGCAATGGGTGTAAGTTGCAGCAGAGGAGGTTCCACCTCAACACAAGGGGGAACTTCTTTACTGTGAGGGTCACAGAGCACTGGAACAGACTCCCCAGGGAGGTCGTGGAGTCTCCTTCTCTGGGGACTTTCAAGGCCGCCTGGATGCGTTCCTCTGTGATCTGTGTTAGATAGTTTTGTCCTGCTCCGGCAGGGGGGTTGGACTCAATGATATCTTGGGTCCCTTCCAACCCCTAACATCCTATGATCCTATGAATGAAATAATTCACCTGCTTTACGGGAAACAACAGCTCACCTAAACAACTAGAATCACAAAATCTCTCAAGTTGGAAGGATCATCAAGTCCAACTCCCTTGCTCTTTAATGATTCATAATTAATTACCAGTTAATGCTGGGGTTGGACTAGATGACCTGTAGCGCTCCCTCCAACACAATGCACTCTATGATTAACAACTCACAGTTCCAGACTTAAAAAGACAAGTACTGTCCAGTAAGTGTCATTGCAGACTTGCAGTGAAACCGCTAAACCTAAACACAAGATACTCACACACGTTCGGTTGTGGCATTTGGGAGCTACAGCCGCTGTCAGCCACGGGGTACAGAAACGGTGTCAAGAGAAGGGGCAGCAACAACTCTTCACGCTCACAGAGCTATTCTAACAGTACATCTTCACAGCACCTTCATCCATTTTCTTTACAAAGCGAATCTGTTTCAATTAAGATCAGTGAAACATGCATGGCATGGTTGGTTTCATCCTGCACTACCATTTCAACAGAGCCATTCTGGACTGGATGGGAACACCGTCAGCATCATACCCAGAGCGACTGACACCCTCACACAATTCCTAGATGGGCTGGCAAGGGTCGTACTTTGCTGATGGCCCTAGCGAATCAGCTGCCAAGAATCTGACTTCTAATTAATGCACAATTAATTAAATCATGATACATAAATGTCCTAACACTAAAACCAAATGAAGGATGAAATTTCCAAGTTCAATTAGATTCAAAGCAAGTTTGAGAAAAGACTAGGTTCATCCTATTGGAAGTTACATCAATGGATTCAGATCAAAGACAAGTTAAAGACTTTTAAGTTGGTATGTAGAGCTTCAGAAGCTACTTTGCAGGAGGCTAAGGCAATTTAAACATCCACATCTTGTTGCTACTTGCCTGCTAGAAGTTGCTACTTACAGCAAAGCCACAAAACAGAAATGTGGGTGCAGCTCGCAAACATTAGTGCAATGTCAACCATCCTTTAAACTACCAGTGTAGATGGAATGAATTTGGGGGGGCCCACAGACTTCATGTCGCTACTTGAGCCATGGGTACTAACTGCCTATTGCTGCCAGCAGAAAGCATCAGTCACTGTCTGTATTTTCTAAACTACATGGGTAACTCCTCCAAAAACTCTTTTAAAAGGATACAAGAGTTCAATGGGGGGCCACGAGGATGATTACGGGACTGGAGCACTTGTCTTATGAGGAGAGAATGAGACACCTGGGACTTTCCAGCTTGGAGGGGAGAAGGTTTCAAGAGGATTTAATCACTGCCTATAAATTCATGAGGGCTGGGTGTCAAGAAGAAATAGACAATCTCTTTGCACTTGCATCCTGTGATAAACGGGTGTCAGCTGGAGCACAGGAAGTTCCAGCTCAACATGAGCAAAAAAATTTACTGTAAGGATTGGCCTTCAAATGGCTCCGATCAAAGTGTGGGAAGAGCTTAACTTCCAACAGTTGAGAAGCTGAACTGCTCCCAGCAGCCCATGGCCATACAGGTGTTGAAGTTGGCAGCAATGAACTCCTGAAACACCACACCACTGTTTAGAAGGCAAAGTCAGATGGCAGTTGATCCAAAACCCAGGCCACACAACTGTTCAATGAGCTGAATCACTCATCACCAAAATGTTCAACATTATTTGCCACAGAAAGCATACTTGCAAACTTTTGAGCATCGTTCACCTCTACATGTGCAAGACACTGATCCATATAATCAGGTTTGAACCTTCACAGTAGCTGTTACCGGGAATTCCAGTCAGACATCCTAACAAGATAAGGACAGTGCTGGTCTCTTGTCCCAAATTAGTAATGATAGGAGGAGAGAAAAGAAACGCTCCCAAGTTGCGTCAGGGGAGGCTTAGATTGGATATTAGGAAGAATTTCTTTAGGAAGAGCGTGGTTGGGCACTGGAACAGGCTGCCCAGGCCAGTGGTGGAGTCATCATCCCTGGAGGTGTTTAAAAAATGAGTAGCTAGAGCACTTGAGGCCACGGTCTAGGGGTTAGGGAGATGTTGGGATGAGGGCTGGACTTGATCATCCTGGAAGTCCTCTCCAACCATAATGATTCTATGATTCTAAGGCACATGGGGACCTTTCCAAAGGTCAGTAAGGCAGCAAGGCACTCACACACTTCAACAAAACATACAACAAACCCCACAAACTCCTGAAACCTATTCCAACACCACAGCTGGGCACCAAACTTGCAGTATCCACAGACACATCCACAAGGACAACTCTGCTTTTCACTCCCTTGGGCTCTGGACTGTTTTGCATTAACTAGCAACTACAGAATTTCTTCCTGTAGTAAAACGGCTTAGTTCCATGTTTTCCCACTAAGTATTTTTCCTTAGTATGAAATACCTCTATCCCTGCATTTTTAAACTACAGTAAAAGGCTAGAAACAATGAAAACAGGAATATTACATCTCGCTAAGAATTAATTCTGAAGCAAACTGAAGTACATGCGCTCCAAGACTTTCTGAAAGAGCTTATTAGGAAAATTCACTGCAGTTTGTGGTTGTAACCTAAATTATAGCTTGATCTAAAACATGGATATTGCAGCCTCTGCAATTCACAGTCCAAAACAAACAGGAGAGCTTTCCCAAGCACTGCAGAACTGAAGCTTTATACAAAGTTCTCAACCATATGTGGTTTTACCATATATAGAGAACATAAAGGACAGATACAAAATAAGTGAAGGGAAGTTTACTGTAGGCTCTCAAGCATCTCAAGTCTACACAGACCTTCATTACATCCGGACTGTGGTTGCAGAAGAACCTCAAAATAATCTTCCATTTTTCATGTATTTCCCATGTATTGCAGGAATAAATTGATCTATTCATTAACTTTTTGTGTAGAATACAATTTAGAGGATTACCAGTAATACTGTGATAGATTGCTTGGTACCTCTCCTTCTCTGGAGAGGTTTGGAGCCTGCCTGGACATGGCAGTTTGATCTGGGGCATCCTGCTGTGGCAGGGGGATTGGACTGGATGATCTTTCAAGGTCCCTTCCAATCCCTGATGTTCTGTGATTCTGTGACCTATAAAAAAACTCCTCCTTTGAAGGGAATTCCAGCAGAAGTCTTGCTCTGCTTCCCAAAATGTCTGGCCTGACTCACGTTTCCCTATATTTCTGAGTGTGGAACCACACCTGAGTGAAGTTACCACAGCAGCAACCTTGCACCATGTGAAGAGGAGGAAGCTCCTTGCCTGGTTCACACACAAACTACATCAGGAAAATCTCAACCATGACAGGATTGCTTTTCTCAAGGAATCTTCTGTCAGCGTTCTGCACCAAAGTAAAGCGATCAGGAGACAGATTCACAAAGAGGACTGGCTACTGCAACAGGAATCTGTCTTCCAGGCACTTGACAAATTCCTCATAGCAGTTTCCAGATCTGATGTCCACACTTTGAGGCACCAGAGAGTGACATTCACAGAGCTTACGAAGAAGAGATAACCTCCAAGGAAAATACTTAAGAAGGGAGGAGCCAGACAGTACAAATCTCCAAAAGTTAGGTGGCCAAGACCAAGCTCCAAGATAGTCTTTATGCAACAGGCTGCTTCTACACATGCTCAGCAATCTATGCTTGGATTCATTCAGTAGCTCAGTGACTGGTATGCTCCTGGGACAGAAACTGGGGATCCTGTTCCACTGGGAATTTAAGAATTTTAAATGAGGTTGTATAGAATCAACAGAGAAAAGCAAAAGCCATTTCAGTGCCAGAAAGCCTTGCAATCTGCAGGTAGAGATTCAGCTGCCATCACAAACTCAGCCTGGAACGGACCAAGAGCTCTCTTGCTCACAAACTACTTAACTGCCCTTTTCTAAACCCAAGACACACTAATACTGGGAGGACACCACAGCATTTGATGTCCTTTACCATCACAGAACGGTGAAAGAGCCAGGTTCTGTAGGTGCAAAGGCATCTGAACCAGCTCTGCAGAGCCCAGCACCCCAGCCAGGTGTCATTTCTACACAGCGGCCGATCTGGCTCTGAGCCTCCCCAGAAGCAACAGCTTTGGCTTAAACCTCTCTCCACGAGACCTGAGAAAGCACTGCAAAGACCCACACTTCTGCTGGCATCGGTTTTACCACTCTTCACACATGTGGGCTTCTGGTTAGCGGGGGGCAGAGATATGGGAAGTAGGTTTGGAAGTCGCCCAGTTCAAAGTTAATTCCCATGCTAACAGGGAATAACAAACTGCAACCCTCTGCCTCCCAAATCCAACGAAACTAAGAATAACTGCATCCACTGGTTTCTTGCCTGTATCTCACCATGTCAGTGTCTCAAGCAGTGGCCAACTGGAAAGAATGAAATCAGAAGACAGCGGTAAGGACTGCAGTTAGTGAAGGAGGTAACTGCAGCTCCATGGGCTTCAGCTCAGTCCTCTGATATGTGTACACCTGACTGATTTCTCTTCATCACAAAAAAGAAGGGTGGATTACTGAAAGTTTACACAAAATTAGAAATGTTAACAATTTTCCTGCAGTACAGTACCAAATGCTTTCCTGAACTTTAAACAGACTGGGTGAATCCCTTGAGAATCTGCACAAATCACTTCTGCCATGCACATGGATTGACAGGGAGGATGGGATCTTCTGAATGAATTCTCAGTAACACAGACCAACTCAGGCACAGTGCTAGAAACAACTGACTCACGACTGTGAGACACAGAGCAGAGCAGATTCAAAAGAACAATGGAAAACTGGATGGCAGCCCTGGTTTGTTTGTGTTTGGGAAGCTTTCCCAGTGTAGCCGACTTTCCATGTACTTAGCATCTGCTCTAACTTGTGATCTAGAGTCAAACTCTTCTGGGAAGATGAGTGTGCATGCTAAACAGAAAACCAGGACTTCCACTTAGAATTCACTTTTATAGCTGTCTGTGGTAGGTTCAAGACCACAATTAAAGATAAAGGAAAAGAAAACAAAGCAGTTAGGTCTCGATGAGATCTTGGAGAGAATTCTCCAGAGAATGGATAGCTTAGGCAAAATCGAGAAGGATTCATTAACTCTATAACTGCATACAGAAAAGAAGAATCATAGAATCATTACAGATTGGAAGGGACCTCAAAAGATCATCTAGTCCAATCCCCCCGCAACAGCAGCATCACCTAGACCAAGTCACACAAGAACACATCCAGCAGGACCTTGAACAACTCAATTGATGGAGACTCCACAACCACCCTGGGCAGCCTGTTCCAGTGCTCTGTCACCCTCACCGTGAAGAAGTTTCTTCTCAGGTTGATGTGGAACATCCTATGTTCTAGCTTACAACCACTGCCCCTCATGCTCTCATACATGACACTGAGAACAGCCCAGTTCCATCCTC
>VXBP01004336.1:0-15822 GCA_013400115.1 Rhinopomastus cyanomelas
TGCCCTGTAAACAGAGCCGTGATTGTAGAATCCAACTTTATCTCATGGAATTGCACCAAGCAGATCTCTGAGGCAGCCAAAGTCTGCTTTCCTGAAATTCAGGGTTGAAAGCTCACTGTGTGACTTTCTTGCTGTCGTAAGGATTCTGGACTCAATCATGTAATGGTTGCTCAACCAAGGCTGTACAATCCCATGATCTCCTTCTTGGAGAGTCCCTTTGCTGTGTCAGGTTTATTTGTCATTGCTTATGAGTTTGTGGAGGCCTTTCTGTCCAGATGGGAGAGAAGATAATGTACAGTAGGTTGCACTAGGTTTATTTTCATTTCTGCCTCATATTATCTATCCTCATGATTCTTTAAATCCAAACTTCTCTGATTTTTGCATAGTTGGTTTGGCAAATATTTTTTCAGTCTGGATGTATTAGGATATAAAAATTGTCTTTTCTTCCTGGGATCAATTTTGTGATCAGAACTATTTGAGCTGTAGCAGAAGCTACAGAAGAAAAAGTGGCTGCCCAAATCTCAGTTTCTGCAAGTAAGCACAGGCTAGTCTGAAATACTGAGTGTTGGTTAGAAGAGACTTTAGAGTAGTAAACAACAGCAGCATTATGGAACCACAGAATGGTTTAGGTTGGAAGGGAGCTCAGAACTCACCCAGTGCCAACCCCCTGACATAAGCAGTGACACCTCTCATCAGACCAAGTTGCCCAGAGCCCTGTCCAACCTGGCCTTGAACACTGCTCTTTTTTTTTTTTCCTCCCTCCCTGATTTTAAATGAATTTGGGACCGTTTTGTGGACAGGAAATGGGAACAGCTGTTGTAAATAAAAAAGCAATAATGAAAGGGCGTTGAAGTACCTCATTTGGGAGTGGCCAAATCCCTCATGGAACTGAATTATGGTTTCACAAGCTGTTTGAAACCAAACTTAGTTCTTAAACTGCCCTCTTGCATCCTTTGTGTACTGCAACCTTATAAGTTTTCTTACCAGGTCCATAAAGCTATTAAGGATGTTTTTGTATTAATTGTTGTAAATTTGTAAAATGGAAGGAAGGGTTTTTAAGATGTTACACTTGACTACTGAAGCTTCATCTGAAATTAATATTATTAATTTTATATTATTAATGTTTCTTCCTTCTTTAGTTCTATTGTGGGGTTTGAATGTTGAATTCTTGTTACACTGGTAGCAAAACAAAATACATCCAGAAATTCCAAAAATCTGTTTGTGACTAAAACTTAAAAATTCTTGACAAAACTCCCTTAAATATAGTGCATTGGCTTCAGGCTTTCTCTTGCATTTGCCCTGCAGCACAGGCAATTAAACATGGAATGGGGGAACTTAGTTAATGTAATGTGTATTGAAGACTTGCATTGAGGAGTCGCTTTGAACACCTGGAACCTACTTGTGAATGAAGATATCCTGGACACACAACTAGCACAGGGTAGATGTCTGTGATCGCCTTGGGAGTTACTCAATAGACATTGGTGCTTTATTATCTTGCAACAGGAGGCAGCTGCTGGTATTCTGTACTTTTTGCCTCTGCCTGTGTGTGTGTTTGGAAATGTGGTGTTAGAAAAGTGAAGCTTGGCAGAAATCTTCAATCTGCTCTTTTTAAAAAATTGTTTATTATCACTCTTAATATATATGATTTTTTAAAATGTAGATGTTTATATTAAGTATATAAATAAACGGAAGGATGTGTAAATGAGATGGAGAATGTAGCAGCCTTACCTGATACCTTTTCCCTCATCCTTCTAAAGTTTAGAAAGGGTGTTGCATCTGCTTTCCAAATAAGTTTTCCTGGAGTTTTGTTGGATTGAAATAATTTTTAAAGGCATCTTCAAAGTGAATGCAGAGCTGCCTCTCTTGTTTCCTGGCTATTTGTTGTTCCATGCGTGAAGGTTTGGCACTTGTTAGATCCCTTCTGATTGCAGTTGCTGAATTCAGTCTCCTAATGTAATGTATATCTTCCAGTAATTCACTTTGGTCTTAAACTTTGTGATCAGATGATAAATACTTGGAAAAAGGCAACAAATTACTATTAGTCAAACTCTTTTTCTTTTTTTTTTTTCCCCCTCAAAGGATGTTTTTTCTCAGTCCTCCTACTTGTCTCTTTGTATATTGTACCACAGTGTTCATGGACTTAAAAGGGAAACTCAGGCTGCTGGGACTAATCTATGCCAGAAAGACTGGACACAGGGCGAGTGGCAGGTAGGTCTGGCTTCCCTACAGGAAGGAGAAGCTGCAGTTGTTTGGCTGAACAGCCAACTCAGGCTTCCTCACTGCTTTTGCTGGTGTGTTTCTCCGTAAACTCCTAGAGTTCTGCTTCTGGTTTGTTTTGCTGATTGTGACATTGCTGTGTTTGTAGAGCAGAGTACATTACGTAACTTTATAGAGCTTCTCTTTTGTCTCTTCTTGAAGGAGTTTTATTAAAAAAACCTTCAAAAGGTTGAGCAAAGTAAAACGTGCTAGGTGTTGTCTTTTGAAATTTAACATGACTGATGTGTTGTGATGCTGTTGTAGGTATCACAAAATGTCAACACTTATCATGTGTAATTGTTCTGTAGATGCCGTGTTTCGTTTTGAATGGGTTTATTTATGTGATAAATATGACACTGTGATTCCTGTATTCACTGTATGAATATTACAGCAATGCCATGTGTATGTGCCGTTGTCTCAAAAAGAAAATGGTGCCCTTAGCCTAGGCTGCTTTGTCTAAAGCTTAGTTAGCAGTGAGAAATGTTGTTCTGCCCCAGGACAAGTCACAACCACACAGCAGAGCTCTCTCTCATGTGACTTTCCTTTGAAGCTGAGCTGTATTTAGAAAGTTTCTTTGCAGGACAGATGAGTTTTTCAGCCATGGAGAGCTGATGCTGGTCTTGCTTCATGATGCATTAGAAGTTTGGTGCTTCTGTGTCTCAATCAGGTGGTTGTTTACGTGAAGTGAATGTTAGCAAGAGGGAATATTCTGCTGGGGAGCTCCCATGCAACAGCACATAGCTGACTTACACTGGGATGAGAGACTCTGGTTTCTGCCTGAGAGTGAGGGAGATTCTCCTCCTGGTGGTTACAGGCTAGGAAAAGGCTGGGACATGCATACCTCTGGGAACATACATGTATGTCTGTGTCCACTGGACTTTCCTGGCCCTTGGGTGCAATATGGGGGTTTGAATACAGCTGCTACCTCCTACCTGCAGCTTTGTCAGTGGCTTAATTTTAACCACACTTGGCTTGGACACAACAGGCAAAATATAAAGACATCTGTTTTGAAGTTTCTTCTTTTAGGTGTAATTACTACATTTAATTTTTTTGCATGGATGCAGGCTGTGTCCAATTCAGGAAGCTATGTAAAGGTGGGCTGAAACCACAGTACCCCAAGTAATCCTTGGGAAGCAAGACTGCTGGTGCTTTACTGGCTAAATTAGGGCAGTATGGGGAGTTAAGGGTATTTTAAAATGTTTCCCCCCCACCCCCACTGATTACAATGAAGTCTTGTTTTAAGGGCCTTCAGTAATCACGGAAGCATTTTGAGAGCACTTTTGAGTCACTTGGAACAAGTCCAGCCATGAAGTTGTCTCACTCCAGGCTCTAGTTGCTGCAGAATATCCATAAAAACTAAAGATTAAACTACCAGATCTGTAAGCAACTGCAAACACAACATGCCATGTCTTATTTTCTACTCTTTGCCTGTAGGTTATGGAGCCTCCATAATGCTGGAGGCATTCAAAACCCAACTGGACCATGTCCTGAGCAACCTTCTGTACATGTCTGATATTTATGCGTGGAAGTTGGACCAGGTGATCTTCAGAGGTTTCTTCCAAGTTTCAGCTACCCTGGATTCTGTTATCTTGCTGCTTACACATGTGCATTCATTACACACTGCACTTTAAAATACGACCCCTAGGAGTTGGGGATACGGTTGTAAAGTTTGAGCTAATTTTTAAGATCCTCTCCTCCAGCTATATTTAGGCTGAAGGACTGAGTAGCTGGATGTAGGTTTTAGCAAGTAGAGCATGTGAAATCTGTTAGTTACTTGACTGGGTTTTGGGAGGGCTGAAAGAATGCTGACTCCTGTAATGCTCTTGTAGCATTAGCTTTTGGAAAAGAAATGCAGAGATGGATGCATCACCTTCTGTTGGTGTTGGGCTGTTCAGAAGCTTCATAGTTTACTCCCACATTTAGGAATTTAACAGTGATCCTGCCTGTATTCTGCTTCATTGTGCCTTCCATCCTTGCAAACTGTTGTTTGGTGTGTGTGGGTTATGGGCATCTTTAACTTCTGTGGGAAAGAATCCTGTATTCCAGGATTAATTTTGACTCAAGTGAACCACCACTGGTGGTGTTTTCCTGTCTTCCTGGGTCCTCGATGGTGAATTGGAGGGACACTAGCTTCAATTGTCCAGGGCCAGCAGAATCAGGCTTGAAACATGAGTCTTAGCTTGTGACTCTTCCTTTCTGGATTTTTGCAGAGATTTTAGGAAGATGGGAGAGCCTTGAAGGGCTGTGATGTTTGTAGGCTTTGTGCTAGGGTTGCTGGGGCGGTGGCCTTGAACATAGTAATCTGGCCTGGGAAGTTGGGCAGTGTTAGGGTAGGGGAAGCAGTAGTTTAATGTTTGAGACAGCCTCCTACCACTCAAGGACTTGCTAATAAATAAGCTTGGTCTTATCCTCTCTGGGGATGGAGACAAGGAAATGTCTCTGCAGGTTGCTTGTTGCCCGCTCACTTGACCAGGAAAACAGGTTGAAACCAAACTACAGCAGGCCAGTAAGAAATGTGGTGTCAGAGCTGCTGATGACTGGAGCTGTACTGGTTTGTGGCTGGTTGTTGTGAGTTGAGCCTGTATGGCCAAATGTTCTAAAATAGAAGTGAGTTATTGTGGGAAAGAACCAAACCCTACTGTCAAAATAGGTCTGCTGTTCCCTCTGACCTCTTTGTTGTTGGAGTTTGTGGGGTGCATAGTAAGACATTCATTCCTTTCATGTTCTGCAGCATGTGGGGCTGCAGCTGGGGAATGACTCTTGGAACTTGGCTCTGCCGGGAAGGCTTTTGGGGCTTGTGAAGCCCCTGTGAGGTGTTTGTTTACTTCATAGGTTCTTGGCTGTGCAAATTGTGAGAACTGGCCTCAAAGAGCATCTCTCAGCTTCATGCTTTGCCCCGTGCCTCTTCTTCACTAGGATGGTTGTGTGTGTGTGTTGTTCCCACAACAGGCTAGTCCTGCACTTACTCACAAAGGTTGACTCTGCATTTCTTTGTGAGCTTCACAAGGAATGTATTTTCTCATCTTATTCTCATAGTTCTCCATGGCAAGGTCATCTCCATAGAAAGTGATTAATTTGATGGAAGTATTTCTCTTGCCTTGGACTCCCCCGTTTGTTGCCTAGTACCATGCTGGCTTAGTCATGTGTTCGTGTTGTCTTACCTCACATAATATTGGGCTTTGTATGAAGAATGTGGCCTTGATCTCTGGTAACTACTGCTGAATCAATCAATAGGCTCCACAAGAGGCGGAGTTTCTGCAGATCTTAGTTTTGTTTCATTGCCTCTTGGTTCAATGAGACTCCAAAGTTTTGCTGGTAACAGATTGCCAGAACTATGAGGAGCTGCTCACTGCTTGGGGTCTGTGTGGTGTGAAGGGTCCCAAGTGCACAGGCTTGGGTTGTTTTACTCTTTTTCCCTTGTGTTTTAAGCTAAATCTCAGTGCTGTCTTTGGAACTGATGTCACAGCAGAGTGTGGTTGTATTGTTTTGCCATTGGGCTGCTGACCTTTCAAGCTGAAAGAGGGGAGATTTAAATCAGATCTTGGGGAAGAAATTCCTCCCTGTGAAGGGTGCTGAGGTCCTGGAACAGGCTGCCCAGGGAGGTTATGGCTGTTGCATCATCACTAGCAGTAGTGTTCAAGGCCAGGTTGGATGAGTCTTTAGGCAAATTGGTCTGGTGAGAGGTGTCGCTGCTTATGTCAGGGGGTTGGCACTGGGTGAGCTCTGAGCTCCCTTCCAACCTAAACCATTCTGTGATTGCATAATGCTGCTGTTGTTTACTACTCTAAAGTGTCTTCTAATTATCTCAGACTAGCCTGTGCTTACTTGCGGAAACTGAGATTTGGGCAGCCACTTTTTCTAATGTAGCTTCTGCTGTAGCTGAAAAACAGTCAAAACCAATCTGCTGGTGCATTTAAAAACTAGACCAGCAGTTTATGATTCTCACATACTGGTGAATTGAATCTAGCCCTGTTCCTTCTCTCAGCTAGGACATAAAAACTTAAACTGAAATAATGTTTTTAAAGGACTTACGTTCCTTCAAATGAGAAGGACAGCCAGTTCCCAGTTCCCAGCCTTCTTGCCGAAAAGCCTCTTTCTTCCCTCCTTGGTTTCTAGGATTCTCATATGACTCAGCCAGCTGGGCTGTAGCATCATCTTTTGAGCCTGAAGCCATCACAGTTGCCAGGCAGTGCCAAGTGGGCTAAGAAGTGGAGAGGGAGGAGACTTAACCTTTGTCTAAGGCCCTGTTTATGCACATAAATGACTACTTGTCGTTGAGCTGGGCTCCAGGGTATCCTATGCCAGCCTAAACTGGGATTATTACAGTTTACTGTTCCAGCCAGGTGTTACTGCTGCAGTAAAATCGGTCTGAACAGGATTACATTTTCCTGGACCCTGTTCTGGAAGAGTGTTAGGATTGCTCCAAACTAGATGGCTCTTGTCAGGGATTTCTGAGTGCCAGTGAGCTGCTGGATTTTGGCAGGGAACTGGCAACTCTACACCAGAGGTATGTCATGTATCTGCTCCAACAGAGCTCTTGGTGCCCAGAATTGCAGACTCTTGTCTCTCTGGCATGATCAGCAGAGAAAGACAGATTAGTACGGTTAACTGAGAGCCACAGGGAGGTGATGCCAACATGGAAGAAATCAGCAGCGTTTACCCATACATAATCTCTTCTCCAGCCAGTCACATCCCAAGCCGCTGCTGGTCCAGGCCCCCTTTTATTGAGATTTGAGCCCTTGAAAAGCCTCCTCCATGTGCTTTGTGGGGCTTCTCTGCCCCTCAGACCCATAGGATCAGTTGAGGAGTTTTTGTTTCTGCAGCTGCTAATGCTGTTGTCCCTCGCTTACCCCACTGGGTCCATTGGCCAGCAGAGGCTGGTTGGGGACTGCCTGAGTGGCTCTCACATCTGGCCGTGGAGCTGTCACTGGCTGCTGGGAAGCTTTGTGGGATAAGGGCTATTCATTTGTGCCAGTCTCTGTCAACTTCTATTGCAATTAAAGGGTAATCTTTTCTAAAGGGTGCTAAATTAAGGCTAAATCCCTCCCTCATGCCACATAAGAAGATGAATCCCCAGTTTTCTTAAAAGAGCTTATTGTTTGGGCCCCGTTCCAAACAGCCTGGACAACAGTGATCTGGGTAATTAATCTGTTAAGAGAGGACTCGAACATTTTTGATTGATCTGTCTCTCTGTGTATATGTGTCCTACTCAGAAATCCCTCTAGGGGATATGAGAAGTAAAAGAGGTATTTAGCATTTCCTTGTTTGGCACCATGTGTCAGCAAGGAGGGGGCATGACTACTGCCTCTCTTTTGAGATTGCTGATCTGGTTTATTGACCATGATACACAACAAATTTCAGCCCTGGGGAAAGGAGGGAACTGTCTTTCAGGTCACTTGTTTAATACAAGGCTTTTATGCCTTTCCTTAGGTGAACTATGGGGTCTGCAGGAAAAGCTCCAATCAAATTTTTTTTCCTTATAAATAGGTGGATTTATTTTTTAAAACATTCTTAAAAATGTAGCTAAAGGGTGAGGGAGCAGGAATAGGAACACAAGCTGGTGCCAGGCCAATCAATTAATGTGCTGTTGTAAAGCTTGGCTTTCTTTCGTGTTTTAATAAAAATTCCTTGGAGGAAAAAAAACCCATAATTGTAGAAATTTCAGTGCGATGATTCCAGTGGTGGAATCTGAAATCCTGTATTATTGTAATATTGTTTTACAAAACCTTCTATTTTCATGTAAGATTATTTTTCTTTCTTATGGTTCACTTATGACTAGATATATAAACATCTATAACACTCCTACAGAGACCAGGCTTGGATTTGGCTGTCTGTGTGTCTGCAGGCTCTGGCTTTGCAGACTTCTGAAATTGTGTGATGTCACCAAAGTGTTGGGCTTTGTGGTTCTTGCTGATGCGCTAGTAGATGGGTTCAAACATGTAAGTGCCTTCCCAGGTGACCTCAGCCAGCTGAATACCTACAGAGATGTTTGGATTATAATTAACAGCAAGGAAACCTGTGTTATGGTGCTCCATAGTGAAGTATGGGTGACACTATGGCTGGGCATGTGTGTCAAGCTGCTGGAGGGTAGGGAGCCTCTACAGAGGGATCTGGGCAGGCTGGAGTGATGGGCCAAAGTCAGCTGGGTGATGTTCAACAAGGCTAAGTGTCAGGTCCTGTACTTGGGTCATAACAACCCCATGGTAGGGACAGACTTGGGGATGTGTGGTTGGAAAGCTGCAGGTCATAAAAGGACCTGCGGATGCCGATTGACAGTCACCTCAATGTGAGCCAGTGTATGCCCAGGTGACTAATAAGACCGATGATACCCTGGCTTGTGTCAGCAATATTGTGGCTAACAGGAATATGGAGGCAATTGTTGCCCTGTACTGGCCACTGGTGAGGCCTCACCTCCATTACTGGGGGCAATGCTGGGCTCCTTGCCTCAAGAAGAACATGGAACTGCTGGAGCAGGGCCAGAGATGGGCAGTGGAGGTGGGGAAGGGGCTGGAGCACAAATGCTCTGAGGATTGGCTGAGAGAACTGGGGGGTATTTAGTCTGGAGAAAAGAAGGCTGAGGGGAGGTCTCTACTGTCTGCTGGGGGGAGACCTTCTTGCTTTGAGCAAGTTAGGGCTGAGCCTCTTCTCCCTAGTGGCAAGCAACAAGACCAGGGAAAATGGCTGCAGGCTGCACCAGAGGAGGTTTAGGCTGGATTTGGGGAGAAATTCTTCACTGAAAGAATTATCAAACATTGGCCCAGGCTGCTGAGGTCAGTGGTGGTGGAGTCCCTCTGTCAGAAGGGATTTAAAAGGTAGATAGACACAGTGTTGAGGGACAGGGGTTAGAGGTGACCTGGTAGTACTAGAAAGGTTTCTTCCAACCAAAGAGATTGTGTGATTCTGAGTTCAGAATTCGAATCAAGATGTGGTTTTGGTCAACAGCTGACACCTGTAACAAGAATTCAGACACCGGCTGCACATGTGTAAAGGGCCTCTGGTTGCAGAGTGAGGTAGTGAAATGGACACCCAAGACTTGTTTGAGTTTTAGGTAGGGGTAATTTATTGCCAGCAAGCATACGGGGCAGAGAAGGGAGTTAGCACCTCCATAGCCGTACGCCCCCACTTGCTGTGAAACCAGGATTATATCCTGTAAAATAATACATACTCATAAAATTTCCCCCCTACACCTATAGATATTTATATCCTGTCCCCACCTCTCCCCGTTTCCCATGTAAATTGAGTCTCCTCCCATTTGGGCAAGCACAGTCCTTTGTGGGAGTGGGCTCAGTGGTCTTTCATCTCCATTTTAAGAGGAAGTAAGACATCTTCCTCACATGAATTCCAGTAAACTTCACTGGTGGTGCATGCCTAGATCTGAGTTGTTCCTGATCCAGACTGCAGAGCCAGTTTCCACTGGTTTTGCTTCTTTTAATGAGAGACCTGAGCAGCTGTGTGCTTCCTTATGGGCTTGTTTAGGTCGTTCAAAAGCAAGGTCACTATTCTACCCCTATTAAAACACCTTGCATGTTATCTCTTACGGAAGTTATTTGCCCGCTTGCCTGTGCCTAGTCCCTGGTTAGGTAATACTGTTTCATGCTAGCTACCTTATCAAGAGACAGTGAAAGTCTTTTCCAGATGTCCGCTGCCTTGAAAAAAAACCCATCAGCAAAACTGAAGAGCCTGACTGAGCAACTGTGCTGCTAAGTGGCTTTGCAACTCCTTGCAGAAGTTCAAATATGCAGTTCTCTCACACATCCAACATCCCAAATGAAATTGTGTCAAGCTGCTAATGACATTTGTTTCTTTTGTTGTGGGTATAGCAGCAGTGAATGAGGGCACTGTTGAGGCAATGCTAGTGTACCTCTGCTGTGCTTTGCCCTGCCCTGACAAAGTCAGCAGCTGATGAACTTGCAAGCACTAGGAGATAAAATTAGATCTCTTCAGAGCAAGAAAAATACTTCCTTTTTATTTCAAAGCAACACTTTCCCATTACCTTTGCAAGAGCAGCTTAAAAAGAGACAATGAACTTAGTCCTTAATATATTTGGGGGGAGTTTGCTAACTTTTTGAGGGTACTCGCTCTTTATTGGGTTTCGCCATATGTAGCTGAGACTCATGTTGCTTCAGAAGCAGTTTGGAGTCTGCTCTTTGTGGTGAGAATTTTGTTTATTGTCACGGCTGGATTTACTGGAAATGAATTCTTCAGTGAGATAGAATCATAGAATCATTACGGATTGGAAGGGACCTTGAAAGATCATCTAGTCCAATCCACCTGCAACAGCAGGATCACCTAAACCAAGTCACACAGGAACACATCCAGACGGGCCTTGNCCACAACTGGACACAATACTCCAGGTGTGGTCTCACCAGTGCAGAGTAGAGGGGGGAGAAGAACCTCTCTTGATCTGCTAACTACCCCTCTTCTGATCCACCCCAGGATGCTGCTGGCCCTCTTGGCCACAAGAGCACATTGCTGCCTCATAGTCATCCTGCTGAATGGCAGCACAGACTGCAGGGGTGTCAGCAGCACAACCCAGCTTTGTGTCATCAGCAAACTTGCTGACAGTGCATGCCAATCCCTCATCTAAGTCATCAATCAATAGATTGAACAGGACCAGTCTCAGTGCTGGTCCCGGGGCACTCCACTAGATACAGGCCTCCAACTAGATTCCGTCTCATTGACCACTACTCTCTGACTTCTACCCTGTAGCCAGTTTATGATCCACGTTACTACCTGAAAATCTAGGCCACACTGCCTCAGTTTGTCTGCGAGGATGCTGTGAGAGACTGTGTAAAACGCCTTACTTAAGTCAAGATAGATACAAGGTGCATGCATGTTGTGACATAGCTATAGACAGATATGATCCACCAGCTATTCGCTGTGAGCTGCTTTCAAACTAGAATTCATGGCCTTAATTGACCACTTTTTATTTCTGAATTTTTGGAGCTTTGGAATGAAGTAGTGATGTGTATGATTTGGGTTTCTTAACTTGAAGCTCAATCTACTCCTTCCATTAGTAATGCTTTTGACATTTCTCATGTAGGGTAAAGCCATAGAATCATAGAAGCACTAGGGATTGGAAGGGACCTTGAAAGATCATCTAGTCCAATCCCCCTGCCACAGCAGGATCACCTAGACCAAGTCATACAGTCAGTTAAGGTTAGAAGGGACCACAGAATCATCCAGTTCTAACTCCCCTGCCATGGGCAGAGACACGCCACCCTAGACCAAGATGGCCAGAGCATCATCCAGCCTGGCCTTAAACACCTCCAAGAACAGGGCCTCCACCACCTCCCTGGGCAACCCGTTTGAGGCTCTCACCACTCTCACAGTGAAGAACTTCCTCCTCACATCCACTCTAAATCTACCCATCTCCAGCTTTGCTCCATTCCCCCTAGTCCTGTCACTACCTGACATCCTAAAAACTCCCTCCCCATCCTTTTTTTGTAGGCCCTCTTCAGATACTGGAAGGCCACAATAAGGTCACCTGGGAGCTTCCTCTTCTGTATACTGAACAGCCCCAGCATTCTGTCTGGCCTCATAGGAGAGGTGCTCCAGCCCTCTGATCATCCTCGTGGCCCTCCTCTGCACACGCTCCAGTATGTCCACATCCTTCTTGTAATAAGGGCTCTAGAACGAGACTCAGTACTCCAGGTGGAACCTCACCAGAGTGGAGTAGAGGGGGAATCCCCTCCCTCAACCTGCTGGACACACTTCTCCTGATGCAGCCCAGGATCCGGTTTGCCCTCTGGGCCGCAAGTGCACACTGCCGGCTCATGTTGAGCCTCTCGTCCACAAGCACCCCCAAGTCCATCTCCTCAGGGCTACTCTCCAGTCAGTCACTGCCCAGCCTGCATTTGTGTTTAGGATTGCCTCGACCCACATGCAGGACCTTACACTTGGTCTTGTTGAACATCATGAGGTTGGCTTGTGCCTACTTCTTCAGCCTGTCCCGGTCCCTCTGGATGGTATCCCTTCCCTCCAGCGTGTCTGCTGCGCCACACAGCTTGGTGTTGTCAGCAAACTTGCAGAGGGTGCACTCAATGCCTCTGTCCATGTCACCGACAAAGATGCTGAACAAGACTGGTCCCAGGACTGATCCCTGAGGGACTCTGCTTGTCACTGGCCTCCACTTGGACATGGATCCATTGACAACCACTTTCTGGGTGTGGCCATCAAGTCAGTTCCTTACGCATCTAGTGGTCCACCCACCAAAGACAAGTTCCACCAGCTTGGAGACCAGAATGTGATGTGGGACAGTGTCAAAGGCTTTGCTCAGGTCCAGGTAAATGACATCAGTCGCCCGCCCTTCATCCATTAATGTTG
Source organism: Rhinopomastus cyanomelas (assembly GCA_013400115.1). NCBI lineage: Eukaryota > Metazoa > Chordata > Aves > Bucerotiformes > Rhinopomastidae > Rhinopomastus > Rhinopomastus cyanomelas. The sequence continues at coordinate 12,583 of VXBP01004336.1, forward strand.
TGACCTGTTCGTAGAAGGCCACCAGGTTTGTCAGGCAGGATTGGCCCTTGGTGAAGCCATGCTGATTGTACCCAGTCACCTCTTTACTATTCTCCTGTCTCAGTAGTGCCTTCGGGACGATCTGCTGTGGTGCTGTCTGAACATCTGTTATTGCTCCTCATTAGTTCCTCTGTAGCAGTAAGTTTCAGACTTTGGATTCCCAAGACAGAGGTTTTCAAGTCACCCTTCTTGAACCTATAATGGTTTTTGTTCTCTCTCAACTGTAGTTAAATTGTTATTTGCATGTCTGTGAGCAAATCTCTAAAGAGTTTGTCAATTCCATCTTTTCTTGTTGAATACTGCAAGTTTTCATACATCTCTTTAATTTTGAAGACCCTTGCTTTTTTTTTTTTTTGAAGTGTTTTTCTTTTCTGTTGGGGCACTTTACAGTTCAGCCAGTAATTTACATGAGTTTTTTTCATAGTATTTTACTTAACAAAGAAACCCCATACCTCTTGGCATAACAAAAATAATTAGTTTCCTGTTTATCATTCAGTCATTTAATTTTTAATAATTCTTGTATCTTTTCAGTAGCCTATGATCGGTTCCTAACTGACTGACAGTCTGGAGACAATTTTTCCTTTACTCTTCCCGGTTTCTTGCTTGCTGGCAGGGATGGTCTACTAACTGTTGGGGTTTCAGGAAAGGATCATGTTCGTGACCTATTCTTGGGTTTCTCCCACTGCATGAAATTTGGAGAATTACTAGGTTTATCCCGCTTCTAATGCGGTTTGCATTTTTAAATCCTGGTTGTAATGCTCTCTGAGCAAAGATTATTATTTACAGATGAGGTGACAAAAGTGTTATATGTATTTTGGTGATTCATGTACTTTGTTTTTAGTGTTGTTGTATTATTATTATTAAGTCCTCTTTGCTACGCCACTTTGGAAAGGCATCTTCTCAGACACCTAAGGAGACCAAAGGACCCTCACGCTCGAGGCATCTTCTAAGACACCTGAAGAGACCATGCTACAACAGGAAGGACCCTAACAACAATGAAAAGCCCGAGTTCATTAAGAACTGTCCAATGATGTGCCGGCTTCTTTCCAAAGAGGACACCTAGCCCAGTGAGGAGCCAGCGTTGTTTTTCTAATTGACCAATGAAGGTCCATGCATGGGGTATAAAAGAGGGGACTTGAGCCATTTTTGGTGTGCAGGAGTGCGGGAAGGACAGTGTTTAACCTTCCCCGTCCTGGCACCCAGTGCTACCCCTAGGAACCTTTAAGTGCTGTTTGCTTGTTCTTATTTAATAAATTGTAATTGGTTAAGAATAACCTGTTTCGGGTCAAATTACAAATAACAGAAGTGACCTCTGTTATTTCCCTGTTTCTTTGTATGTGACTGAACTTGAGGGGGACATGCCCTCTGTGATATGTGTTCATCTGATTTGTGTCAATATGTATAACCACAAGCCTAAAAATGTATATAGTTCCTGTGTTTTGAAAAGGCAGACAGTTTGTCGTGTGCATTGTTTGTCTTATATATTTGTTAATAGGGGATTGTCTGTTAATGTGTTGTTGTGCTTGCTTAAGTTCTGTTGACCATAGCGTGGGCTGTGCAGGGGGTTGGGCACTCTGCAGGATGTCTGCTGTGGAGCATGAGCAGTGGGCTGCTTGGTTGAAGGTATATTGCCTGCAATACTGAAGAAAGTTTGAGAAGTTTCTAGAACGGGGTCCTCAAACTTTTTAAACAGGGGGCCGGTTCACTGTTCCTCAGACACTGTTGGGGGTCAGGCTATAGTTTGGAAAAAATGAACTAATTCCTATGCACACTGCACATATCTTATTTGTAGTAGTGCACAAAAAACAGGAAAAAGAATGCAATACTTAAAATGAAGAACAATTATAACGAACCAAACAAGTAATATTTCAGTGTGGACTATGGGCCTGCTTTTGGCTAATGAGATGGTCAATGTTAGGTTCCATATTTGTCACTGCTAGTCATAGTAAGTGATGCAAGTGTTCATCGGTTAGTCTCACTGGTGCTGCCTGGCTTGTCCTGCCTGGGAGCTGGAGGGAGGTAGGGAGAGACGAGGGAGCTGCCCACCTCACTGATGCTGCTGCCCTCCTCCTCAGCCTGGCTGTGCAGTTGGCAGGAAGTCATCTGCAGCTGCTAGGTTCCCCCCGCCTTGCAACCCCCAGTGGGGGTGTTCTGTAAGTACCGGCGGGCTGTATTGGAGACCTTGGAGGGCCATATCCAGCCCATGGGCTGGGGTTTGAGGACCCCTGATCTAGAAGAACTAATGGTCCTGCGCCTTTTAGAGGTGGATACTTCATGGGAAGACATGCCTGTTATGAATGTGGTAAGGTTATATAAGTAACTGTTTTGTTTCTCTGGGTGTGCGTCTTGGTGGAGCAGAGACTTCCCGCGCACCCAGCGCTGTTTGCTTGCTTTTATTCACTTAATAAAATTGTTCATTTGGTTATAACCCTGTTTGGGCTAAAATACTTATTACACCTCCTTTCTAAATATGGGACAGAGCAGGTCAGAAAAGGGGCTGCCTGGAGGACTCTCAGCTCCGGTCATCTTTGCGCACTGATTAATTGCTCCCATCTGCATGTTTTTTTCTTGTAGGTCTCACTGTACTAGGCACTGGTGAGGCTACACCTCAAGTACTGGATTCAGTTTTGGGCATCTCAGTACAAGATAGACATTGAGGGGCTGTAGCAGGTCCAGAGAAGGGCAACAAGGGTGGGGAAGGGTCTGGAGAACAGACCTTGTGAGGAAGAGTTAAGGAAGCTAGGGCTGGTTAGTCTGGAGAAAAGGAGGCTGAGGGGAGACCTTATAGTTTGCAACTGCCTGACAGGAGGGTGGGGGGAGGGGGGGGTTGGTCTCTTCTCACAAGAAACAAGGGGCAAGACAAGAGGAAATGGCCTCAGGCTGCACCAGGTGGAGTTTAGGTTGGCCCTGAGGAGAAGCTTCTTTCTGGAAAGGGCCCTCAGGCCTTGGAACAGGCTACCCAGGATGGGGGTTTAATTGCCGTCTCTAGATGTGTTTCAAAGTTCTGAAGATCTGGAGCTCAGGGACAGTTTATTTGTGGATTGGGACAGTTGTGTAGTACTTGATGATCCTGAAGGTCTTTTCCAACCTAAACCTAAGGCCTTTCCCTTGGTCATTCCCCTGTCTCTCACAGCATCCTTGCAGCCAAACTGAGGCAGTGTGGCCTAGATTTTCAGGTAGTGAGGTGGATTGTAAACTGGC
>VXBP01004336.1:30517-53361 GCA_013400115.1 Rhinopomastus cyanomelas
GTAGGGGAAAGGGACTTGGGGGTCCTGGTGGACAATAGGATGACTATGAGCCAGCAATGTGCTCTTGTGGCCAAGAGGGCCAACAGCATCCTGGGGTGGATTAGAAGAGGGGTGGTTAGCAGATCAAGAGAGGTTCTTCTCCCCCTCTACTCTGCCCTGGTGAGACCACACCTGGAGTATTGTGTCCAGTTCTGGGCTCCTCAGTTCAAGAGTGATGTGGAGCTTCTGGAGAGAGTTCAGCGTAGGGCAACGAAGATGATAAAGGAGGTGGAGCACCTCCCTTATGAGGAGAGGCTGAGGGAGCTGTGTCTCTTTAGCTTGGAGAAGAGGAGACTGAGGGGTGACCTCATTAATGTCTACAAATATTTGAGGGATGGGTGTCAGGACGATGGCACTGGGCTGTTCTCGGTGTCATGTAATGATAGGACGAGGGGCAGTGGTTTTAAGCTGGAACACAGGAGGTTCTACATCAACCTGAGAAGGAACTTCTTCACGGTGAGGGTGACGGAGCACTGGAACAGGCTGCCCAGGGGGGTTGTGGAGTCTCCTTCACTGGAGATGTTTAAGACCTGCCTGGATGTGTTCCTGTGTGACTTGGTTTAGGTGATCGTGCTGTTGCAGGCGGATTGGACTAGATGATCTTTCAAGGTCCCTTCCAATCCGTAATGATTCTATGATTCTATGAAGTACAATATTATACAATGTGTCAGGGTCTGTCGCTGTGGAGAGGAGGTGGTGAGGGGAGCTGCCAGCTGCTAGCCCCTCAAATAGCTGCTGTGGGGGATTTGTGCCCTGTGGCTTTCTCTTAAAGTCCTTCCACAGTCGAGTTCCATATAAGGTTTCTGATTAGAACGCAAGCAAAAATGATTTTCAACTTAACAATTGCAGTTCTTACAGATTAAGCTTGCCTGTGGTAAAATTTAGTGTTTAACCCAACTTTGTGAAGCCACAATTTTTCTGCTGTTGCACAGCAAGATTAACATAAAATAACATGCAGCTTTTAAATCTTGACAAGTTAACACATAAACCTTGGCAATGGTATGCAAAAGTTCGGGGCAGAAGGAACTCCCAAACTGTTGTGTTACAAGTCCTTTTAAAATGTCCGTCTTGCCTACAAGCATAACAGTGTCTATTGATGTGGACAGCAGCTGCAAATGTTTCTGCTAAACTGCGATTTTTGTTGTGCAAGGTATTAGTCACTATCCAGCAATCTTCATTAGCATTATCTTTCACCACCTGCAACATCAGGAATTCTTAGTTGGTTGCTTTTGTAGGCCATCTTGCAACTAGCGCAAAAAGAAAACATAGGCTTCAGTGGACCCTTGTTTAATCGTGGTCCAGAGTTGTTGCAGGTTACTTGCCCCAGCAACTTTTAATAATGCCTGCATCCCAAGATTGTCGAAGTTGCACGGGAGCTCTACAAAAGGACTATCACACCATGATCAATGTGATCAAGTGAAAGCCGTTTATTAGTTCTCAGGCTGTCCCTTATATACAATCTCTCCCTGCCCATGATCCAGCAAGTTCTCAGGAGACAGTCAAGCCTCCTAGTTGGCTTCCCATTGGTCCTTCTTCAGGTCCAGCTGGTGGGCAGGCAAAGTTCCCCTGCTCTGCACCCAGGTGCCCCATTCCTTGTCTCTTGTGGCCTGCTCTCTTATCTTGTCTCCATGGCACCTGGCTCTTCGCCACCAGCTAGCAGCATTCCTCAGCAATGATGTCTTAGGCCTGAAACAGCATACACTACAACACAAGATCTCTGCCCTGGGCCAGCACAAGAGGATGCAAACCTGCTTGTAGTCTGAGCGTATCCAGCATGGGGTTCCCCATTAATTGCAGTAGCCCTATGCCAAACCTGGGATCCTCCTGAGACATTTCTAAGTTTGTTGGTGCCATGTCACTGGCCATTGTCCTCCATTCAGCCTAAAACATCAGCATTTGTATAGGGGTGCAGCAAGTCTGTGCAATCTGTTGAAAGCCTCTGTCTGCTCTCAGGTGTTTCAGTGCTGTCCATATTAAATGCCAGGCGATGTCTGGCCACGGGACTGCAAAAACACCAGCAGCTGCACTGTGTTTCGCATGTAAAAGGGATGTCCTATGTTGGTCGCTTTTAGTATAGTGCCTGCGGCATTGCCTTACTGTTCGCTCCCTGCTTCACCCCTAATATCTCCTCCTTCAGGGGTGCCGAAGGCTAGAAATGCAGGTTCTTCAAACATAAACACATGGACATGACCCGCAGCTGCTACAGTTCGTTCAGGCGAAAAAGCTGTAAAACCACCAGCCACTACAGTTCTTTCAGCTTTCATTCTTTCTAAGGTAGTCTGTATCACTTTCCGTGTTGTCACAAGGAGAGTTGCCCCTCTTGATCCATTACTTATTTCCTCCAATAATTTTTGACCTATTACATCCCAAGTAAATAGTTGAAAGGCAGCCTGTGCCCCAGGAATGACGTTACGCTTCTGGCACTAAAGCAATAGATTTTATTGCTCTCTTAGAGAGAATTTGTTGAAAGTGATTTAACGCCACCACTTCTTCTTTTGCATTGTTTTTCACTTTTTCAATATGAAGACACTGGCTCCAGGGTCAAGGGGCCTGAGTTTTCCTCACTATCAGCTGCTCTTTTAAAAAGGCATCAGTTCGGATTCTTGGGTAGTTACGGCATAAAGACTCTGATAGAGGCAGCTGAGCTGTAGGAGGGGGATGTTTTGCCTCTTTCTCAGAGTCTGAGGAAGAGCCTTCCTCGCCAGCACAGCAACCCATGTCTCCCCCAGACACCAGGGCTCAGCTTGAGCTATCTGTTAGCTTTCGCTTGCGCCTGTAGTTCTTCCATGAGAGCATGTAAAGTCAGAAGCAAGCGCGAAGTCCCCAGGTCGTGTTTAGTAGCAAGATCACACAACACAAAACTGAAACCAGTAAAACAGTCTCTGATGAAACATTGGTGAATCCACCAAGACCCAGTTTTGAAAGACCTTAAGTTCTTGTTCTGGAAGTGAACGATAGTGCCTATGTAGAACTGCACGTATACGTTCGTATACACCTCCCTGCTCACTTGACATTTCGTGTCCCTGTCCTCCCACACCTCACCTACAGTCTCGTTGCTGCAGGGACGAATGAGGCGCCTGTTCCCGCTTCTTTCAGCAGCATTTACTCCCTCATGATCAGAGGGCTTATAGCCACCTAAATCATCTCCTCAAACAGAGAGAACCATTTATTGTGATTGTGGAGGCGGGTAGACTGACCAGTGCTCCGATACCACAAGTCATTAGTCAGAAGACGTTTATTCTATAAAACAACTGGGTTTATATACCTTACAATATTCATCAATAGCTACATTCTACCAATCATCTTCATCTTCCCATATTCAAAAGTTACATGGTTGGTTAGTTCTGTTTTCTCTCACTGCAAGCAATTAACACAGTGGCCTTGAAGAGCAAACACAATAATTAACTTCAGCCTCCTATCTTATCTACTCGCCTAGTTCTACTCCTGGCACTAACATCCTGCACTTGGACATCCAAATCCTTATCTGTCCTTAAGTGCCTAAGATTTACTGCTCATGTGTTATACCTCTAACTGTCTTCTCCAAGGTCCAAGATATATGTTTCCAATGTCAAATGATGTAATATTTTCTAGTCTCCCCCCTACATGTTCCAGTGTTCAACTCCCATCCCGCTAAAGAACTTCTTCCTAACAGCCCATTTCAATCTGCTTTTCTCTAATGTGAAGCCATTGCCTCATACCCTATTGCTCCAAGCCTTCATAAACAGTCCCTCTGCAGCCTTCTTGTAACCATCTTCAGGTTGAACAAACCCATCTCATCCTCGTAGCAAAGGGGCTCCGGCCTCCCAGTCATTTTTGTGGCATCCTCTGGACCCACTCTGTCAGGTCCCCATCATTCTTGTATTGAGGGCTCCAGAGCTGGACGCAGGGCTCCAAGTGAGGTCTTGCCAGGGCAGAGCAGAGGGGCAGAATCCCCTCTCTCGATCTGCTGGCCACACTTGGGTTGCAGCCCAAGATGGGATTGGCATTCTGGGCTGCAGGTGCCCACTGTCTGCTCCTGTCCAGCTTCTTGTCCACCAGCACTCCAAGTCCTTTTCCTCAAGGCTGCTTCATATCCCCCCTCCCCTAGCCTGGATTAACAGTGAGGATTGTTATGACCCAGGGGCAGGACCCTGCATTTGGCCTTGTTGAACTTCCTGAGGTTCCCCTGGGCTCACCTCTCTACTTGTCCAGGTCCTTTTGGATCACCTACCATCCCTCTGGCCTGTCAACAGCACCACTCAGTTTGGTGTCATCTGCAAATCTGCTGAGGATGCCCTTGATCCTGCTGTTGATATAATTGATAAAAATATCAAACAGTACAGGTCCCAGTATGGACCCCTGAGGGTCACCACTTGTGACCATCTGAACTTGGAGCCATTGACCACTACTCTCTGTGTTTGGCCATCCAACCAATTCCTTATCCACTGAACAGTCACCCCTTCAAAGCCATAAGTCTCCAACTTGGCAAGTAGGATGTTGTGGGAGACCGTGTCAAAGGCTTTGCAGAAATCCAGGTAGGTGACATTCACCTTGTCTGCTGAAGTAGTTGCTCTGTCATAGAAAGCATTTATATTCATCAGATGGGATTTTCCCCCAGAGAAGCCCTTCTGGCTGCCATCGATCACCTCTCTGTTCTCCATGAGGCTTATCAGACCTCCTAGGAAGAGCTGCTCTATGATCTTCCCAGGCACAGAGGTGAGGCTGACAGGTTGGTAGTTCCCAGGGTCATCCTTTGATGGGGGTGATGTGTCCCTTCTTACAGTCCACAGGGACTTAACCTGACTGCCAGGACTTTTCCAGTACCATGGAGGGTGGCTTGTTGACAACATCAGCAAGTTCTCTGAGGACTCTGGGATGCATCTCATCAGGTCCCAAAGACTTTTATATACGTTCTGCTTCCTCAGGAGATCACAGACCTGATTTTCACCTACAGTGGGAGCGACTTTGCATCCTTGTGATTTTTTTTTTTTTAACTTGAGAGGTGCTGGGAGAGAGGCTGCCAGTAAAGTCAGAGGAAAACACTTGAGAACTTCAGCCTTCTATGCATCTGTTGTTCCTGTCTCACTGTTCTTGCTTTTCAAGGGGGGTTATATTTTCTTTAACCTTCCTTTTGTCATTGATGGATCTGTAGAGGACCTTTTTTTTTCTTCTCATCCCTCAGCAGGTTCAGCTCCAACGATGCCCTGGTCTCTCTGATCTCATCCCAACACAATCAGGCAGCATCTCTAGACTCTCTGCAGAATACCTGTGATTCCAGCTTCCACCGCCTGTGCAGCTCTCTCTTGCTTTTTAGTTTGACCAGAAGGTCATGGTTTGACCATGTTGGTCTTTTCCAACATGGATTTCTTAGCCCTGGGGATGGAGATCTCCTCTTGCTTTCTGTGCAAAGTGTCCTTAAAGATCTTTGAAGCTCTGTTCTGCTCTCTGAGTCTCTGAGGACTGTTTCCCAGGTGGTCCTATTGACTAACTCCTTAAAGAGCTGCAAGTTTGCTTTCCTGAAATACAGGGTCCTGCCTCTGCTCCTCAATGGATTTGTGACCTTTAGGGCTGCAGATTCCACCTGCTTGTGGTCACTGCAGCCCAGATTGCCTCTACTCTTGACATTACTGATGAGCTGCCTACATTGGTGACGAGTAGATCAGGTACTATATCCCCTTGGTAGGAGTATTTTTTTCTTGTCTTAGGTAGTTGCCATCGAGGCCTTCCAGGAGCCTCCTGGATTGCCTGCTTCTGGTTGTGTTACTTTTCCAGCAGATATTGGGGTAGCTGAAGTCCCCCAACAGGATGAGAGCCCATAAGCATGAATTTGGAGTAGGAATGCTTCATCAGTCGGTTCCTTTTGATTGGGAGGCCTGTAGTAGGCTGTGTAGAACCACGAGGTTCTCCCTGTTGCCTCAATCCCTACCCATAAGCCTTTGACCTGTTCATGGCTGTTCCTTAGGGACATCTCTACATAGTCAATCAGTTTCTTAACATAGAAGGCAACACCTCCACCCTCCCTTCCCCTCTTGCCCCTTCTGAACAGCTAGTAGCCATCAATAGCCACACACCAGTCATAAGATTCGTCCCATCATATTTCAGCAATGGCCACTATGTCATAGCTTTCCTGCATCATAGCAGCTTTCAACTTCTCCTGATTCTTGCCCGTGCTGTATACATTTGTGTTGAGACACTTCAACTGGGCCGTCAGCCATGTCCCCTTTCCATAGAAACACTTCTTAATTCTCTTAAGGTGTTTCCTTCATGTTTCCCTGTTGGCTGCTATTACCTGGGAAGCCTCTGAATCATGTCTGTGAGACGTTGAGTGCGCTGCTGTGTCCTCAGCATAATTCAGGGCAACAGACTGAAAGCCCTTAGTAGCCCCTCCATCCCACCAACCACACATGTGGGGTGTGTCATCTCACAACTTATCACATCAAAGCCCTGGGCTCCTGCTTTGCATCTAGTTTAAAGAGTTTAACACCCTCCCTGGGCAGCCTGTGCCAAGGCCTGAGGACCTTCTCCAGGAAGATGTTTTTCCTCTTGGCCAACCTGAACTTCCCCTGGTCCAGGTTGAGGCCGTTTCCTCTTGTCCTGCCTCTTGTTATTTGTGAGAAGAGACCAACCCCCACTTATCTACACCTTCCTGTCAGGCAGTTGCAGACAGGAATGAGGTCTCCCCTCAGCCTACTTTTCTCCAACTAACGAGCTCCATCAGCTGTTCCTCACAAGGTTCATTCTCCATACCCTTCCCCAACCCTGTTGCCCCCTTCTGGATCTGCTCCAGCCTCTCAACATCATTCTTGTATTGAAGTGCCCAAAACTGATCCCAGTACTCAAGATGTGGCCTCACCAGTGCCCAGTACAGGGAGTAGTCACTCCCCTATTCCTGCTTTGACCTGGCCTAGGGAAATCTAGAATAAGGGAACTTTACTAGTCCTTCAACATCAGTAATTCCTTGAGGAAGCTTTGAGCAGAACATTTTGCACCTCTCGTGTCCAGGAAGGTCTGTGCAAATGGGCTGTCCTAGGGCTTGTGAAGAGATGAGACTCCAAAGAGTGATGTTCTGATACGACTGTATACAGTTTTCTTCCAGTTTTTGGAACTTCAGTAGAAGTAAATAGAGGATTTGGAAGATGAGAAAGATCTGGGTTACTTTCAGTTGTATTTATGTCTTTTATGTGATGTTAAAGCAGAAGTGGGTGGGTAGGTGCTGGATGTCTGGATATATGAAGTTTTATGGGTTTCATGCTGTTTTGACAAGTCTACCAGAGTCCAAGGAGCGTGGCTGTGAGCAAAAAGCACAGTTTATTATTGGTTCCTGCATAGTGTAAAGATAAGTTTGCATAACCCATTACCATTGATGCAAAGGAGAGCATCTGACCAGAAATATCCTGACAGAAAACTCAAAGGTAATAATTGTCCATAACCAAAGGAAAACACATCCAAATCTACCATAGAAAAAATCCTGAAAAAATTTGCAGTCCAGGTCGTTATCCAGGTTAGATCCATTATCTGCAGCAGCCTATCTGCATAGAGGGAGAAGTAAAGTCCTGTTGAGAAAGGTGCCACAACTCTGTCTCCCCACAGGGTCTCTGCCATCAGCCTCCCTTTTCTGCTGTGGTGCTGCTTGAACAACTTCCCTCCTGAAGCAGATACCTGTTGTTATCCAGCCCAGACTCTCTGAGAAAGCAAGCCAGCGAGAATATTTCTCCACGCTTGCCCAAGAGAATCTGAACATTGGCAGTCTCTCACAGGAAAAACGAATCATCCGTGTGTCAACTTCATGCCTTAGCACTTTACATGCACATCAGAAAAAGTCAGTTCTTCTTTTAATAGGTTGTTTCAGCACAGTCCTAGGCTGTGGCCATGGAAGATAATTGCATTGCCTTGGAATTTTGCTCATTTTTTATTAACCTTCTTGTTCCATGCAGGCTGTTGCAATCAAGTAAGTGCTTTGTAAGGTGGATGTATGGAGGTTGTTCTATGTGAAGTCTGCTTAGAGTGGAGGTGCTTGTTGATTGTTACCTTCTAAATCCACCCAGACAGGTTTGTTCTGGGCTGCCTGTCCTGATGACTGTGTTTGTTGAGATTTTTTTGTGTTTCCTGTGGTGTCAGAGCCCATTTTACTGCAGTTCTCTAGCAGCTTCCTAATATGAGAAAAACCTATCACACGAGAGTATGATTTAAAGTACAGAATTTATTGATGAAGGATTTCATAGAGGCCAAAAATGCATAAACCCATGAAAAATAAGGGAGATTTTTTTTCTCTAAGAGTTACTTGCTCTTTCACATTTACATTCGGCCTCAAAGCTTAAGGCAGTCCCCAGCCCTGGGGAGACTATGGGATTTCATGCACCTGCTTCTCTGAGGCACCTGACATTAGCCTCTGTAGAGGACATAGGATTAAAAAAACCTAAGAGGGTCTAGTCCAGTGTCTGTGTTCAGCTCCTTATCAATAGTGGCTTGTGCAAAATGATGGCCTAAGAAGAAACCCAAGATCTAGCATCTGAAGCAAAAAGTTAAGAACAAATTATTCCTCATTCCCGAGAACGTCTCTCTTGGTGGTATTACAGAGCCCCTTGACTGAACTGTGCTTGACCTCTGCTGTCTGGTTGATCAGATAGATCGAGTATTTGAGCTTCAGTGTGCTCATGCACTGTGCTGGCATCCTGCCACCAAGAAAACAATTCTGCCTCACTGATCAACCAGATGCCCCAAGTCCCTTCCTCTGTGTCAAAAGTTTTGTAATGATTGCAGGTCTATAAAAGGTGGATTTTAATTCTTTATGGAAAAAAAAGATTTGAGAAACTTTTGTTATCTCTTTAACATTTATGGAGATGGTAAGTATTAGGCTTTTAAGCTGCTTTGTTTGAAACTCATTTGACAAGGACTTGCACTGATTGTGCTTTACTTTCTGTCTGAAGTGTGACATGTTTTAATTTCCCTTGGGTCATCTCAGTGAATCTATCTGCAGTTTCTTCAATGGATATTTGTGATCTGTGTGTCTGACTTGCTTCAAATCTGAAGTAAAATTTTCAGGTTGGAGCAACATGTGGATGGGTTTAGCTGTAGGTGGAGTCAGCACATTCAGTCATCTGTTTCAGCCCGTGTATGTTCAGTAATGATGGTATCTCTGGAGTCTGGAAGATGATAAAACCCTGAAATTGCTCTTTTCAAAGCAGATACTTCTTCTGTGTTGACAGTATGTTTCTGAAGACCTGGAAAAAGATCATCAATTGAAAATCTAATGCATGAACAGAGACAGGGTTTTGCAAGATGTTAATCTGTTCTTGGCCTAGCTTCATGCCTCACATTAATGCAGGTTGTGAAAACCTGCCCCATGGACGCTGGTGTCGCAGAAGATACTGTGGCACCCAAAAGCTGCAAATACATCTTGGAGTCAGACATGTTGCGTGTACATGCAGCAGGTAAAAGGTGGCGTTCACTGATCACTGATCATAGTGTTCATTGATGATGGTATGCTTTGATCATTGATGGTGGTATTCATTGGGCTGCTTGCTTGCATGTTGGAGAATGCTACTTCTGAAGCATCATGTGGCAGTTTTGAGCAAAATGCAAACTGGGAAGAGGTTAAAAAATGAGACTGTCTGTCTAACAGAGGCAAGCTGTGCTGAGTTGCTAAGATCACAGTGACATCAGAGAGTAGGCAGCTGAGCTGACTGGGTGAGCATCTGCTGACCTACTTCAGCCAGAATGACCCCCATGTTAGCTTAACCCAGTTATGGAGCAGCCCTGCTAACCTTTGGTATAGCTGCATCAGGAGGAATAAATCAGCAGCCTCAGGCTGCTGATACTAAATCTGTTCTCAGTTCTTAGAGAAGTGAATCTGACCCAGCTGTAGAAAATATCTGCATGAGAAGGATCTGGTTGTCTTACAGTCATCTTGTTCAAAACCCTAGTCTGAACAGCAGACTTGAGTCAATACATTGTTGTTACTTCGCAGAGTTTATATGAGGTTCTACAAAAGGTTCCTTGTGTATTACAATACATTCTTTGAGTGCTGTGTGTACTTCCAGTGCCACTTGGTAGCGTTTAAAGGTCTGGTACCAGAGGAGGAGGCTGTAGAAAGAAGTTATGGTGTTTTGCATAAAAAAAATTTGAGTGTTTTCAACTATTAAAAATGGAAAGTTACTGACACAGAATTCTGGATTTACTAATAAAAGTTCTGTTTTCTGAATGTTCTAGGCTTTTGGACAGGCCCATACAAACCACAAGAAGGTAGCAGCAGATGGAGAGAGCAGAGAGGAGACCTTGATTCAGGAATCAGCTACGAAGGAAGAGTACTACATGAAGAAGGTTATGGAGTTGCAAACAGAACTGAAGCAGCTCAAGAATGTCCTTGCCAACACTCAGTCTGAGAATGAACGCCTTAATTCTGTTGCCCAGGACCTGAAAGAGGTGAGTGAAGGGGTTAACTGCATGCCACAGCTTGGATTGCAGTTAGGTTTTGTTGTGCTGTGTCACCACAGTAAGGAGGATTCTTGACATGATTGTTATCTGCTTAATAATGGCAGCTGCTGAAGAGGGTTATCTGTTTAGTCCAAGCATGGAGGTGCTTTAGATGGTTTTCTTGACTTCCTTCCTGTTGGAATGCTTTTTTCTTGGGCTTCAAGAAAGTGATCTTTGAATGTTAACCAGCTACCCCTTTACCTGCCAGTACCCTGTCCCATGGGATTTCCCCTAGGAATTGCTTGAAAAGGCCAAAGTTTGCCCTCCTGAAGTCCAAGGTTGTGATTCTGCTAGCTATTCTGTTCCTGTCATACGAGACCCTCAACTCCACCATCACATGCTCACAGCACCCAGCACCGAAGGCTGCCCTCAACCTTCACTGCTTCAACCAGACCCTCCTTGTTGTTGAGTACAAGATCCAGCAGCGCTCCTCTCCTAGTGGGCTCCTTCCACGAGGAACTTCCTGGACTGTGGGTGGCTGGCTTAGTAGGTCTTCCAGCAAACATCAGGGTAGTTAAAATCTCCCACGAGGGTCAGGGCCTGCAGCTGTGAGGCTGCTGCCAGCTGGCTGTAGAAGACTCCATCAACTTCCTCATTCTGATCTGGTGGCCTGTAATAGACACCCACAACAGTGTCACCCATGCCAGCCTGCCACTTAATCCACATCCCCAAACTCTCAACTCTCTCCTCTGCTGTCCCTGGACAGAACTCAATGCATTCCAGTTGCTCTCTCACATAAAGAACAACTCCCCCGCCCTGCCGTGCTGACCTGTCCCTCCTAAAAAGGACATAGCCATGCATGACCGCATTCTGGTCATACGAGCTGTGCCACCACGTCTCCATAAGTGCCACCAGTTCATAATTGCCTGAGTGTACACAGATTTCTAACTGCTCCTGCTGGTTCCCCATGCTGCGAGCATTGGTGTACAGGCAATTCAGGGAGTGAGCTGAGCGCTCTGATTTCACCCTAGGAGGACAGGGTGAGGCCACCTGTTTTTCCTTAAGACCAGAACTTCGTCCCACTGGTGCTAACTCGTCAACTGTTCAGCCTTTGTGGAGGAGGTCATCATATTACTGATACATTTCCTGGATTTATGTGACCTTGCCTGGACCTTCAGTGTGGGTTCTCTATCCTCTATATTGTTATTAGTCTTGCTATCTTCCAGTAAGGGCTTATATCTATTACTCAGTGGCAACTGGGGAGGTGTGCCAGGCAAGTGTGGTACTAGCCTTCTGCCGTGACCCTGCACTTGTCTTCACTCACCCCTTCTACTTGGGCTTCTGTCCTCCACCTGAGAACTATAGGATACAGGTTCCCCCTGAATCTGGCTCTTATTTAGCCGTTGTCCAGACTACTGAGCCTGGCTCCGCCTGTCTACCTCTGTATCAGCCTCTCTAATTCTCCTGAACCTTTCTAGTTCAGCTTGCACCTTTTCAACCCCATCTTGCAACTGTGCCGCCCAGTCAAGCAGATAATCTACCTGCTCACACTGTACTTGCAGCCAGGAAAACAAAAAAGAGTGCTACCTTCCTGGTAGCCTGTCATCTGCACAGCCTCATCTTGTTGGGGGATCTGTGTTTGGGTTCCCACATCCATGTGCAGTTGTGACTGAAGTGTTGTTACCATTTTCCACCCCCCTGCCTTGGTGGCTGAAACAGCTAAAGCAGCTAGCGCTCTCTCTACTGTGTGCGGTCTGAGCGTGACTTCCGGTTTCACCTCCCTTAAAGGCTCTGCTTCTGCACCCCCTGCAGTGTTTACCCGGCTTCTCCTGCAAGAGTACCCAACCTCAGCGGCTGCCTCCTGGCTTCCCTGAATTTTCCCATTCAGGGAACCCCCAGATCACCCAGAAACTTCAATAAAATAGCAATCGGGGACCCACGCTCTCGAGTCACAGAACATTAGGGATTGGAAGGGACCTCAAAGGATCATCCAGGCCAGTCGCCCTGTCAGAGCAGGATCACCTACATCAAGTCATAGAGGAACATGTCCAGATGGGTTTTAAATGTCTCCAGAGAAGGATACTCTACAACCACCCTGAGCAGCCCATTCCAGTGCTCTGTCACCCTCAGTGTGAAGAAGTTCCTTCTCATGTTTATGTGGAAGCTCCTTGCGGTCTGAGTGCTGCTTCTAGCTTTGCTGCTTTTAAATCTTCTGTATTTTCTGCTCAGCCACATCCCCTCTTGGCTTCACCCATGACAGATGCCGATTCCTGCCAGATCTCTCCTTCCTCCCTCGAGGAAACCCCCCATCTACCTTAAAAACATCAAGAAAGAATAGAGTTCTGGTCAGCAGTACTGGCTGCTGTGCTGTTTGTGGTCTTTTTTTTTTTTCTGAAGGTAATATTTTCATATTTTTCTTAGGTTGCTTAGTTTATCATCTCCAAGTACCTTTGACCTTTTACTGTTTTAGGATTAACACTGGGAAGTAAGCGCTTGGAAGATAGTTTTAAAGGTTTAATTACTTCTGAAACCTGTAGCTCAGCAGGACTGTCCATGGCACTGACGCACAAGAAATTGTTTTGAGACCTCAAACCATTTCTTACATTTAGACTGTGTAACAGTTACAGAGACTGTAAAACCACAGATGTGTGTTGTTAGCAAACAGCAGTTATTACTCATTAACTTCCCTGCACCTTCCTTTGAAGTGTTAGGTACTAGTCTCATCTAGATAGGTGAGTGGCCTCCCTTGCCAGGAGAGGAGATTATACCATAGCCCACAACTTAATCACAGACTGGTTTAGATTGGAAGAGACCTCAGTGCCAACCATGGGCAGCGACACTTCTCACCAGATGAGATTGCCCAGAGCCCCATTCAACCTGGCCTTGAACACTGCCAGGGATGGAGCAGCCACAGCCTCCCTGGGCAGTCTGTTCCAGGGTCTCAGCCCCCTTACAAATTGGAATTTCTGCCTCAGATCTGATCTCAATCTCCCTTCTTTTAGCTGGAACCCATCTCCAATGTCCTCTCTCTGGAGTCCCATGTGAAAAGTCCTTCTCCATCCCTCACAAAGTACTCTGCATGGCTACAGCTGAAAATCAGAATTGTCTGATTTAATTTTCTTAGGACATAGTAACAAATATGTGTATATTTTGTGGTAAAATGAAGGATGAAACATAAGTTGCTATCATGTAGATGTGGTGGTTGGATAGCACCTCTCTGGGGTATGACAGAGAAGGAGATTTGTGGGCCAAACTGCCGCACAAGCTCTCTTTCATTTCCTGGGTCCTGGCTTTGAGATAACAGAGCTGGAAAAATCAGGCCTCATGCTCTGCTTAGGTAAGGAACCAGTCCTTGCAAACACACATGCAATACTTGTCTTTATTTCCTAACCTTTAAGAACAGCTTAAAAAACTCCCCACCCTCAAGGCAACATCATGTCTGTAATGGATTCCAAGTGCTGCTTGAAAACATGCTGACAGGCAGATTTCCTTGTAGCTCCCTGTGCTGCTGCAGCTGAAGGTGAGGTTTTTTCCTTACGAATACGGTTAGATGCAGCTACCTTTTGCTTGGAGCTGCAGATGAGCTGTGACTTTGCGAGGTATTAGGGTGGATTTTTTCATGTGCTTGATCCTTCTGCCTCATCTACAAACATATGTGTGTGGAGTGGATGGACTCCAGTGAGAACTGGAGAGTGCAGGAAGAAGGGAAGGGATGATGATGGGTGTCTTTTTGATTTTTATTTTAGAGGGTTTGGGGTTTTTTAAGCTCTCTTTTGCTGAATGGGGCAAGATGCGTTTAGTTACTTGAGTAAGAATCACGGCTGATGATAATTCACTGGATGTGACCAATTTTAAACCTTGAATGAAAACTGAACTCAGTTTAATTAAAATTAGAATCCAAACCTCATGTAGTAAGTCAGAAGAATCTTGCAGCTAGGGCTATCTCTGCCTGTGGATTTGTCACCTGAGTGTTTGCATTCTTCTTCCCTTGTCCCCTTTATAGCTGAGTTCTTTCTTGAGCTGAGGAGGAGAAAAAGAAACAAAACCTTTAGTGTTAAAGTGAAAACAGCTGGAGCAGTTGAGCGTGGGTGGTTTGGGATTTTTCTCCTCTGAAGATGTCTATTTGTGTATTACATTTTGGTTCAGATTGCCTTTTAATTACTTTTAGGGAACAGTGAAAAAAGGTGTGTGAGCAGAGCTATTGGCCAAGTCTCCAGGACATCCTGAGGGGCTTTGCTTCTCACTTGTATGGATGAGCATCAGCAAGTGGCAGAAGTTCATCTAATTGCTGTGTAATATCTTTAAAGATAGAAGGTCAATGGCATTCTGGCCTGTATCAGCAATAGTGTGGCCAGCAGTAGTAGGGAGGTGATTGTCCCTCTATACTTTGGCACTGGTGAGGCCTCACTTCCATTACTGGTGGCAGTGCTGGGCCCCTCACTGCAAGAAAGACGTGGAAGTGCTGCAGCATGTCCTGAGAAGGGCAATGAGGCTGGTGAAGGCTCTGGAGCACAAGTACTCTGAGGACTGGATGAGAGAATTGGAAGTGTTTAGTCTGGAGAAAAAGAGGCTGGGGAGAGGCCTTCTTGCTCTCAACAACTAACTGGAAGGAGGTTAGAGCAAGTTGAGACTCAGTCAAGCGACAGGACCAGGGGAATTGTCTGCAAGCTGCACTAGGGAAGGCTGGTTTACGCTGGATATTAGGGAGAAATTCTACAGCAAAATAGTTATCAAATGTTGTCCCAGGCTGCCTAGGGCAGTGGTGGAGTCCTGTGTCTGGAGAGATTTAAAGTGTCCTGGCACTGCTGGGTTAAAGGTTTCTTCAAGTCAAGGGGGTTCAGTGATTTTATGTGACTGTGCTGTGAGGATGGATGTGCTGGAATCTGACAGGGTTGAGGATGAGGGCGGAGTATGTTTTATACTGCAGAGACACAGTGGAAATTCCTTAATTTTTTCTGACTGCTGATGAAAGTGAAACCACCGTGGCCATTCTCCATCTTTTGTCGAGGGTGCTGGAACAAGATTGGGTGTTTTAAGAAGATCGGGTGTTTACAGTGTGTGTTTTGAAAGACCTGTCTTCTTAATGCCTTTTGGGGGAAACAGACTTGGAAGATGTCTGGGGAACAGGAAGCTTCACTTCCATTGCAACTGTTGTGGATTTGATCCAGAGCAGAGGAAGGAAGTGCAAGATGCTTGTGTGTCCAGTGGCCAGGCAGAGCTATCAAAACTAAAAGGAACTTTAAAAGAAAAAATCCAAACACTCCCAACCCAAAAATCAGAAAATCAGCTGAGGCTGCTTTATTTTTAAGGGAGATTTGCTTGTCAGGGTTGGCTGCAAAGGATTTTATTTGCTATTTTGTGGCTGTCTGAAAGGACAGTGTTTTCCTGTTGCTGGGGCTTTTTGGAAAAATCTGCTTTTTCAGGAGGAGAAGCCATGAGTTGGTTTTGGAAGGAAAAGAGGGAGTTTCTGAGCTGCTCTGATGACACAAGTGGGTTTGACACTTGCTGTTGAATTACCTAACTTGGGCCTGTTGAGACAGACTGCCAGGCCGGTTGCCAGTGATGAGTTTTCCCACTGCCCTTAGCTAGCTCAGCAGCTCCTGTGACCTGGAAGAGACGCTAGGAGGAGTAATTGCCTTGAAGTAATCCCTAATTGCTCTTAATCATCTTTTGTCTCGCCTGTGTTTCAGTGGCACCAAAACAGCGTCCACAGTGTGATTTGGCAGTGAAGTCATGAGGTAGCCATGCCCAGCATACAGAAGCTGGAAAGTAAAAGAGCAGTTCTGTCCCAGGAAACTAAAAGGTGCTCTGACTGTGTGAACAAAAGCAGGAAACATATTTTTAATGTGCTTTTATATACATTGAGAAAGAGCTGACATGTCCTGGCCCAATCTAATAAGCATACAAAGTAGTGTGTTCTAAAAAACCCCAGAGTTTAGCAGCATATAAATAATTCCTCCAAAACTATGAAATAGAAGCTGCTTTTCTGATGTTTGCTCTGAAGAAACCTCTCTGTCCTGCATTATTGTGTGCTGGGTTTATCAAGAAAGCAGGCGGCAGTTTGAAGAGTAATGAACACTGTGGTCCTGCTCTGTGTGGAGATTCACTCCCTCTCATTTTTCCTGTTGATCAAACAGGTTCTTCCCCCTTTCTCCGTGTTCAGACATCCCTTTGCAAACCTTAACTTGTAATGGCAAAGTCTGTGAGCACAAAGGGTCTTGCATAGCCGATTTTGAGTGATTTTTAGGTCCTGCTCCAGGCCAGGTGTGATGTTTCAGTAACCCCCCCAGCAGCATGTGCAGACAATATTCCTTGATTCATCATTGCATTTTTTAACTGCACTGCAGAAGCATGTTTAGATAAGGCTAAAACACACTGAGTTACATCTGAAATGAGTCATGAGGCTGGAAAGGAGCTGTTAGATGTGGCCTAGATGTAGAAGTGGATTTCTAAAGCTGTTTCCAAAAGAAAGCAGTGACAATCCTGTTTCTTGAGGGCACTGAACCCCATCATGTTTAGCGTGCAGGGATGGATTTCTTGTGTGTTGAAAGACTTAGAAGGGTCATTATGTGAATAGCTTTACTTTAGTTTTTGGTTTGTTTTTTTTTAATTACAAAATGTCTTTTGTCTGGTGTGGGCTGTTCAAACGCAACAGTAACAGCAGCTCAGTACATTGCAGGCGACTGCTAATGGCAGCTGGTTTCTTCCCACCTTTTTATTTTCCTTGAGGTTAGTTTTTATACCGACAGCTTCCCAAGAACTGAGGGGTGTTCTTTATGAAAAAAACCACTACGTTTCTGTTTGAAACTGCATCAAAATCCATTCCAAAGACAAGAGGGATTTTAGTGAATATTGAGTTGATGTGCTCAATTTCAATATGTGTGTACATGTTGGAGGAGGCATCTGGTTGTGGCTCCTCTGTTGTTGCTGTGCACTGGTATATTCAGAGGAAAGATGTTAAACAATGGTATTTCTCCTGCTGTACTGTCTGCTGCCTGGAAACAAAGTGTACAAAAAATGAATTAATACTGGAAATCACCATTTGAACACTAATCTCAAATTTTAGAGAAATTAAATTAATATTTGAACACTACTTTCAGGTTTTAGAGAAATATTAAATGAACATTTGAACATTGTTTACAAACATTTAAGGACACATCTAATCTTGTTTTTCTGATATTATAAAACACTAAATATGATTCTCATTTAGCTGTAGGATTCTGTGGTACTTTGTTGGGGAATTGACCTGCTAAGCACCTTTTCCATGACTCTCTCTTTTGTCTCAACTTTCCTGCTCACCTTTACTCCGCTCAGGGATTGTGACTTTGCTGAGCAGTGGAGGCTGTAAGTAATTCTGTTTTAACAGATGTCAAATCCGTGCACACAATGAAAAAGTAGCTGAAAGTGCCTCAATCAGTGAAACAATGGCTTGAGATTACTTTGTCAAGTGATATTTAAAAGGTTTGTTCTGTTTTCCTTATCCCTGGTGGAGGAAAATTTCCTCTTCTGATTTTCAACTGCAAAAGCAGGGAAGCTGCATTGTTCAGCCAGGGCTTGGAACTGCTGCTGTTAAAACAGGTGACCCTTGGCCATTTACAAAACCTAGATCTGATTAAGGGTTTTTACAAACTGGGAAGGAGCCTTTACCAGAGTGTCTCAAGTCAGTGCTGTAGTGTGCTTGGCAGGGGGTGGGGGGAAAGTTCCTTTGTTTCACCTTGTAGCACTGACAGACTGACTCAAAGGTACACCACGAGATTGAGTTTCAAGTCACATATGGTGGGTTTTAAGAACTTGGCTCAGGGCAAGGCACCACGGGGGCAGAAGCATAAAGCCCCAGCCAGAGGGAGATGACTGTATCATAGAATCATAGAATAATTAGGGATTGGAAGGGACCTCAAAAGATCATCTAGTCCAATCCCCCTGCCAGAGCAGGATCACCTAGACCAAGTCACACAGGAACACATCCAGGCAGGTCTTAAACATCTCCAGTGAAGGAGACTCCACAACCCCCCTGGGCAGCCTGTTCCAGAGCTCTGTCATCCTCACTGTCATCCTCACTGGAAAGAAGTTCCTTCTCAGGTTGATGTGAAACTTTCTATGTTCCAGCTTACAACCACTGCCCCTTGTCCTATCACTAGATGACACTGAGAAGAGTCTAGCTCCACCCTCCTGACACCCACCCCTCAAATATTTATAGACATTAATGAGGTCACCCCTCAGTCTCTTCTTCTCCAAGCTAAAGAGACCCAGCTCCCTCAGCCTCTCCTCGTAAGGGAAGTGCTCCACTTCCTTCGTCATCGCTGTTGCTCTATGATGGACTCCCTCCAGCAGCTCCACATCCCTCTTGAACTGAGGGACCCACAACTGGACACAATACTCCAGATGTGGTCTCACATCTGTAGATGTGTGTAGAGTAGAGGGGAGAAGAACCTCTGTTGATCTGCTAACCACCCCTCTTCTGATCCACCCCAGGATGCTGTTGGCCCTCTTGGCCACAAGAGCACACTGCTGGCTCATGATCATCCTGCTGTCCACCAGGGCCCACAGGTCCCTTTTTCCTTCGCTACTCTCCAAGAGGTCAGTCCCCAGCTTATACTGGTACCTGGGGTTGTTCTTGCCCAGATGCAAGACTCTACATTTGTTATACTCCTTGTTATACTTCATTGTATTTCTCCCTGCCCAGCTCTCTATCTTGTCCAGGTCTCACAGAATGGTAGCTTGATGATAGTGCACTCTAATGCCTCGTCCAAGTCATTCATGTATAGATTGAACAGGACTGGTCCCAGCACTGACCCTTCTGTCCCGCTGACCACTACTCTCTGGCTTCTATGCAGCAGCCAGTTCACGTACCACCTCACTACCTGATCATCTAGACCACTCTGCGTCAGTTTGGCTGCAAGGATGCTGTGGGAGACTGTGTCAAATGCCTTACTCAAGTCAAGATAGACCACGTCCACCTCTCTGCCATCATCTATCCACCTGGTTATGCCCTCATAAAAGGCTCATGGTCAAGCACAACTTTTCCTTTGTGAAGCCATGCTGACTGTCCCTAATGACCCTCATGTCCTTGATGTGCCTGGAGACAGCCTCTAGAACAAATTGTTCCATCACCTTTCCTGGGATGGAGGTGAGGCTGACCAGTCTATAGTTAACCTGTGTCCTCCTTCTTACCCTTTTTGAAGATTGGAGTGACATTTGCTATCCTCCAGTCCTTAGAGGCACCTCTCCTGTTCCCCATGACTCAGAAAAGATGATGGAGGGTGGCTTACCAATGACTTCCACCATCTCCCTTAGTACACGCGGGTGCATCCCATCTGGGCCCATGGATTTGTGTCCGTCCAGTTTGCTCAACTTATCCCTAACCCAGTCTTCATCAACCAAGGCAGGCTCGTCTCTTGCCTCAACTTCCTCTGGAGTCTCAGCAGTCTGGGGCTTGATGTATAGACAGCCCCCAGAAGGTGTTGAGTATCTCTGCTTTCTCTGTATCCTCTGTCTCCAGGGCACCCACCTCATTCAGCAGAGGGCCTGAATTGCCTCTAGTTTTAGTTTTACCTGCTATGTATTTGAAGAAGCCCTTTTTGTTGCTCTTGACCTCTCTTGCAAGGTTTAATTCCAAGGAAGCCTTGGCTTTTCTAGTTGCATCCCTACATTCTCTCACCAGAGCCTTATAATCACCCCAAGTAGCCATCCCCTCCTTCCATGACCTGTAGGCTTTCTTCTTCAATTTGCCCAACAACTCCCTGTTTAACCACGCAGGTCTTCTAGCTCCCTTCCTTGACTTCCTTCCTGTTGGAATGCTCTTTTCTTGTGCTTCAAGAAAGCAGTCTTTGAATGTTATTAACCAGCTAGCTTGGGCCCCTTTACCTGCCTGTACACTGTCCCATGGGATTTCCCCTAGCCATTGCTTGAAAAGGCCAAAGTTGGCCCTCCTGAAGTCCAGGGTTGTGATTCTGCTAGCTATTCTGTTCCTGGACCTTCAACTCCACCATCACATGCTCACAGCACCCAGCACCGAAGGCTGCCCTCAACCTTCACTGCTTCAACCAGACCCTCCTTGTTGTTGAGTACAAGATCCAGCAGTGCTCCTCTCCTAGTGGGCTGTAGTGTCAGTAATCATGTTCCTGTGCTGTCACTGTATTGGAATATCAAAATCCATTCTTTTACACCTTTCTATTTGGTATTCAAGTTTAGTTTTGATGTACTTTACTGATATTTCCCTTAATCCTTTTTTTTCAGAGGTGTTTAAGGCCGGGCTGGATAAGGCTCTGGCCAGCCTGATCTAGGGTGGGGCGTACCTGCCAATGGCAGGGGAGTTGGAACTGGATGATCCTGTGGTCCCTTCTAACCCTGACTGACTGTATGACTTGGTCTAGGTGATCCTGCTGTGTCAGGGGGATTGGACTGGATGATCTTTTGAGGTCCCTTCCAATCCCTAATGATTCTATGATTCTGTGAAATCACAGAATGGTTCTGGTTGGGAGGGACTTGAGATCATCTAGTTCCAACCCTCTGCCATAGGCTTGGACACCTCTAGACTAGTCTGAGGTGTTAATGTCTCCTTTCTCAGCTCCCTGTAAATCGCACTGGATCATCTCCAGATCGAGGGGCACCCAGATTTATTTTTAATTGACAGTGCTTAGTATTCTCTCTCTTTAATTCATTAGTGAATTTATCTAACTCATTAACCTCTGCACACATGCAGCTTTTGATTGCCCAGAGGGAAATGTCTGCTGCTGTAGAAATTTAGCAGATAAGAGAAACCTAGCCAAGGCAGTTGGCTTTTCCCCGAAACAAGGCTTCCTGTCCTCTGAGTGTCTTGATATAGCCAAGTCTGAGCGGCAAATACTGAACAGAATAAACAGGTAATGAGATAGAATGAAATCCAGACTGCTTCTCCGTGGAGTAGTTCAGTTTGGAAGCCAGAGAGGTGGTGGTGGTTTTTTTTCACCTGGGTTATCCTGCGAAGCCTGAAAAGGCAACTGATGTCAACTTGGAAAAGAGCTGGTTTGGGTCTGGTTTTCTAGCATGTCTAAAGAAGTTTGTGGTGTAACAGTTGTGTGCACCAATAGTCAGCAGCTCTAGGAGTGATACTTGTCTGAGTGACGGTGAATGATATTCTGTTGGTTATTCTGTTGGAGCCATTTGATCTGCACAGTGTCTCAGCCATTCAAACTCAGAGAAACTTGGACAAAAGCTCTTGTGGGAGGAAGAATTACTATGGGGTAAAGAAACAGTTTTTTTCATTACAAACAGACTCAGCTGCCAGTTTTGCCTCTGTGAAGGTTTTTCACAGAGTCACAGAACATTAGGGATTGGAAGGGACCTCGAAAGATCATGCAGTCCAATCCCCCTGCCACAGCAGAATCACCTACACCAAGTCGCACAGGAACACATCCAGGTGGGTTTTAAATGTCTCCGGAGAAGGAACTCCGCAACTTCCCGTGCTGGGAGCAGCGGGCTGTGTGTGTGCGTGGCTACATGCACGCTGACATATGGTGACATACGGGGGCGGAGATTGCCACAGATCGCGGGGAGATTTAAACTGAGAGGAGCGGTGAGCTTGGCACTTCCCATGCTGGGAGCAGCGGGCTGCGTGTGTGTGTGGCTACGTGCATGCTGATGTATGGGGGCGGAGATTGCCACAGATCGCAAGGAGATTTAAACAACCCAAACCCTAACCTGCTAGCCACAGTAGGTAAGCATAATGGTCTCCACCCGGCAGAAGAAGGGAAGACTCCTGGTGCCAGCTAAGATGGAGATGGGAGCGCAGACAGAGGGTGGAACAAAACAGGCTAAGACGCAGACCCCAGGCTGCAGTGAATGCCTCAATCTCTCCTCTGTACCAGGGAATTGTATATGCTGTGAACAGGTAGATTTCCTACTGAGAAGAGCAGCACAGCTGGAGGATAAAGTTGAACGATTAAAGGAAGAAGTTCATGGGCTTAGAAATATCAGAGACTCAGAAGACGAGATAGACAGGTAGTACCAGGCTCTGGCAGCCCCGATGGAGAGAAAGGGTTACCCATTATCAGATACCGGGGTTCAAGTATCCCCTGTATCCACCCCCTGTCAGGTTGCAGCCACTAACTCAAAAGAGGGATGGGAGGCTAGACGACAGTCAAAGCAGTAAAGAAACTCCTACCTTGTCCATCTCCTACCCTCCGAACTCCCCCTACCAAAACAATGAGGGGCTGTGGCAACAAATTCCCACCTGCCATGGTGGGTGTGTTACCTCAGTCATTAACAGCACTCCCCAGGTACCTTTGCAGAACAGGTTCGATGTCCTGCAGGTACAACTGGCCAGTGAAGAAGGTGAACCATACAGCTTGGAGGAAATCCCAAAATCAAAGCAACCTAAGCCCTCCATGTTTGCATCTAGCATTAAAAAAAAGAGAAGAGTCATTGTCATAGGT
>VXBP01004337.1:0-28061 GCA_013400115.1 Rhinopomastus cyanomelas
GGAGAGAGAAGACTGAAAGCAAGACAGCAACACAAGCTAATAGAACAAGGCAGCGTCTGCAGCGCTGCCTGCGCGCCCTGCCTGTGCAAACTGCCGTGCAAACTGCCTCACTATTATCCTGTTGGCCTACTCCTGTTAGCCGTGCTCCGGGGTCGCCGTGCTCCCCCGGAGGCTCTTGCCCTTAAATACTGGAAGGAGAGTCGCGCCAAGACTCCTCCCTNGGCTCTTGCCCTTAAATACTGGAAGGAGAGTGGCGCCGAGTCACCTCCCTGCTGGCCGCCGCAAAGATCCCCGGGAAATGAAGGGGCTCCGCTGCTGCCTCGCGGTCTGAATGTGGCGCCGAGTCACCTCCCTGCTGGCCGCCGCAAAGATCCCCGGGAAATGAACATCTTTATCGATGATCTGGATGAGTGGGTTGAGTGCACCCTCAGCAAGTTTGCAGATCGTAGAATCGTTAGGGATTGGAAGGGACCTCGAAAGATCATCTAGTCCAATCCCCCTGACACAGCAGGATCACCTAGACCAAGTCACACAGTCAGTCAGGGTTAGAAGGGTTATGACAGGTACTGGCATAAAAGATGTTGGTGATGATGAAGACGGTGAGAGAGAGAAGCAGCTAAAGCTCAGGTCTTGTCAAAGTGCTGATAGTGGGCTGGTGGTCCCTTTTGATGCTGCTGTGGGTGGGAAGGCTTTTGTGCTCACTTTTCTGCAAAGGCCAGGGAGCTCTTGAATTATTTGGCTCTTTCTGTACTGCTAAATAAAAGAGAGATGAGTTATTTTGGACCATTCAGACTGTTTAACCGGACGCACCCTGCATGCCCCACAGTGGTTTTTTCTGTCTGGCTGACAATTTCTGAGACATTGTTTTGGGTCCAGCTCAGAGTGAGGTTGAGTTGCCATTCCTGGATGTGATTAAAGATGGTTTGGATGAGGTGTTGAGGGATACGGTTTAGGGGTGAACTTGTAGGGTAGATGGTTGGACTCGATGATCCCCGAGGTCTTTTCCAACCAGAGTGATTCTGTGATTCAGAGGACAAGAGACAGCATGTCCAACAGTAGGAGTTTGGCACCCACGGTGCACAGCTCCCATGGTCTCTCAGCAAGCCTTGCCTTCCCGATCCACTCCCGTGTCTTTGTGCTGTGCTGCCAGTCATACCTCATGGTGTCGTGATAGGCTGTAGCACGGGTTTCTTTCATGCACTTTCAGAACGAGAACGTTCCCCCAGCCTGGCATTGGGTGGGTGTGTCTAGAGCAACTCAGATGTGACCACATGAGTACCAGGCACACTGTGGGTTTGTGCCCTTTGTGCTGCATGGTGGCTGCTCTGTGTAGGAAACCCGTTAACTTAGCAGCATTCAGTCTGAACTTTGCCAACACACTTGTCTCTGGAAACAGACACGCTGGCCTGGGTGAGAAGTGTTTAGTCTGTGCTTAGAAATGATTTTCTTAATGATGTTTTCTCACTGGTTTCTGCTCCCTGCTGAAGTGACCTTTGAGTTGTTTTTTCCCCCTTGCTTGAGTGACAGGAAAACCTGAACCAGTTCCCTCTACAATCAGGTAGGAAATAATGAGGTTTTTCAATTCCTTATTTGTTTTGTTAGTTACCGTGTGCTGGGGTGACTGCATAACTTATAGGTGGCCTTGCCATGCGGGTTTCAAAGGGGAGAATACTCACAAGTCGGATCGTTACCGTTTATCAAGCTTTAATAAGAGGGCCCTTGAAGCCAGGAAGCCTTCATGTCACACAGAAGACACGCCATGAAATACAAGCTTGTAAGTCTGAAAGATCACAACCATGTTGCTCTCATTGACAGAAATCAATTTCCTTGGCTTTACACCTGGCCTGAAGTGCACACAGTGTTTATCTCCTTTGAGGGCTGGAGGAACCAGCTCTTCTCTAGGCAGGTACTCAGCTTCCGCAGGCACACACAAAGAGGCGGCTCTGTCAAGGGGCAGGGAATTCTGAGCAGGCTGGCATGACCATAACGGTACGAAGCCATGCGGGGTTTTGTCACGCCGTGTGCTTTGACACTCTGCCTGGTGTGTGCGCGCTGCCTGTCAGCCAGGGCCCACGTGTCGCGAGGGAGCGTCACTGCAGAAATGGGGCTGTCGGGAGAATTCAGGTGAGCAAGGAACGCTTGAATTTCTGAGGTGGATCTCAGACTCATTAAGCGCGTGCGTAAAATCACGAATGGCGATGGAGGCAGAGGGAAGGGTTCTGATGTTACTTGCAGGGCTTCCTGTACTGGAAATGCTTTCAGAATTCCTCTGCAGTTTGACACCAGTGAGAAGCCTAGTGAGAAGATGTCTGCTTGAGAAACCCACGACTGTATTTTGACCAAGAACTTTTGGCTATCGAGCTACACTCGAATTTGCAGGCAGTGAAAGAACTGACTCAGTTTGGGAAAATATTTTAAGTGTTCAGTGACAGGACAAGGGACAGTGATCACAAACTGAAACACAGGATGTTCAACCTAAACATAAGGAAAAGCTTGTTCAGAGTGAAGTGTTATATTTAATTTGACCCAAAACAGGTTATTCTTAATCAATTACAATTTATTAAATAAGAACAAGCAAACAGCGCTTAAGGGTTCCTAGGGGTAGTGCTGCGTGCAAGGACAGGGGAGGTTAAACACCGTCCTTCCCATACTCCTGCACACTGAGAATGGCTCAAGTCCCCTCTTTTATACCCCATGCATGGTCCTTCATTGGTCAGTTAGAAAAACAACTCTGGCTCCTCACTGGGCTAGGAGTCCTCTTTGGAAAGAAGCTGGCACATCATTGGACAGTTCTTCATGAACTCGGGCTTTTCATTGTTTTTAGGGTCCTTCCTGTTGTAGCAGGGTCTCTTCAGGTGTCTTAGAAGATGCCTCGAGTATGAGGGTCCTTTGATCTCCTTCGGTGTCTGGGAAGACGCCTTTCCAAAGTGGAGTAACAAAGAGGACTTAATAATACAACAACACTAAAAACAGAGTACATGAATCACCAAAATACATATAACAGAGAGAAACAGAGCAGGGAACAGTCTGCCCAGAGATGTGTCCTCTGGACATGTTCAGAACCTGCCTGGATGTGTTCCTGTGCAGTCCCCTATAGGGGACCCTGCTCTAGCAGGGGAGTTGAACTAGATGGTCTTCAGAGGTCCCTTCCAACCTCTGTGGTTCTGTGATTCTGTTCCACGACTTGCTTGTTGTTGCATTTTGCTTAACTTACTGTCAGAACAGTGCCTGGCTGCCTCCTTGCACATACAAGTAAGTCAGACAGTGGTAGGAAATCTTTCTGGGGCTGGGAACCTGCCCATGATCTCTAACTCCTCCGAATCATGGAACTTTGATCTTCAGTAGGGCTTTGTTGAATTCCAGATGACTAATGACCAAAAGAAATATTTGTTTCCAGGATGCTGCAAGTCCTTTCATTGCCCTCATCTATCCGAGGAACAGGGAAGCTTTGGTGGTGAGAAAAGTGTTCTGAATTTTTTTGTTTCAAGACCCAAGGCATACTGCTAACATGGTTCCTCTTCCAGTGGACTTCCACATGCAAATAGAATCATAAAATCATCAAGGCTGGAAAAGACCATCACGAGGTTTTTCCTAAGATCCAGTCTGAACCTCTCCCATTTCCTCTTGTCCTATCACTAGTCCCTAGGGAGAAGAGGCCAACACCAGCCTCACTACACCCTCCCTTCAGGTAGTTGTAGAGAACAATGAGGTCTTCTCTCCTCTTCTCCAAACTAGCTCAGGCTGGATGACTTAAAAGTGTACATCAGTAAAAGGAAGGTATTTTATTGGTAGTGAGAGATAACTAGCTACAGGAGGGCTTCTTCAAAGATGAGACCACATCTGGAGTCTTTTGCCCAGTTGTGGGCCCCTCTGTTCAAGAGGCACGTGTAGCTGCTGGAGAGAGTCCAGCGAAGGGAAACGAGGATGATGAAGGAAGTGGTGCCACCTCCCTTCTGAGGAGAGGCTGAGGGAGCTGGGTCTCTTGAGCTTGGAGAAGAGGGGATTGAGGGGTGACCTCATTAATGTCTGTAAATCTGTGAAGAGTGGGTGTCAGGAGGATGGAGCCAGGCTCTTCTCAGTGTCATCTAGTGATAGGACAAGGGGCCATGGGTGTGATCTGGAACATAGGAGGTTCCACATCAATGTGACAAGGAACTTGTTCCCAGTGAGGGTGACAGAGCCCTGGAAGGGGCTGCCCAGGAGGGGTTGTGGAATCTCCTTCTCTGGAGATGTTGAAGACCCACCTGGATGTGTTCCTGTGTGACTTGGTCTAGGTGGTCCTGCTGTGTCAGGGGGATTGGACTGGATGATCTTTCGAGGTCCCTTCCAATCTTTAATGATTCCATGTGAAACAGACTTGAGCTCCACAGCTGTTCATTGTTGCCTGAACAAAGCTTCCTAGTCTTTGCTGGTTTTGTGGTATTTAATTAAAGCTGGAAGGTTGGACAGCAAAGGTACGTGTTCCAATTAACCTTTCCCTTGTGGTTCAACGTGTAAGCAGGTCTGTGCGGTACATGGTGCTAAACACCACCTGGCCGTTGTATTTCTTGTTGTACTTGCTTCTTCTCTGAACTTAAACCAGGACGGCTTTGTCGTAAACTCTTACTCTAGGATCACGCGTTGCTCTGCTCGGCTTGCCACTGATACTTGTTTTACTGTACATTTGAACCTGCAGAGTATGCTCTGATTGAATGAGAGCTTTTCACGGCGTAATGCAGGATGTGTCTTGATATTTAAACACAAGTGCAGCAGGAGTTAATAAGACTCGAGCTAGCACTGCAGGAAAGAAAGATTTTGAAGAACACAGCTGCAGGAATAAAACACTGGTGTTGATTTTCTTCCACCTGGGAGAAGTCATAGAATCATCTAGGTTGGAAAAAACCTTGTAAGATCATCAAGCCCAGCCATGCACCCTGCTCCACTGTCAGACCTGCCACTAAACCATGTTCTCCAGCACTGCATCTGTGCGGCTCTTGAACACACCCAGGGATGGCAACTCAACGCCCTCCCTGGGTAGCCTGTTCCAAGGCCTGATGACCCTTTCAGTGAAAAAATATTTCCTAGTATCCAACCTGAACTTCCCCTGGTGCAGCTTTAGGCTGTTCCCTCTTGTTCTATCACTAGTGACTTGGGAGAATGGAGTGATTCCCCACCTCTCCCCACCTCCTTTCAGGGAGCTGTAACGAGCAATAAGGTCTCCCATCAGCCTCCTTTTCTCCCGACTGAACAACCCCATTTCCCTCAGGACTGGACTGAGTTCCCTCCTCTGAAGTACGGTGTTTCCTGAGACATCTGTTATTTTAAAGCTGGTAAAACTGAAGTGGAGCCTGTTGCAAATCAGTTTGAATCTTCTGTGATTTGTGGAGCTTTTTGCCGATAAGTTGGACTATTTTCTAAGCTCTTGGCAGAAGTAATGATGAGAAGGGCAGATGTCATTTATATGAAGAGTCAGGTGGCACCAGCAGGATTATGAACTCTGAATAACTCTTTTCCCAACTGCAGTCAATCTGAATAGAATTTTGTGTGCTGAGACAGAAAACAAAGACAGACCTCACACCAAGATACTGAAAATACATGGGACAGAGTCTGGTTGGAGGCCTGTGTCTAGTGGAGTGCCCCAGGGGTCGGTGCTGGGACCGGTCCTGTTCAATCTATTCATTGATGACTTGGATGAGGGATTGGCATGCACTGTCAGCAAGTTTGCTGATGACACAAAGCTGGGTGGTGTCGCCGACACCCCTGCAGACTGTGCTGCCATTCAGCGAGACCTGGAGAGAGCTGGGCAGCAGGATGACCATGATCCAGCAGTGTGCTCTTGTGGCCAGGAGGGCCAACAGCATCCTGGGGTGGATCAGAAGGAGTGTGGTTAGCAGATCAAGAGAGGTTCTTCTCCCCCTGTACTCTGCCCTGGTGAGACCACATCTGGAGTCTTGTGTCCAGATCTGGGCTCCTCTGTTCAAGAGGGATGTGGAGCTTCTGGAGAGAGTCCAGCACAGGGCAACGAGGATGATGGAGGAGGTGGAGCACCTCCCTTCTGAGGAAAGACTGAGAGGGCTGGGTCTCTTTATCTTGGAGAAGAAGAGACTGAGGGGTGACCTCATTAATGTCTAGAAATATGTGGTGGGTGTCAGGAGGATGGAGCCAGGCTCTGCTCAGTGTCATCTAGTGATAGGACGAGGGGCAATGGTTGTAAGCTGGAACATAGGAGGTTCCATGTAAATATGAGAAGGAATTTGTTCCCAGTGAGGGTGACAGAGCACTGGAAGGGGCTGCCCAGGGAGGTTGTGGAGTCTCCATCACTGGAGATGTTCAAGGCCCGCCTGGATGTGTTCCTGTGTGACTTGGTCTGGGTGATCCTGCTGTGTCAGGGGGATTGGACTAGATGATCTTTCGAGGTCCCTTCCAATCCCTCATGATTCTGTGATTCTATGAAAAGCTCTTTGTGAAGGACTGTGAGGCCTGTAGATGTGGAGGTTGTGCAAAATATGAAATGCAAGATACTGCATCAGGTCAGTCTTGTAGGATCAGAGTCTTTCCACCATGATGGTGTATTCTCTTCTAAAATAATTTTGTTCATTCAAAGCTGGTTTGATTTCAAAGTCTCTTGCAGGCAGATTTGGAAGCATGCTGCCTTCTTATTTAGACCCAAACCTGAGTTGTCCTGTAGTAAGATGCTGGAACAAGGGCCAGGTATTCACAAGTGTCTGACTTGGCAGAAAGGGAATTAGTGGGTTTTGCAGAAGGTCAAGACAGCCACCTTCCCCCTAAGACAGATATCTTCACAATCTTCATCCTTCATTTTCTAAAGTTATCTTCCTGGACTGAGAAGGATAAAATTAACTTCTTTAAATTTACTCCTAGTGGGAGCAGGTATAACTCCTGTTAATGCTGATGAAAAGTGTATTGAACTTACTGGGGATGAAGATACTTAATTTTCCAGAGAAGCTTATATTTCTTTTTCATGGCTGTGATCATTTCCTTCCTCTGTCATAATTATATCCCACACTATATAGATCTTAGCATTTTACCTTGGAATTACCCTTCAGGATGATTTCTTAATTTCTGTCCAGAAGGATTTCTATGATCATGCCAGAAAGTTTTAATTGATTCGGAAAGAAGGGAGGATAGAAGGGAGGCTATTTCTTAATGGAAAGTTTTAGCAGCTCTATATTTTCTCTTCCTTGTTAGCAGTATTTAGCTGTGTTAAAAGCTTGAAAGACACAAGTCCACATTTGTAACTGCCCGTTCAGTGCTCTTGGCTGAACATCATACCTAGCGTTAACATTCTGGGCTCTTTCAATTTCATTTGTCAGACAGGTGTTCAGCTAAACAGTAGTCAAACCACATGTAGGTGCAAAAGATAAACCCCATGTTTGTGTTCACTTGAGCCAAAGGTACTTAAAGTCAACCTCCTACTGAGTTTCTTGTAGTACAATAACAATGTTAGTATTTTCTTCCTACTATTTTTACATCTAAGAAATTTTACCACAGCCGTGTGTTTAACCCCAAATCTCTTAACACAGTTTTTTTGAGCCCCTCAAGACAAATAGGCAGGCTTTGGGGGTTTCTTGACACCTGGGAATTTCTATGAAATGGTTTGGTGCACCAGGCTTTCTGCAGCTCCGTGTGCAGAGGGCTGGTCATGGTCCCAGACACTGGGTAACCTCCCACTGCTGGCTCCTACTGTGGGTGGCATGGCGAGAAAAGAAAAGAAGAAGATATTTCTTAAGTAGTGTTCATTTAGTTCACAGCTTGAGGTGCAGTTTCACTTTCAGGCTTAATGGGTCCTTGAGTTTATTTCCCTGAGTACCAGTAGCGCAGACTTGGTGCCTCTGCTGAAACACCTGTTCCTCCAAAAGCCCTTTGGGCTTAAAAAGTGTCCTCACTGCATCAATCCAAAGTGCCCTAGAAACCTGTCAGCTGCCCATTAGTTGGAAGAGTCCTGCTCATGAGTCTTTCTTCTCTACAACTGCAGAGAAGACAGGTTGGTTTTGGCACAGGGACTTTACACAGGAGCTGTGTGGGAAGTTCTCAGCTGTCCCACTGGCTACACTGTCTAGTACCCAAATGTCTCTGTACAGAAAGCATCACAGAACAAAGCAGTTCATAGCAGGGATGGTGAGGGTTTAGCCAGTCTGCTTTCCTTCCTTCCTGTCCAATATGCAGTGTTGGTAATCTCCACAGCTGCTACCGTAGCTGGTCATGCACGTGTTGTTGATGAAATCAAGCTTCTACTAAAAAGCCCCAGAAACCACATCAAAACTTTCTGTCTGTCCAGTGTTTTGTGATAGTGAAACATGTGAAAATGCCAGTTCCACTGGTTAAAAATCCAGTGGGCAAATAATGGAGGTTCCACCCGCAGTTACAAGGCTCAGTGGCTTTTAAGCCAAGCCATGCATTTTTATCACTGACTTGGTCTAGGTGATCCTGCTGTGGCAGGGGGATTGGACTGGATGGTCTTTCGAGGTCCCTTCCAACCCTTGATGATTCTATGATACTATGAACTTTCAAGGTCCCTTCCAATCTCTAATGACTGGATCTAGGTGATCGTGCCGAGGCAGGGGGATTGGAGTGGATGATCTTTCGAGGTCCCTCCCAATCCCTAATGCTTCTATGATTCTGTGACTGTCACTTCTAAAAGACCACTGCTGCCAGACAGAACACTTACAACATTATGCAAAACAAGGGCTTCCTGAAGTCCTTTTGGATGGCTGATGGTATTTCCTTTATAACTCACTCAGCCTGAGCCAGTGTCCTGGATGTTGCTGAAGGGGCCTTGATCCTGCCTCAAGTCACTGAAAGCCCAATGGTGTAGCTGTAGGTTATTAGCAGTAGTTATTAGTAGGTTATCAGCAGTATTTATATTTGCTAGGGAACAAATAGATCTTCAAACCCTCGTATTGTTTTAGAGTGGAATTATGTAAAGGGTTCTGCTGGACATAGAACCATTAGGGATGGGAAGGGACCTCAAAAGATCATCCAGTCCAATCCCCCTGGCACAGCAGGATCCCCTAGACCGAACCTCCTCAATTTCCTTGCATTTAATGTTCTTGTATTCCTTGAGTGTCTGAAGTGAAATGAGTCTGGGATGATTTCTTCAGTAAACGGACACTTTGCTTTGCATTGAAATTAGGGGGTTTTGGGAAGACTATGGTATTGACACTGACAATTAAGGCGGGTGACATCCTGCTCACGGAAAATTAATGAAAAGAGTGGATAGAATGGATTTTAGAATTGCAGTGTGACCACTGCTCTTCATTCTTCATAACTGCTACGCGGTGTGTTTTTCCAGAGGTGCTACCTAATCATGTAATTAAATGTGATTCATCAAACAGAACTGAAGACAAAGCTGGTGATCAGCGAGGCTTTCCCATGCACAGCATCTGCAGAAAGGTGTGGCTGGGCATTAGTTTACAAGTGTTTGCTTCGGAACCAGTAAAGGTGTTTTTCTTCTCACGGTTAGCAGAAATCCTAGCGTGTGTTTGTGCTGCAGGGCATTGGCCCGTTAGGAGTGGGGCTGCAGGTCACTACCACCAGTTAGCCCTAATAACACTAAGATTTTCAAAAACAGTCTTTTGCTTAAGGTAGTGAATAAAACCGGGCTTCAAGCCCACAGGCAACATCAAAAGCTTGTTTCTGTTGGCACTAATTAGAACTGAAAAGTTTTATATTTATTGTTTTGCTGGTTTGCATTTACTTTCCTGCTTGATGTCCAGTAAATAATGTTGGGAACCAACTGACACTGCACACAGCACATCGAGTGAAAACGCACTTCATAATTTCTACAGGCTTCAGTTCATCCTTCTGCTGGAAGAGCTGGACCTTGCTTCTTACCATAACAGCCCCACCACTGGGTGACTGAGAGAAATGGTTTCGTTTGTACCCTGGGTGCTCAACTGCCGAAATCTGAGTAGATTTAAAGAATCACAGACCCACAGAATCATCCAGAATAGAAAAGGAAACGCCTTCAAGATCATCAAGTCCAACTGCCTGCCTTACAACACCTTGACCACTAACCCATCTCCTGAAACACTGTCTGCTCGGTTGTTGAACCCCTCCAGCGACAGTTGCATCCACCCCGTCCCTGGGCAGCCTGGTCCAAGACCTCCCCACTCTTTCTGGGAAGATGTTTTTCCTCAGACCCGGTCTGAACCTCCCCTGGCAAAACTTAACCCCATTTCCTCTTGTCCTACCACTAGTCAGACAATAGATAGACCTAAGCTCTCTGTGCTGAGTACACCCAGCTCTAATTTTCCTTGTGTGGTGCAGAAGAAGGGGTGGCTCTCTGTCACTGCTGTTTTGAATCTCTTGTACACACACAGACACAGAGCTGGGTCTGTCTGCTCCTCCTGCCAGAACCAGTGACAGGCACACTCTAGGATATTTGGTTGCCCACACTGGCTATAAGAGGGAGCTTCCTGGCCCATCCTGGCACAGAGTAACTGTGGGGATTTTGTTCTCTCCTTCATTTCTCTCACATTTGTCTCCCCTTCACCCCAGACTAAGAACAGGTGAACATCAGGGAGTGGTAGCTAGACACTAGCCCACTCCTCAACTCGTGTCTGACACCAAAACTTCCTTAGATCTCTTTGTTTTGACTGCTGGGAGTACATGTAGCCTAACTGTGCTTAAAGCAGCTAATGATGAGGCATCCCATTTATTTATGGAAATTACCTTCTGCTAGAAATATCTTCCTTCTGAGCACAGACCCAATCTCATCCTATTCCATCACTCACTCTGCTCCCTCATGTCCGTCCAATCACAATCAACTTGTAGCTGAGGCTGTTTGTAGGACTCTTCTTATCTTCCCAGACTTTTCCACTTGTCTGGAGAAACTAAACAGCTTAAAGAAGCTTTGTTTAGTTTTTTCTTATTTATTCATTTAAAGAACATTTGGCTGAGATCTAACTTGTGCACTTTTACAGCTGTTACAGTTGTTTCTGCCTCTTCAGTAGCAACAGATGCTTTGGTTTTGGACAAGCTATTTCAGGACAACCTGCTATGATGTGGCTGCAAGTTACAGCTTAAGAGG
Source organism: Rhinopomastus cyanomelas (assembly GCA_013400115.1). Lineage (NCBI taxonomy): Eukaryota > Metazoa > Chordata > Aves > Bucerotiformes > Rhinopomastidae > Rhinopomastus > Rhinopomastus cyanomelas. The sequence goes on from VXBP01004337.1 coordinate 11,033, forward strand.
AGACGCTGACACTTGATAACCCTTCGAACAAGTCCTGTCGTCACAAGGAGTGTGCCCATCAACAGCTGTAAGGATAAAGGGAAACAGGTGTGATTTACAGTTTGAAAGGGTGGTTGCTAAGCTGAAGATTTTCCTAAGGACTTTGAGATGCTTCTTGTGCTAAGGATAAGCCACTCTCAGTTCTGGAAAAGGCCTGTCAGCAGGCAGTGAAGAAAGAGATAGAGCAAACAAAGACAGGGAGCACTCGTGAAGCTTAATCACGTGCAAATTGGAGACTAATAGATTGTGAGTTACTTCAGCGCACAGGAGAAATACGGGGTGAAGCCTTCATGTATCTCCAGTTTCAGTTCTACACTAACATCTTAGTATGTGTTACAGAATCACAGAACATCAGGGATTGGAAGGGACCTGGAAAGATCATCTAGTCCAACCCCCTGCCAGGGTAGGATCACCCAGACCAAGTCACACAGGAACACATCCAGGCAGGTTTTAGGTGTCTCCAGAGAAGGAGACTCCACAACCTCCCTGGGCAGCCCGTTCCAGTGCTCTGTCACCCTCACTGGGAAGAAGTTGTTTCTCATGTTGATGTGGAACCTCCTATGTTCCAGCTTACAACCACTGTCTCTTATCCTATCATTAGATGTCACTACGAAGAGCCTGGCTCCATCCTCCTGACACCCACCCTTTCCATATCTATAAATATTAGTGAGGTCACCCTTCAGTCTCCTTTTTTCCAAGCTAGAGAGACCCAGGTCCCTCAGCCTTTCCTCATAAGGTAGATGTTCCACTCCCTTCATCATATTTGTGGCTCTGTGCTGGACCCTTTCGCAGCAGCTATGTGTCCTTCTTGAACTGAGAGGTCCAGAACTGGACTCAACATTCCAGATGCAGTCTCACTAGGGCAGAGTAGAGGAGGAGAACTTCTCTTGACCTACTAACCACTTCCCTGAACCACCCCAGGATGCTGTTGGCCTTCCTGGCCACAAGAGCACATTGCTGACTCATGGTAGTCCTGCTCTCTACCAGGACCCTCAGGTCCCTCTTTCCCACAACTGCTCTCCAACAGGTCAATCCCCAACCTATACTGGTACCTGGAGTTGTTCTTGCCCAGATACAAGACTCTATAGTTGCTGGTGTTATAGTTCATTAAATTTCTCCCTCTGTGCCATCAGCAAACTTGCTGACAGTGCACTCTAATACCTCATCCAAGTCATTAATCAATGCATTGAATAGTATTGCTCACTGGCCACTGTTCTCTGGCTTCTGTCCTGCAGCCAGTTCACAATCCTAACCACCCAGTCATCCAGACCACACTGCCTCAGTTTGGCTGCGAGGATTCTGTGGGAGACCATGTCAAATGCTTTACTGAAGTCAAGATAGACCACATCTACCTCTCTGAAATAATCTATCCATCTGGTTATGCCCTGATAAAAGGCTGTCAGATTGGTCAAGCATGACATCCCTTTGGTGAAGCCATGCTGACTGTCCCTAATGACCCTCTTGTCCTTGATGTGCCTGGAGACAGTGTCAAGGATGAATTGTTCCATGACATTTCCTGGGATGGAGGTGAGGCTTACCTAGGTCCTTCTTCTTTCCCTTTTGGAAGATTGGAGTGATATTTGCCATCCTCCCACTCTCTTGGGCCCCTTTACCTGCCAATACCCTGTCCCATGGGATTTCCCCTAGCAATTGCTTGAAAAGGCCAAAGGTGGTCAAGGGTTGTGATTCTGCTAGGTTTTCTGTTCCTGCCATGTGAGATCCTGAACTCCATCATATCATGGTCACTGCAACTGACGCTGCCCTCAACCTTCACTGCTTCAGCCAGACCCTCCTTGTTGGTGAGTACAACATCCAGCAGTGCTCCTCTCCTAGTGGGCTCCTCCACCATTTGCATCAGGAAATTGTCACCAATGCACTGAAGGAACCTCCTGGACTGTGGGTGGCTGGCTGAGTAGGACTTCAGCCAATACCAGGGTAGTTAAAATCCCCCTGACAACCAGGGCCAGTAGCTGTGAGGCAGCTGTCAGCTGCCTGTAGGAGGCCTCATCAACTTCCTCATCCTGATCTGGTGGCCTGTAATAGACACACACATCAGTGTCACCCATGCCAGCCTGCCCCTTAATCCACACCCACAAACTCTCAACTCCCTCTTCATCCTCCCCTGGACGCAACTTAATACATTCCAATTGCTCTCTCATATAAAGAGCAACTCCACCACCCCACCTTGCTGACCTGTCCCTCCTAAGAAGGACCTAGCTGTCCATGACCACATTCCAGTCCACAAGCTGTCCCACCAGGTCTCTGTGATTGCCACCAGATCATAATCACCTGACTGGACACAGATTTCTAACTCCTCCTGCTTATTCCCCATGCTGCCTGCATTGGTGTGCAGGCATTTCAGGGAGCGAGCTGAGCGCTTCGATTTCACCCTAGGACAGTGGGAGGCCTCCTGGTCTGCATCAGGACCAGAGCTGTGTGCCACTGGTGCCCACCCAGCAACAATCCCACCCCCCTTCGATTCTAGTTTAAATCTCTCTGAATGAGCCCTGTCAGTCCTGCCCCAGAACCCTTTATCTCTTCTGAGATAAACCTTTCCCATGTGTAACTGTCAGGTCTGGTGTCTTACACAACCAGCCGTTATCAAAGAACCCAAAGCCCTCTCTGTAGCACCAGACTCGCAGCTGGGTATTTATGGCCTGAATCCTTCTATTCCAGCCCATGTCCTCACTTGAAAATGGAAGTAATGAGGACAATATAATTTGTGCCCCAGACTCTTTCACCAACCATCCTAAGGCGTTAAAGTCTTTCTTCGTTCCCCTCTGGAATACAGCTTCTTCCCACCTGTCCAGAAGATCAGCAGTGGGTAACAGTCAGCTGATCTCACCAGGTTAGGAAGCATCCTAGTGATGTCCCTGCTGCAGGCTCCAGGTAGACTGCAGACTTCCTTGTGATGAGGGTCAGTTCTGCACACTGGGCCCTCAGTCCCTTTCAGGAGTGAGTCTCCAATAGCTTCTCTTCTTCTTTGTGGAGGAGGTTGTCATATTACTGGAAGACCTCTTTGATTTGTGTGACTGTGCAAGGACCTCCAGAATAGGCAGCCTATCATCATCTGTATCCCTATTAGACTGGCTGTCTTCCAGGAGGGGCTCATATCTACGTCTCAGTGGCACCTGGGGAGGTGAGGCAGGCAAGGTGGGTACTCACCTTCTGCCATGGCCTTGCACTTGCCTCCACTCACCCCTTCTACTTAGGCTTCTGTCTTCTATCTGAGAGGTGCAGAGTACAGAGGTCCTTGATTCTGGCTGTCAGTTGGCCATTGTCCAGACTGCAGAGACTGGCTCCACCAGTCTACCTCTGTTTCAGCCTCCCTAATGCTCCTGAGCCTTTCTACTTCTGCTTGTAGCCTTTCAACCTCGTCTTGCAGCTGCACCCCTCAGTGAAGTGGATAACCTACCTGCTGGCACCGCGCACAGCCGTCCTCAGAGCTGCCCCCTGCGATCAGTGAGATGCTGTGCCGTTCCCTGCAGCCTGTCACCTGCACAGCTTCATCGCTGGGGGAGCTCTGTTGGGTTCCCACATCCATCTGGACGGATGACCATAGCCTGGTTGTTGTCTTCTGCCAGGCTGATGCCAGTTATTATACTTTGTTTTTTAACCCTCCGTGCACCGCCAGGCAGACGGCTGGCTGCCTCGCTGTGCATGGCCTTCTCAGCCATTCTTGAGTGTTCCTAATCATTCTTGAGAAAGACCTGTGGGGTCTAGAAGAGGTTGCAGGGTCTTCAGGGGCCATGACTGAAGTGAGGTGTGCTGTGCATCCAGCTGCCCAGGCCATGATGCTCTGAAACACTGGTGCTGTCTGGGACTGGGTGGTCATACACTTGCCAAGCTCTGTATCTTTGGTGATGAGCTGTGCCTTCCGATCCAGCTACCTGTTTAGAAGTCAAAGCAGCAGGTCATGTTTTCAAAGCATCAGGTTCCTTTATTTTATGCCTACCATAGTAGGAGACAGGTGGTGCCTGCTGTGTAAAATGTGGTCTGCAGGTGTGTGCAGCACCACACGGACTCTCGCTGACAGTGTGACCTCTGACATGACTTCACGGGAGTCCTCACCTTAACTCAGAAAGGACCATAATAACAGTAATCTGTTCTACAATGTTGGAAGACACCCGTCGAAAGAAACCTTCGCTGCTTTTTTTCTCTTCTGGCCATAAGTTCAACGTGATATTTTGCAGGGAAACCAAGTATGTTGAGATGAATTTCTTCCGTTTTTATTACCGTGCAAGTTAAATAATCAGTGGCAAGTAGATACTTGTGATAACAAGTGGTTTCCCCTTGGTGCTCAATCCCAGTTCATTCTACTTTGAAATTGCTAATATCTTTAGTGATGGCACATATGTCATAGAGATGAGCAATCAGTGCAGAAAGCCTTAACCTAGACACCTATTTTTTATACAACTTTGGCCATAATATTGAACATTCCCCCCCCCCCCCCCGTACTTCCATTTGTCAAATGAATGCAAATATAAGTTATTATTTATTATTGTAATAAAAGACTGTTCTTATGCAGTAGCAGAGTATATAGGCTAGACCCTTAGCTCCGTAAAGCAAGAGATGAGCCCTTGCTGGTTTATGCTGTCTGACCATCTGGCACCTGAGGTAGAAGACATTTACCCATAGAGCACATTCTCAATCGCTGATAGATGTATTCCAGGGTTTTCCTGCTCCAGTTTCATCTTTCCCTTCAGCCGTGGTGCGTAACTGATACTGCAAGTCCATTCCAGAACATTCTGCTAATTCCAGAATTTCAGACTTTCTGAACTGAGAAACAGACACATTATCATAAATAACAGAAAAGCTTAATATAGGCCAAATAATCGTCTCTCAGGGGCCAAATGGATTCTTAGTGATGTGGCGGCGTTTAGCACGTGTCTCGGTAAGTTGGTTTAATACTGTGTCCCTACAGCTACGTCAGCTCTGCAACCACCAATAAAAAGTGCAATTATTCCCTTTTTTATACAAAAACTACTGCAATTAAAAATCTCAGAATCATTAGGGATTGGAAGGGACCTCGAAAGAGCATCCACTCCAATCCCCCTGCCACAGCAGGATCCCCTAGAAAAAACCATACATCTATTTCTTCACAGCAAGAACAACTAGTCAGTTACTAACCAGGGGACACAGGATGCAGCATTCACTCTGTAAACTGTCCACTGGAGTGTCAGCTGCTGGAGACAACCAGGCAGTATTTTCCTAAAGGAACTGTATGGCCTTGAATGAACCCTAGGCAAAGTGTTACGTGGGAGCTGTGCTGGCAGGGAGGGTAGACAGCCCCCTGCGATGGACTGTGTGTAGGCGTTACTTACGGCCAGAAGCTAGGAGCCAATGTCTGCTGAAAGCTGAATTGGTGCCGTGGCTACTACAACAGCCTTTTCCTTCGGTGAATAGTAGCATCGCTTCACAGGCATCTTGAAAAACGTCCTTTGACAAAGAAATGCGCGTGCAGAGTTAAGCAGACCTGCCTCTTCCTCTGGTGCTGTGAACAGACATGGGAAATACGTGCAGTTATCTCCGTGTGGCCAGCACGGGTGCAGCATGTGTGAGGGGCTAGAGAGCTGACAAATGACGCAGCACTTAGATCCACTTGGGAATGACAGAAACATTGAGAAGGAGACTGGTAGGACCCATTGTCAGCTGATGAAACCTGACAGGACTGCATTGAAATAAATGGAGCCATTATGATCCGCAGCAGCAGAAGAGCTGGTCCATACGTGCGTTGCTCTGAGGCTGGAGCTTTTCTAAGATTAGGGTCACTGTAATGCTGTGGATGTTTTATTATTTCTTCATAAATACATACATCTTTATGTCTTCTGCAACCTACTGGCCGCCCTGTAGTATAAAAACACTAGAAAAAAATCTCACAGCTTTCCAATCTGTCTGTCCTTTTGCAAGTAAAACCCCCAGCACAGACTCGAGTGAGCGTTCAGCCTCATTACTACTAACACATTGCGGGAACGAGCCATTTGCTGTGCATGTAAATGTGGGCTGGAGCTCCTCACTCCTCCTAGGGGGTCAGAGTGGATCTTATTTTATGACCCATAGGTGAAAAATGCCTTGAAGGCTGCTTCATATCCTATTGCACACTAACCTGACAGGTGTTTTCAACAACCCACTGTACATTGACATAGAATCACAGAATCACTAGGGATTGGAAGGGACCTCGAAAGATCCTCCAAGAGTTGGTCTGATTGTACGTAATTTTGAAGTATTCTTGTGTCACAACTGGAAGTATCTGAAGTTTTTAATCACAGAATCACAGAATCATTTTGGTTATGAGAGACCTTTAAGATCATCAACTCTGCCCACTGAGCCAACACCACCAGCTCACCACAAAATCATGGCCATCACACTACGTATCTTTTAAATACCTACAGGAGCCATAGAACCATTAGGGATTGGGAGGGACCTTGAAAGGTCATCCAGTCCAATCCCCCTGCGACAGCAGTATCACCTAGACCAAATCACACAGGAACACATCCAGGAGGGTCTTAAACATCTTCAGTGAAGGAGACTCCACAACCTCCCTGGGCAGCCTGTTCCAGTGCTCCATCACACTCCATCACCTTCTTGGGCAACCCATTCTGATGTCTGATAACCCCTCTGGTGAAGAAATGATTCACAGAATCACAGAACATCAGGGATTGGAAGGGACCTTGAGAGATCACCCAGTCCAATCCCCCTGACACAGCAGGATCCCCTAGATCCAGTTGCACAGGACCATAACCTGTTTAAATGTTTTAAATGTCTCTGTCTTGCCTCATCTGCTTTCAACAAAAAGACTGCAAAAATGTGTCTGGGGCCAAAAGGCTTCACACAGAGCCTTCCTGATGACAACTGTCAATGCTGGGCACAATGGTCCTTTATGGCAGTAGCCCAGCGTTGTCTCAGTGAACCATATTCCAATGAACGGTGGCCAGTGTAAGGCTGTGCAGGGGCAGATTTAGAAGAACAGGTTTATGTATGTTCCTCACATGCTACACATGCTTGCAAAGTTATGTCATAGAGTTGTAAAGAATCAGTGCTGTTGAACTCCTGAGTAACTTGGATTTGGAACAAACTGCCCTGGATAACCAACACTCCGATGAGGCTTCTGTGCCTCTGGATGTCACTGTTGTTTTGCAATAACATCAACAATGTTCTGTGACAAAGCGACACATGAAAGTGGTGGAATCATCACCTTCTTGTGTTTGCTGAAACGTACAAGGCTTGGATGGACTGGCAGTGTCAGAGGTACTGTGGTTCTTGGGTAAGGGATGTGCAACTCGCTATGTGAACTGATGCTTGCTTCAGCCTGGCAGGAGATGAACAGGAAAATGAAAGACCCACACAGTTCTTCCTAGATGAAAGTCAGCTCCTCTGGTGTCCCAAAATGGATTTCTTTGGAAGGACTTGGGAAGTGTGAGGATTCATTGCCCTGATGTGGCCCTGTCAGACTGCAACAAGAATAAAAAACTGTGTGTTTTATGTGAGAGGAGGAGGTGGGTGTCAAGGCCCATGAACGGGTCACGCTGCTCAGAGCAGGAGTGGAGCTAGTTTTCCTGAAATAAACCTGTTCACGTTTCTTACACCAAGGAAGGGAAAGTCACATCTTTCTTATGTTAGAGTAGAAAAAATACCCTACCTGGCTTCTTGTAGAGTCTCTTTCACAGAAAACCTAATGCTACATAAAGATGGAAATTGAGCATTTCCATGAAAACCCCAGAATATGTTTTTCCAACTCTTTGAATGTCATGCGATATCAATCTTCAGTTTGGACAGGATTTCTTCTTCACGAACGGTTTCCACTCTCACACAGAGTCCCACAGAATTCAGTGAGGTAGGCGAGCTAGTTCAGGTGTCTGGGTACGTCTGAGGTGCTCCTTGCAATCACTGCTCAGCTAGACCAGAGCAAGCGCAGTAACTCATTCGTGTCCCGCAAAGAGGAGGCTGTTCTGGGGCTGTATCTTCCTTTCTGCAGTAGCAGGGTGCTAATGTCATATCGTGCTGTGTGGGTGGGTTTTTATTCTTTTCTCTGTTGTAAGCCTGCAGACAAATATCTGACACGTTTCTTTTATGGTTTGAACGTGCTGCTATTACAAGCCTGATTTATGAGCCTTTCAGCTAATTAATAAGTCTTTATCTATATGAGCCTTTATCTTTATGATCCTGATAGCTGCAGTAATTCTCTAACGTTGCAGGAAGCTATTTATTTTCACATTAGCGATGTCATCGTGACCTTTTAGCACACGGATAGGTCAAGGTCCTGGCCTGACACGGGCATGGAGACTTGCTCACATTGTTCAGCGCTGGCTGCAAATTGCTGGTCGATGAGAGGGTGCGATGATCTCTGCTCCTTGCTGTGTATCCAGCTATTCAGTCTCCAAACAGAAGTGATGGTCATAGAATCATAGAATCACAGAACCATTAGGGATTGGAAGGGAGCTCAAAAGATCATCCAGTCCAAGCCCCCAAATGATGGAATTCTCAAATGCCAGAAAGAGCAACGAGACCATCAGTTTCTAAGGCAGAAGGAGCATTACTGACTGTGTTCACTGGGGAGCAAGTGTCTGTGTGCTTGGGCCAGTCCCTGAGGTGGCTGTGGCTGGACATCCTGGGACGTTTCCACGTTCTTCCAGTTACTCTGCCCAAGATGCCCTGCGGGGAGGTCCATCACCAGGCTGGTGCGGATCTTCACTTCTCATCTCTTGCTTCCCCAAGTCTAGTATCTGCAGTGACTCAGTGGGCCAAATGGTAAATTCCAAGCACAAGGCAGCAAGACACAGATGTTGCTGTTAATGAAGTGCGTGAAGCCTTGGTCCTCAGAATGCGGGTTGAGCTCAGCTCTTGGTAGTGAACTAACCCGTCAACTAACTTCCTTCCAAAACATCAGGAATAAAAAGAAAGGGTTTGGAGCAGAGACACCGACAAGCAAAACTCTGTTTTGCCATTGTCATGAGTCCAGTGCGTGTTTGCATTCGGGGGCATCTACAGGGGGAAGCATTTACTGTCCGATTCTAAAACTGTCCAGTTTCTCAGCTCCTTCTTTCCTTCAAAACGAGTGGATTCTGTCAATAGCAAGATGTCACCAAAAATATTCAGGCTTTAACAAAATGTGTCATTTTAATGACAAGAAATCTCTTGTAAAGAGATCCACTGATTTTTGGAGGGCTGTTGGAAAAAGCTAGGAAAGGGGAACCACAGTTTTCTAAGTTTCAGTCCAAAGACATATTTTCTGGCAAAGATGTTTTTCTGTTTAAACATTTTTCTTCCCCTCTCAGTTCTGTAGGTCACCCTTGCTTGGCTGATTTATTTTGTGACTTTTTTTTCCATCCGCACAAATTGGAAAGATTCTGCTGCTTTCCAGGTTGTAGTTCAGATAGTGATTCTCTGGAAAATCACAGAGTCACAGAACATTAGGGATAGGAAGGGACCTCCAAAGATCATCCAGTCTAACCCCCTGCCACAGCAGGGTCACCCAGACAAAGTCCAGGCAGGTTTTAAACGTCTCCAGAGAAGGAGACTCCACAAACCCCCTGAGTAGCCCCCTCCAGCTCCCTGTCACCCTCATGGGGAAGAAGTTCTAGAATCACAGAATCAGTCAGAATCAATGTTTAGCTTGTAATGGTTGCTCAGATAATTTAATACACAACAATAACCTCACTTTTTGCACTATAATTTCCAGGCTGTGGACCAATAACTTGAATAAACCCATCAGACCTGTTTCACAAGCGGTTTTGATTTGGTTCCATTAGAAAAGAATAGAGTCTGATTTCTTTTAGCGTTAGAACGGATCAGACCTGCCTTAGTGTTAAAATCTCAAGTCCTGGCCGATTACACAGAGGGATTAAAAGCTGTCATGTGTCTAGGGGAGAACACTCACAAAAGGATGGGGATGAATGTACATGGTGTTTGTGTGATTATCACACAAGCTTTCAAAGGATTTCTATTGTAATTCAAGATTAGCTGAGCATAAGTTAATGGACTCTTAAAGTATTACCCAAAGCTTATTATGACAGACTATAGGAGCCTCTTTTTAAAGTGTTTTTTATTAATATCAACTACAAGGTCCCTGAAGACATGGTATTTCTAGGCTTGGCATTTCTTCATCAAATATTAAAATAGGTCAAGCAATTTTGTCTCATTTCCTTTTCTGAGCACTCTGCTGCTCTGCTGTGCAGAGCAAGCAGAGTGTGTTGTGTAGATTTACCAACTGTTGAGCTCCCTGCTTTGTTTCAGGGTGTTGTCTGTTTGGTAATCTCTGCTGAGAGTGGAAGGACCACAACTGCTGATCAAAGAAGGAGATCAGGTAGGTTCAACAGGACTTGCCCTTCATGAACATGTGTTGGCTGGGCTTGATCTCTCTATTGTCCTGCACTTGCTGCATGATCACCCCCAAGGTGAACTGTTCCATAATCTTCCGTGGAATCGGGGTCAGGTTGACAGACCTGTAGTTCCCCAGATCCTCCCTTCTGCCCTTCTTGTGGATGGGTGTCACACTGGCCAGTTTCCAGCCATCCAGGACCTCCCCTGTTAACCAGGACTGCTCATAAATGTTAGGGAGAGGCTTGACAAGTTCCACTACCAGCTCCTTCAGCACTCTCAGGTGACTCTCAGCCAAAAATGGCTTCTAATATGAGGAACAACCTAAGTGTGAATGGAATTGCGTGCTTCTTGGGGAATATTTGCACTTATCAGTTAGAATTTGTCTCATTTAAACTCCTCAAAATTTTGTTCTTGGCACCTAATAATCAAAGACAACTCCCTAATCACAAACCATCCTGCTGTACTTCTCAGCTGAATAATTTTCTACATCCCTTCTCTCACGTCTGACCAGGAGCAAGTACGCAAAATGTTTAAAGCTTGTCCCATGGGGATGTGCAGAACATTCTGTACAAGCCTTCACAAATGCTGGGCAGAATCACACAGACGAGGGCCATGCAGACTCAGTGAACTCTTAGTTATAAACCCCGTTTTGGTGAAGTGCAAGGGGATGTGACCCTTCAGCCCTGCTTCATTTAGGAAACAAATGTATGAAGTGCTCCACAGAAATGGCAGGTGGAACCTGGACATTTACAGAGGAGTGAAAATATTCTGATGGTTCAAAAATGCTGCCGCTGCACGTGTTTTACGTAAGAGCTGGCATGGAACAGAGCTGCTTGGAGTGGAAATTCAAGTCACTGAATTTGTCTAACATTCACAGAATCACAGAATCACAGGGACTGGAAGGGAGCTTGAACGATCATCTAGTCCAATCCCCCTGCCAGAGCAGGACCATCTAGATGAAGTCACACAGGAACATGGCCAGGCGGGTTTTAAAACGCCTCCAGAGAAGAACCCTTAAGTTCTTCAATCATTTCTCATAGTTTGTTGAACAGTAAGAAAACACTGCTGTTGCTGATTTCAGCAAAATCAGGGTCAAATTGCAGGACAGTTGCTGGGCAATGTGTGAGGTTAAGGAAGCACTTGGTTTGTTTGCTTTTGATGTTAAGCAAGAAAATATTCAGCAGCTTAGCAATGTAAGAGGATGAGTCTCTTGGCTTGAAAAATGCTGCAGGGCTCGTACAGAGCAATGCCCTTGATCCAAGAGCAGAATCCATGGAAGAGTGTGTCAAATACAGTTTTGAGACTGCAGACTAAAATTACCTACAAGTCTTGGGTTTGATGTTGATGCCAGAGACAATCTTTGCTCCAATACCCCTGCCAAAGATTGTCAAGTCCTTGTCAAGTCGAAGTGAAGCCGCGTGTTTCAGCACGCTCCTCTTGGTGACAGTGGTGTGTCAGTATCTTGGGCTACCTTCCTCCTGTGTGTGTGTGATTCTGTGTGTAGCAATGTGGAACCCTTACGATTTCAAAGATGCCTCACTATTAATGATGCATTCCGAGATGCGCTGCTGGCTCTTGGGATTGATTTTCCTGGGGTGTGACTTTGAACAAACTTGGGTTTATTGTGTTTCGCAGCTTGCTGAGGAATAAACGTCATCATTATCCCCTTGTCATTCAAATTGGTCTCTGATTTATTTCTGCTCCAAGCACTGCAGTATGTGAGACAAAATAAGTCTCACTTTTTGAATGGTGGCTGTGAGCAGCAAATCAAATGGCCGTTCTTCAGGGAAGGACTTGATCCCACATCCCTGAGAGTTACTGCAATGTGTCTTTTGCCTTGTGGAAGTCTGGACAGTGGTGTGGGTATGCAGAGACAAGATCACAACAGTTCATATACTTCCCTGTCTTCTTACTACCTGTCTTTTTACCTCTTGGCTGTAAACTGTGGCCAAGATTACCTGGAAAGAGCTTTTGTGGAAGGATTAGTTTCTTAAATATAGGAAGTATTTGTCAGATTTCTGGTGGCTCTAAAATACTTAATGATTCCAAGATTAAAAAAAAGAGAATCTGAATGCTAACACCCAAAACTTCATTTGGAAATAAAATTTTGAGTGTTTTAAATTTGCAGAACTCCTTATGCAAATGAAGTTGTCCCATCTTGCTGGCTGTAATAATCCTGCTTAATTGTGGCACCGCTAAGACACACACGTTCATCGAGTTTAAATAAATGTGTGTAATTCTTGAAAGGCTTTCTCTAATTGCTTCCCGATTCACCACCGGCAGCATTTGTCTTTGTGATGGTATCTGTACTTGGTATGTTTTGATGTCGCAATTGTATGGTCGGTTGTTATCTGTACTTGGTATGTTTTCACGTTGTAACTGTGTGGTTGCTTGTTATCTGTACTTGGTATGTTTTCACGTTGTAACTGTGTGGTTGCTTGTTATCTGTACTTGGTATGTTTTCACGTTGTAACTGTGTGGTCGCTTGTTATCTGTACTTGGTATGTTTTGACGCTGTAACTGTGTGGTTGCTTGTTATCTGTACTTGGTATGTTTTGACGCTGTAACTGTGTGGTTGGTTGTTATCTGTACTTGGTATGTTTTCACGTTGTAACTGTGTGGTCGCTTGTTATCTGTACTTGGTATGTTTTCACGTTGTAACTGTGTGGTCGCTTGTTATCTGTGCTTGGTATGTTTTCACGTTGTAACTATGTGGTCGGTTGTTATCTGTGCTTGGTATGTTTTCACGTTGTAACTGTGTGGTCGCTTGTTATCTGTACTTGGTATGTTTTCATGTCGTAACTGTAGGGTCGGTTGTGGCGGTTGCAGGTGGGGGGGTTTTTTGCCGCAGCTTGNTTGGTATGTTTTCATGTCGTAACTGTAGGGTCGGTTGTGGCGGTTGCAGCTGGGACGTTTTGCTGCAGCAGCTTGGAATGGCGACTGTCTGGATGCACCTGTGCTGAGGATTTTACACTTTCTCCCAGAATGAATTTTCAGAAAACAAAAAACATTTCACACAGACCAGTACAGACCGGACTTCAGATTGTATAAATAGAACTGGGGGGCATTTCCACGAAGGTAGCACTGTCTGTGAATTATACAAGTGAGCACTTCAGGGTTGTTATTTAAAGGCCAGAATAATGTGCACAGAGAAAGTGCTTCTCCGTGAGGTTTACGTTGTGATTAAGCTCCAACCAAGGATGCAGTGAATATGAGAGATGATCGCGTTTCCTCCCCATTAATTAGTTCTGTGACCATGTTAGGTTTCACTGTGCTCACAGCCTCCTCTACGGCACGGGTGAGGCTGAGGCCTCTTGTCAGTGCTTAACTTCGGCAATAGGACATCCACCTGACGCCATCTGTTTCCTTGCATCTGTAGCCATGGGCATTACTGTTCTCTGTAAGAAAGAATCGCAGAATGTTATGGGTTGGAAGGGACCTCAAAAGATTATCTAAGCCCAACCCCCCCTGTACTGGAGCAGGGTCAGCCTACAGCACCTGATGTACCCAGACTGTCTCCCATCCAAGTACAAACCAGGCCTGACCCTGCTTAGCTAATGCAACACTCCATCTCTATGTCTCTTCACCCACTCCTCAGGGCAAAAATTTGTCCAATTTCTGCTGTTATTGGCAAAAACGGTGCAGGCTAAGAGTAGCCTTGAGGTTGAGGTTAGGTTTCTGGTGAGGACTTGGTACAGCTCCCAGCAAATGGGATGATTGCTTTGTGAGTACAGAATTGAAAACTCAAAGGGGTAGAAATTGTCTCTAAACTCTCAAATGTGTCCTGGAAAGCTGACCTGCTGTTTCTCTTGAGAGGGATTGGGAATGTACTTTCTGTTTGCATATATTGCTTGGGCAAAGTATCTTGCATGGAGTTTTGTGTTAGTGTGCTGATGCCAACCTTTTGGATTCAGACTGTCTAGAATCTGAGCATTTTGTAGGGGGAACAGTGACATGAGGGGACTGTAAGAAAGCTGAGGTGTGAGAAGAGTTCTGGAAAGTTGTGGCTTCCTCTGGGGCAGCAGGGTGGCAGGGAACAAGTGATTAGATGGGTTAGAAGATCTCCTTGCTGTTGTCTCCTCAACTGCTGCCACTTCCTGGGCAGCCTCAACAGTAGTGGGCTGTGCTGGAAGGAAGTGCTGATCCCTACAGTGATGCAGTCAGAAATGCTCCCTGTATTCTCCAACACCATCAAGGCAGGATGCCTGTCTTTTGTGTCAGCTAAGATGTCAGTCTTCCAGTTCAGATAATTGTTTACATTGCTGGATGTCATGTTTGCACAGGCTAATGACCAGAGTTAAGGTCACTAGCTGAAGGAAATGGGATGATTTGATCTGGAGAAAAAGACACTGAGGGGAGACCTTATTGCTCTTTACAGCTCCCTGAAAGGAGGTTGGAGAGAGATGAGAGTCAGTCACTTCATCCAAGTCACCGGTGATAGGACAAGAGGAAACAGCCTCAAGTCGTGGCAGGGAATTTGACTTCAGGAAAAATGTCTTCTTTGTCAGAGTGGTCAGGGACTGCAACAGGCTGCCCAGGGAGGAAGTGTAGTCACTGCCCCTGGAGGGGTTAAAAAAATGAGTTGGTGTGGCCCTTGAAAACCTGCTTCAGTGGGCAGGATGGAGTTGGGCTGATGGTTGGACTGGATGATCCTGGAGGTATCTTCCAACCTTAATGATTCTGTGATTCATCCTTTTCTTATACATGAGAGGAATACTGAATGGACACCCAGGTCTGCAACCCTGAAAGCTCTCTTGTGTGCCACTGACTCTGAAAGACATTTGTGTTGGCTGTAAGGTGGACACCACTGGGTATCTGGTGAACTGCCATCTTTCAGACAAACACGATTCCTAGCCTTCTCTGACAAAGCTCTTCTTTGTCCAACCCATTTATATTATTAGACTTTCCCTGTACTCATCTTTAATTCAATTTTTTCAGTTGTAAGCTTCAGGAAGTAAAATGTGACCCTTCGTATTGGATTGTGGCAAAAGTTGCTGGTTCTGTGAAGAAATAACATTTTGTGGCAGCTCAGAAATAGGTTTTGTACTTTGAAGCATTCGTAGGCTCGAACAAGAGTGTGGACTTCCTAGTGTCAGAGGACAGAGGTACTCACGACCTGTGTCTCCATCAGTTTGGAAGTTCCTCTTTGTAAAACAAAGCGCGAAAACAATGCCTAGACACTCCAGAATTAATTCTAAAATGTCATGTTGTTTTCCTGCTCATCTGGGTTTG
The DNA here is from genome assembly GCA_013400115.1 of Rhinopomastus cyanomelas. Lineage (NCBI taxonomy): Eukaryota > Metazoa > Chordata > Aves > Bucerotiformes > Rhinopomastidae > Rhinopomastus > Rhinopomastus cyanomelas. Next base: position 26,624 of record VXBP01004337.1, read on the forward strand.
CAGGCATTTTCTCCTCTACTGTTAATATTTTGCTAACTTTGATTTCATTGGTAAATGAGTTGCAACTATTTGCCACTTTTTTTGGATTGAAAAGTTTTTTATGGGACAAACTTGGCAACTTTCATATTTACAGAGACCATTGTTCTTTAAATACCCAATCTTCTTTGTATATTTGACATTGCCTTCCTCTTGTACTGAACCTTGCGAACGCAGCGACAGAGAAAAGACAGTTGCTTGGTCTGTTTTTCTTCACCTGAAGACTTAAGTGCTTAATATTGGAGACAATTAGTTCAATTTGACTGTACTCAATTAAATAGGCATCACACAATTAAGAAATGAAATACAATAATCACTAACACCTTGCTTGTAGCCATTATGGGATATATCAATACTATGTGACAAAGAGCTTCAATGACTTATAATTTTTCACTTTGGTTTCTTCTGCTAAATAAAACCTGTTTGGAAAGGACTGGGATGGCTCAATGGCTTTGGAGATTTTCACATTATTTCTGGTCATTCCCTTGTGCAACTTCCCATGGTCGCTCTAACTGATGGTGCGCTCTTCTAAAAGCTAATCAGCTTCCACTGACATTTGTTTTCAAGGCAGAAACACAGCTTAAAATCAGAGCCAGGTCCAGCTTCAGTGAGAGTACAGACACCTCCCTGGGTACCATCTGGCCACTGACACTTTGGCATGGGGCAGATGTCAGCCACCCCTTTGCTTCTGTTAACTGTTCTCAGGAGAACCTTGTCATCAGCTTCTCCTGTAACCTCGTGCCATCTAGGTAATTTGGGTAGAGAGCACTCTGAATAATTTGTGTTGCCAGGCCATCTTGTGACCCTCAATACAGCTCTGGAGTGCTAGGAGTCCTGAAGACCACATGTAGGTGTGGTCCAGCTGCACAGAAAGTCTAGGCTCCTTCCATAAATTCTGGTGCATCAAATACAGTTTTTCCCAAGAACGCATGCTTGGGAGACAAAACCGATTGTATTGTGCTCATTTCAGAATCAGAGTTCTAAATTTGCACATTTTGGAAGCTGGTTTTCCTCATCCGACAGCATTGTGCTGGAGAAGCTGGCGGCTCATGGCACAGACAGGAGGACTCTTTGCTGGGTTAGACATTGGCTAGACGGCCGAGCCCAGAGGGTGGTGGTGAGCAGCGTGAAATCCAGTTGGTGGCCAGTCACAAGTGGTGTCCCTCAGGGCTGAGTTTTGGGACTGGTCTTGTTTAATATCTTTATCAATGATCTGGATGAGGGGATTGAGCGCACCCTCAGTAAATTTGCAGATGACACAAAATTGAGCATGAGTGTTGATCTGCTGGAGGGTAGGGAGGCTCATTTCCCAAGGAGCTTTGCAGCGGCCGGAAGGGAGGAGTCTTGGTGCCACATTCAAACCGCGAGGCAGCAGCGAAGCGCCTTCATTTCCCGAGGAGCT
>VXBP01004338.1:0-16811 GCA_013400115.1 Rhinopomastus cyanomelas
AATGATTCTATGATTCTATGATTCTATGATAAGACGGTTTTAGGGCTATATGGGGGTCCACAGGATGATGTAAAGTGAGGGTGGGGGGCAAGAAGGAGCTGTCTGGAGAGGTTAATGAGTGAAGAAGGGCAATAGGGTGCTCAATGGGGGGTGCCTGGGGGCTGTAGGGTGCTGCATGGAGAGATTAAGGGTGCAAGAGGGTGCCTGAGGGCTACAGGGTGCTGCGTCGGGGGCATCCCCAGTGAATGCATTGAACCCCATGGCACATGGGGTGCCCCCACACCCACTTTCACCTCCTGCTGTCGCTGGCCGTTCGCCTCCAGCTTGTCCCTGCTTCGCTGCAGCTCATCCCGCTCATCCCGCAGCACCTGCAGCTGGTCCCGCAGCGCCGCCTTCTCCTCCCTCACCTCCGCCAGTGCCCTCCGTGCCACCTCCAGCCCTTCCTGGCATCAGGTCATGCGTACAGGGGAGGCCGATCCCAGTGAGCCCCAACCCGCTCAGTGAGAGCCCACCCCTAGGTGCCCCTGCCCACCTGCAGCGCCCGGCGGTCAAGTTCTCCCGCTGTCAGGGCACTCTGGAGCTGCTGCAGCTGCTCATGGGCTGCAGGGAGGTTGGTCAGCGGCACCAACCCGTCACCCTTTGAGCTGGTCCTGGGTAGCGTCGCAGTCAGCCGCTCCAGTGCCAGCTGCAGGGTGCCCACTCGCTGCTCACCCGCTGCCAGCTGCAACCCAGAAGGGATGGAGATGGTGAACAGAGCTGCGACAACATCCACGAGACAGAGACTGACGCCGCTTTTGGCCACTCGATGGCCACCATAGTGCTGTGCCCCATAAACAACGGAGTCACAGAATCACTAATCAGAGTCACAGAATCCTTCAGCTTGGAAAGGACCCCCGAGATCAACCAGTCCAACCCATAGCTCAGCTCTGCCAGGGTCACCACCAGACCAGACTTGGCAGCACCACAGCTGAACGATCTTCAAACACCTCCAGGGATGTGGACTCAACCCCCTCCCTGGGCAGCCATCAACAATTCAAAATAAACCCAAAAAATGAAAAAACAAACCTTAAAAATTCATAATAGCCATCAAAAGCTCCAAAAAAAGCATCAAAAATTAAAAAAGAACCATTAAAGATTAAAAACTACTACAAATTGAAAGTAATCATGAAAAATAACCACCAAAATTTAAACATATCCACTAAAAATTGTTTTAAATACCAAAATTCAAAATAACCCTAAAAAAAAAAACCCCTTAATATTTCTAAATAACCATGAAAAACTAAAAAGAACCATCAAAAATTCAAAAAGAAATGTCAAAATTTAAAAACAACTACTAAAAATTAAAAATGACCATTAAAATGCCCACTACAATTTAAATATAATCACTAAACATAAAAAACCCTGATCCAAAATTCAAAATAACCCTAAAAATTAAAAACCCAAGGTTTGAACATTCATGATAATAATAAAAAATTAGAAATAACCACGAAAAATCAAAGAACTACTAAAAATCAAACACCATCATGGAAAATGAACAGCAAAAATTAAATATGCTCGCTAAAATTTCTTTTAAAAAAAAATCAAAATTTCAAAGTAACTTCAAAATAATGAAAAAAGCCTTAAAAATTTAATAAAACCCTAAAAATGAATACATAAACCTTAAAAATTCAAAGTAATCATCAAAAATTTAGAAGAGCCACTAAAACTTAAAAATAATAATGAAAATTTTAAATGACCACTAAATTTAGGTGTGACCACTAAAAATTTAAAATAACCCTAAAAATTGAAAACCTGAGCCTTAAAAATTCAAGATAACCATGAAAATTAAGTAGAGATTTTTTAAATAAACTTTTAAAATTAATCTTTAAATTAAATTCTTAAAATAAAATTGAATTTGGAAATTGGGAGCAACCGCTCCCATCACCTGTTTCTGCAGCAGCTCCGCTCGCTCCTGCGCAGCCTTTGCCTCCGCCTGCCGCTCAGCCAGCGCCGCCCTGGCCCGCTGCAGCTCCCCATCCAGTAGCCCTCGCTGCAGCTCCAGCCTGGCCCCACGGCTCTCAGCCACCTGCAGCTGCTGCCTGGCCCCGGACAGCTGGTCCTGCTCCACACGCAGCCGCTCCTGCAAGGCACCGCATGGCACCGGTAGCGCTGTGATGTCACATGCAGGGCTGCCTGGTGTCGCAGTGATGGGGCAATAGCCATCCCAACCTGTGCGGCCCGACGCTCGTCCTGGGCCACGCGAAGGCTCTGCTCCAGTGCCAACACCTTCTCGCCCAGCACTGACACCCTGTCGCCCAGTGCCCGCCGCTCTCGCTCGCCCCGGCGCAGCAACTCATCCCGCAGCAGCAGTGCAGCCTGGGTGCTGCTCAACTCCCCTGCACTGTGTCCTGCGGGGAGATGACCCGCATCCTCCATACTGGGGCTAATGGGGTCTCGGGAGTCTGTAGAAGGGGTTACTGGGGCTAACAGGGTCTGCAAGGGCCCATAGTGGCAGTTACTGGGGCTAATGGAGTCTGCAAGGGTCCACAGTGGTGGTTACTGTGACTAGTGGGGTCTGTGGAGAGGTTTACTAGGGTTATGGGATTGAGAAGGATTCATAATGTAGATTACTGGAGCTACTGGGGTCTGCAAGGGTCCACAGAGGGGATTACTGGGCACTTTGACCTTTAAAGGAGATGCAGAGCGAGTTTTACTGGGTTATACTGGTCACACACTGAGGTTTTACTGGGCTCCATGGCACTCGCACAGCTGGTTTTCCCCATTTAACCAGAACTCTGGGGCAGTGCACAGGAGAAACCCTACTGGGCATCCCCAACCATCACACCCCGCTGTGCCTCAGTTTCCCCACACACCCCCAACTCACCCTCTAGGCTCCAGCAGGATGACAAACCACCCCAAGCCCCACACTCTGGGGGGAATCCATCCCAAAAAAACCCCACAGACCACCCCATAATTACCCTTTTCCTCGCTTTCAGCCATCAGCTTCTGGAACTGCTGCAGTCGGGCGCTGGTCCCATCCCGCTCCTCCTCCACCTCTGCCAGCCGTCGGCCCAGGTTGCCCACCTGCACCCGCAGCTCCTCCTGGGCCACAGAGCAGGGTCACTGTAGGGATTTTGTGGGGGACAGCCAGGTGGGCAGGGTTTGGGGTGGAGAACACACACGTACCCGCTCCCGCTGCGTGTCCTGCAGCTCACGCATGAAATCCCGCAGGGCTGCCCGCACTGCCTCAGGGTCAGCTGCTGCATCAGGGCCTGGGGATGAATCGGGGCTCCCCGGCCCATCTGAAGCTTCTCCTGTATGGGAACAAAGTGGGTGACGTGGGGATAATGGGGTGCAGCGGGATAGAGTGGGATGTGTCTGTGGGATGTGGGGTGGTGGGGGATGATGGGGCAATGGAGACGCCAGAGATGGGGCAGTGCAGTGATGGGGGGCTTCAAGGGATAAAGTAGTGGGGTGACAGGGATCCCAAATGGATGGGGTAATGGGGACTCTCAGGGATGCAGGCGACACAGTAATAGGGTGATGGAGTAGAAATGATGAAGGAATAGGGTGATGGAGTAATGGGGTGATGAGGGACCCCCAAGAATGCAATGGAATATTGGGTACCCACAGTGATGAAGCAATGGGGTGCGTGGGGTCTGTAGGTACGGAGTAATGGGGTGTGGGATACCCTAGGGAGTATGGGGTACCCCAGGAGTTCAGCAATGGGGAATGGAGTACCACAGGGGTTCAGCAATGGGGTATGGGGTACCCCTGGAGTTCAGCAGTGGGGTATGGGAGACATCCGGGGATACAGTAATGGGGTGTAGGATATCCTAGGGATGGAGTAAGGGGCTATATGTGGTATCCCAGGGATACAGCAATGGGCTGTGAATGTGCTCCAGCAGAGGGGTTGGACTCGATGATCTCTTTGGGTCCCTTCCAACCCCTAACATCCTATGATCCTATTCCAAAGGCACAGCAATGGGGTGTGGGAGACCTCCTGGGATGGAGCAATGGGGTGTAGAGTATTCCAGGGGTGCAGCAACAGGGTGTGGAGTAACCCTCAGGTTCAGCAACGGGGTGTGGGGTATCCCTCGGGTTCAGCAACAGGGTATGAAATATCCCATGGGAGGAACAATGGGGTGTGTGGGACACACAGGGATGCAGGGTCCAGCACCCCTCATGATCACCAGCAGGATGAACTCCCATCCCCTAAGTGAGGCCAAGGACGCTGGGAGTGCCCAGACCCCGCTCACCCTTGCCCGTGGAGGGGCCCTGCACACGGCCGATGCCCATGGTGCGGCGCAGGGCCGACTGCAGCCCCTCGAGGCGGGTTTCAGCCGCCCGGCGCAGAGCCTCGTCGCGGGCCAGCTCAGCTTCTAGCCCCTGTGCCCGACCCTCAGCAGCACTCAGGCGCAGGCTCAGCTCCGCGGCCTCTTCCCGCGCCGCCTCCACCTTCAGCTGCAGGTTCCGGGCATCGGCCAGCAGCTTCTTCTCATTGCCACGAGCTTCCTCCAAGCTGTGGGCCAGGTCCTTCTCCCGCTGCTGGAATTTGCCCTCGGCCTCTGACAGCCGCTGCTGCAGGTGCTGCAGCTGGAAAAGGGCGACGGGGAGAGGTGGGGCATGCCCAGAGATGCAGGACACAGGGTAATAGGGAGAAATAGGGATGAAGAATTGGGTATGGCAGATATCAGGCAGGCAGGGGACACAGGGACAGGGTAATGGGGTGCCAGGGATGAAGCACAGGGAATGGGATGATGAATGAAGTGATGAGGACCCCCAAGATACTGGGGATGGAGTCGTGGGGTGATGGGGACACCCAGAGACACCAGTCCTGGAGCAAGGGGACCATGGGGGTACAAGGGATGGAGTGATGTGGGATGTGAATGAGATGCAGGATGCAGAAGAGAGAGCGGTGGGGCAATGGGGCCAGAGGGGACTGAGCAGTGGGGTAACAGGAGCATAGCACCAAGCATCAGAGCATTTAGGACTCCCAGAGGCACCAGACACCAGTAATGGGGTGACAGGGATGTCTGGGGACAACAGGCACTGCGCTATGGGGTGAGGGGACAGGGTTGCAGGGCTCAAGCTGAGGGGGTTATGGGGACAATTTTGGGTGCAGAGTGCCGGGAAGACTCTTGGGGATCCATCCCCACCTCCTTCTTGGCAGCCTCTGTGCCGGCCTCACTCTCCACCACCTTCTGTCTGAGGCCAAAGGCTTCACGGCGACTCTCCTCCTCCCGCTGCTCCTCCAAGGCCACCCGTGCCTGCAACTTGCTCACCTCCCTGCTCCTCTTGCTGTTCTCGCTGTCCAGGTCTTTCACCTGCCCCCAGGATGAGACAGTAGCAGCATGGTGGCATCCTGAGAGGCCAATGAGGGGGTTCCTGACATCCTCCTCCTTCTGACCTGCCGGCGCAGCTCCTGCAGCTCACGGCGGGCGTCGAGGCGGGCACGTTCCACCTCCCGCAGTGTTGCCCGCAGCTTTGTCACCTCCCGGTCTGCGGCTGCCCGCCCATCCTCCAGCAGCACCAGCCGCTGTTCCTTCTCCTCACTGGCTCGTTTCAGGCTATGGGAGGAGGGATGAGGGGCCGGTGTCACCCCCTGCCCAAGCTCTGCCACCACCCTGCTGTGCGCCAGTCACTATCCCAGTCAACCCCCAAACCCCAACTTCTAGCCCCTTGTCATCATCACAACCCCAAGCATCACCCCTAAGGCATCTCACCACCCCATAGATAGTCCAGCTTCCACCCCATGGATCTCCCAGCTGGAGCAATCCCCCGTCCCTAGCATCACCCTGACCCCAAGTGTCACCCCAACCCTCAGTATCACCCTCCAAGGTGCTGCCTCACCCCCTTGTCCCAACCATCACTCCAATCCTGAGCATAATCTCAACTCTACATGTCCTAATTTGAGCATCACCCTGACCCCAAGCATCCAAAATACTGGGATGCACCACCCCATGTATCTCTCAACCCAAGAAACACCTTGACCCTAAGCATAACCCTCCAAGGCACCACCCTAATCTCTGCATCTCCCAGCTTGGGCACCTCCTTGTCCTCAGTATCCCCCCCAATCCCAAGCACCCAAAGCTCCATGCATTCCCCAACTCCAAGGATCAACCCAAACCTGAGCATCACCTCAACCCCTGCATGTCCCAATCTGAGCACCTACTTCTTCAGACCATCACCCCAAATCCTGAACATCATCCTCTAAGGAACTGCATCACCCCATGTAGGGCCCAACTTGGGTACCTCCTTGTCCTCAGCATCACCCCGACCCCAAGCACCCAAAGCATTGCACCACCTCATCTGTCTCTCAACCCCAAGCATGACCCCAATCTCCCTTATCACATCATCCCCAGCATCTCCTAACCTGAGCACGTCCTTCTCCCAATCATCACCCCAAATCCTGAGCATCACTTCAACCCAAGCATTTCCCAATCTGAGCACTCCCTTGTCCTGAGCATCACCTCAACCCCTACTTGTCCTAACTTGAGCACCTCCTAGCCCCGAGCACCACCCCAACCACAAGCACCTTACTCGTTACCCCACCCCACACCCCATCACCCCTTGGCACCCTGTTTTCCCTCACCTGATGCGCTCACTCTCCGCCCTCCGCAGAGCCGTCCGCAGCTCTTCATTAGAGCGTTTCAGGGCTTCTTTCTCCCTGGCCTCATCCTCCAGAGCCCGTTTGGTTTCCTGCAGCCGCCGCCGCTGCTCCTCGCAGCCTGCCCTGCAGTCCTGTGCCTCCCGCTGCGCCTCCTGTAGCTCCCTGCGCCCAGCCGCCCGCCACTCTGACAGCAACCGCAGCTGCGCCCGCGCCTCCTCCACCTGCACCCAGAGCACATCAAGCTCAGCGGGAAACCCTTGGGTGGGGTTAGGGATGGGCTCGCACATGGGATTTGGGATGTGAGGATAGGGGATGTCCACCTCCTGCAGGGCGCTGTCCCGCTGTTTGGCTGTTGCTGCTGCTTCATCACGGAGGGTCTTGGCCTCCCGCTCGTGGGTCGCGGCTGCCTTGTCAGCCTGCACCCGCAGGTTGTGCAGCTCTGCTGCCAGGCTCTGTGTGGTGGAAGTATAGGGTGCTCTGAGACGACACCCCCTACTCCTGAGGTATGGGGGTCCCAGTGTGGGGATGGGGCAATAGGAAGGAATATCCAAGCCTGGGGGCTTGAATAGGAGGAGCATAGGGGACACCCACACGTGGGGGTTGCAACAGGGGCATGCCCAGACAGGAGGGTCACAGTAGTGGGGGGACATGGAGGACACCCAGGCATGGGGTCACAATGCAGGGGGCAAAGGGGACACCCAGACACGAGGAGCTGCAATAATAGGGGGTTGTCCAGACAGGGAGGGTTACAGAGGCTGGGGGTCATGGGGGACACCCAGATACAGGGGACTGCAATAAAGGGTGCCCAGACAGGGCAGTCACAGTGGTAGGGGAACATGGGAGACATCTAGACATGGGAGTCACAATGTGAAGGGGGCACAGCGAACACCCAGACACAGGGGGTTGCAATAGGGGTTGCTCAGACATGGGGGTCACAGTGGTGGGAGCACAGGGAACATCCAGACATGGGGGGGTTGCAGTAGGGGGGACCCAGACATGAGGATCACAGTGGTAGGGGAACATGGGAGACACCCAGGCACAGGGTTTGCAACAAGAGGGGACACCCAAGCATGGAGTGGGGGGCGGATATGGGGTCCCCTGCCAGTGTAGAGGGTGCCAGAACCCCCCCACACACACCCACCTGCTCCTTCTCTTGGTGGCTGGTGGCCTCTTGCTGCCGCAGCTCCAGCTCAGCAGTGGCCTGGGCCAAGCTCCGCTGCAGCCCCGCTAAGGTCTCAGCCATGGCTGCCTGCTGCTCATCCTGGAGCGCCAGCACCTGAGTGGGGTGGGAACAGAGCTCAGCTGTCGGGGGGACAGCAGAGCTAGGACATGGGGGGACACTGGGGACACCCACCTGCTGCTTCTCGATCTCGTGCTGCTGCCGCATTGCAGCCAGCTCGGCCACCAGCTCATTCTGCTCCTGTGCCAGCCGGCCCCGCTCAGCATCCAGCTCCTCCTGCATCACACCCCAAAAAGCAGCATTGCACCCCAGAAGTCAAAATTGTACCCCAAAAACCTGCATCGTGGCCCAAAAGTCAGCACTTCACCCCAAAGGTCACCATTGCACCCAAAAATGCAGTACTGTACCCCAAAAAACAGCATTATGCACCAAAAAGCAGTATTGCATCCCAAAAGGTGGCAACTGCACCTCACAAGTCAGCACTGCACCCCAAAGGGCAGTATTTCCAAAAAGCAGCATCGTGCCCCAAAAATCAGCATCATACCCCAAAAGGCAGCATTGCAACCCAAAAAAGCAGCATCACACCCAAAGAATCAACATCGTGGTCAGAAATCAATGTTGTGGTCCCAAATCAGCATCACAGACAAAAGTGTCACCATTGCACCCGAAAACTCAGAGCTGTACCCCAAGCTCAGATCCCAAAGCACAGTGCTGCACCCCACAGCCCAGTGCTGAACCCCAAACTCCAGAGCTGCACCCCACAGCCCAGTGCTGCACTTAAATCACAGAGCTGCACCCCAAATCCCACACCTTCTCCCGCTGCAGCCTCTCCAGCTCCTGGCAGTGAGTGTCCTGGGCACTGGCCAGGGCCACTGTCACTGCTGCTGCCTCGGCCGCTGCCACGGCCTGCTGCCGGCCCTGCAGCTCCCGCTCCAGCTCTTGCCGGGCCTGGGCCAGTTCCACTGTGGGGTGGGCAATCAGTTAGTGGGGACCCCTGCATCACTGAGGACCTCCAACCCAGCACCGGGGAGGGGGTATAGGGATGGGAGTGGGGACTGAGGTGGGGGATGCTGCGGTGGAGGATGTTTTGCTGGAGGTGGATGAGGATGAACAGGATGAGGAGGATGGATGAAAATGGGATGGGGATGAAGATGGAGGAGGACAGGGATGAAGATGGAGATGAAAATGGGGATCAGGATGAGGGTGAAGAGGAATGAATGGGGACAGAGATGGTGATGAGGACACAGAAGAGGATGGAAATGAGGATGGGATGTATAAGGATGGATGGATGGGGATGAGGATGAGGATGAAGATGAGGATGACAATGGGAATGGATGAAGATGGGCCACAGGATGAAGACAGAGGAGGATGGGGATGAGTCGGCATGGGGATAAAGAGAAGATGGAGATGAAAATGGGGATCAGGATGAGGTGAAGAAGGATGGACAGGGACAGAGATGAGGATGAAAATGGGGATGGGAGGTACAAGGGTGGATGGATGGGGATAACTAAGAATGGATGAAGATGGGGATGAGGATGGAGGAGAATGAAGAGGAATGGATGGGGACAGAGATGGAAACAAGAAGAGAGATGAGGATGACGACTGGGCTGGGAAGTAGAACAATTGGATAAGTGGGGATGAGTATGAAGATGGATGAAAACAGAGACAGATGAGGATGATGGATGGGGATGGACCGAGATGAGGATGAAGAATGGATGGACAGTTAGATGGACGAACTGGGATGGGGTGCTACTGGGGAGGCACGAGGATTGATGGATAGGACCCCTCACCCTCCAGCGTCTCCTTGGCCTGGAGCAGGGTCTGGCCTTCGGCCTCAAGCTGCTGGTTGCGGGTGTCCTGCTGGGCCAGCCGTTGCTGCAGCTGGAAGATGCTCCCCTCCAGCCCCTCCTTCTCTGCCCTGCCAAAACCCCAACACCAGCCCCACTGCTGACATCAGGTTAAGGTTAGATCCCCCCCAGTGCCCCCAGCACCCACCTGAGCGTGGCCAGCTCCTGAACCTGATCCTGGCTGTGGCGCTGGGCAGTGGCCAATTGCACTGCCAAGCTGGCCCCTTGCTTGGCCAGTCCCTCGCGTGCCCGGCTCAGCCGCTGCAGTTCATCCCGCAGCCGCTCCTGCTCACCTCGCGCCCGCCCCACTGCCTCACCTGCTGCACACTGCTCCTGCACCGCCTGCCGGCAACACCACCAGTTACCCTACACAGTACTCCAGTAAACCCAGACATACTCCCACTTACAATTCCTAGTCACCCCACACAGCCCCCCAGTTACCCCATACAGACTCACAGTTACCCTGCACAACCAGTTACCATACACAGCCCTCCAGTTACCCACACAGACTCACAGTTACCCCATGCATCCATCACAGTCCTCCCAGTTGGGCCATGCATCTGCCGAGCACCCTCCCCAACCCTCCCCGTTGCCCCATGCCCCCTCCCAATTACCCCACACACTCTCCCCACCCCTCCCAGTTACCCTATGCACTATTACCTTGCCTTCTATCCCCTCCCCAGTTACCTCATGCCTCCTTCCCCATCAATTCCCATTACGCCACGCCAACTCCCCACCACTCTTTGCCCCTTCCTATTCCCATCAGCACACTCTCCATCCCTCCCAGTCACACCATACTCCACCCCAAGTTGCCCATACTTACTCCCAGTGTCCTCTGTCCCACTCCTCACCTCCCCCAGTTACCCTGTACACTCTCCCCACAACTCCCACCTAGCCCATGCACTCGCTCCAACTCTCACAGTTACCCCATACACTCTCCACATCCCTCCCAGTCAACCTATACCCCACATCAAACTACCCCATATGTACTCCTGGTGCCTGCTGTGCATCTCCCTACAACTCTCAGTTACCCCACACACTCAACCCCATGCACTCTTCTCACCCCTCCCAGTTACCCCTCACACTCTCCCAATCTCTGTCACCCCATGCCCCAACCCAATTTACCCCATACCCACTCCCAGTGCCCTCTGTTCCCCCTCCTCATCCCTCCCAGTTACCCCATGCACCCACTTCATTCCTGCTGCCCCCCAATCCCCCAGCAGAATCCCCATCCCTGCCAGTTACCCCATAGCCCACCCCAATTCACCCCCTTCCTTGCTCCCACTTCCCCCAGCACCCTCCCAGTTGCTCCACCTGGTCCAGTTGCTGGCGCAGGCGCTGGTGCTGGCCACGCAGCGCCCGCAGCTCCATGCGCAGCCCCTGGCAGCTGTCTAGCGCTGCCCTCTGTGCCCTCTCCAGCACCCTGCGCTCGGCCTCCCCGGCCCTCTGCCCCCGCTCCAGCTGTGCCCGCAGCAGTGCCAGCTCCCGCAGCAGCCCCTGCCGCTGCCCCTGCTCCCGCTGCTCCTCCAGCCGTGCCAAGCTGCGGCTCAGCTCCATCTTCTCACGGGCCAGCCCGGCTGCCAGCTCGCTGGTCTTGGCTAGTGCGTCCCGCAGCCGCGACTCTTCGGCTGATGCCGCCCGCTGCGCTGCTGCCAGCTCCCCACAGCTGTCCTGAGCCTGCCGGGGGGCACCCAGGGTGTTAGGGGGCAGTCAGGGGGCAGCCCAAGGGGAGATCTGGGTTATTGGAGGCAGCCAGATGGGCACCAAGGGGATTGGGGGGTATCCAGGGGGAGATTCTGGGCAATAAGGGGCAGCCAGGGGGCAGCCAAGGGGGGATCTGTTTAATTGCAGGACACTGTGGGGCAGTCAGCTGGTACCCAGGGCATTAGGGGGCAGCCAGGGAGCAGCCAGAGGAGCACCCTGGGTATTTGGGGGTAACCAGACAGGCAGCCGGGGGGCATCTGGGTCACTGGAGGGCATTAAGGGGCACCCAGGATTTTGGGGGGCACCCAGAGGACCACCCAGGGCATTGGGGTGTATCCCTGGGGGCATTCAGGGCATGGAGGGGCACCCAGGGGGCCAGCCAGGGGAGTAACTCGGGGTAGGGGGGGGCAGCTGGAAGGGCACAGGGAGGTAATGTGAGTCATTGGGGGGCACTTAGGACATTGAGGGGCATCCAGGGGGGCAACCAGATGGGCATCAAGGTTATTGAAGGGGACACCCAAGGCATGAAGGGGACACCAAGGGCATGGTGGGGGTACCCAGGGCACAAGGGCTGCAGTCAGGTCAGGGGCTGAGTGTGTTGTTTAGGAGCTGCACCCACTGCATGCAGGGTGCAGTGTGCAGGGTGTGGGGCAATGGAGCACCCACCTTGGCCAGTGCCTCAGACAGAGCATCCCGTTCATGCTGAGCCACCTCTGCCTCCAGTGTGGCCCTGCTCAGTGCCTCCCGAAGCTCCAGCAGCTCCCGCTGTGCCGCGGCCCTCTGCACCTCCAGCTCCTCAAGTTGCTGCTGGCTGCAGTACCCACCAACACCCAATGGGCACCCATGGGTCAGAGGGGTGCACTGCAGCACCCACTCAGTGACAGGGTGGCAGCAGCCACTGCTTTGCAGCACCCACTGAAGTTTGGCAGCCAACCCACTGTGAGAAAGGCAGCACCTACCTTGGTGGGACAGGGTGGCAGCACCCACTGTGCTGGGATAGGGGGCAGCTTTGGGGGACCCCCCTGGCAGGCAGTGCAGCACCCACCAGGTATTGGGAGGTGATGACACCCAGTTTGGGGGGAGGAGAAGCAGCAGTAGCACTAACACAGATGGGATTCAGGGGTCCCACTGAGATTTTGCAGCACCCACTTGATGGGAGGGGGTGCAGCATCCAATGAGTGGGGGGGGGGTAAGGTGGCAGCACCCAGATTTGGGAGGTGGGTTGTAGGGGACCCGCTAGGATTTTTCAGTGCCCAGAGCCCCGCAGACCCCAGGGGTGGCAGCACCCACTGCCCCACAGCACCCACCACCCCACAGACCTCAAGGAGGGTGCAGCACCCACCTGCATTGGAGCTGGGTGCGGACAGCCTGGGCATCACAGACAGCCTCATCACGGGCATCCTCCAGGCCCTCGCTGCGGCGCTGCAGCTGCGCCCGCTCCTGCTGCAGGGCCCCTGCCCGCTGCTGCTCCCCAGCCAGAGCCTCTGCCAGCTGCTGTCGCTCCCTGTCCCGGGCCCCACGGATGGACAGACAGACAAAAGTGGATGGAGGGAGGGATGGATGGAGGCAGGTGAGTGTAGGTGAAAGGATGGACAGACATATGGAGTGTTAGTGGGGTGGGTACAGGTCCCATGGGTGGCTACAGGACATGGAGGGGCAGATGGACAGACAGATGGACACAGAGAGGGCAGCTAGATGGATATGGGTGGGCAGATGCTCCAAGGAACAGATGGACACAAGGATGCACCAGGATAGCCAACCAGGATGGCTGGAGACTGAGACAGACAGGTGGAGCCCAGGATGGACAGAAAGAGCTCAGGAAGGACAGACAGAGCTCAGAAGGGACAGAGCCAAGGAAGAACAGAGTTTAGGACAGGCAGATATTGCTAAGGATGGACAGCTGGAGCCCAGGAGAGACAGACAGAGCCTAGAAGGGACAAACAGACAGAGAGCAAGTACCTGCGTAACCCCTCCACCTCATGCCGAGCCTCCTCCTGTGCCTGTTGGAATCCTTCAGCCTCAGCCATGAGCTCCTGCAGCCTCCCCTGCAGCTTCCCCAGCTCCTGCTGCAGGCCCTCGGCCACCTCCCTGCTGGCCTCTGCCTGGCTTCGGGCATCCTGGGTTGGGGGGGACAGGAGAGTTCAGCCTTCATCAACAGCATCATCACCCTTCTTTTCCCGCAACCCCTGGTGCTCACCTGCAGCTGGAGGCGCTGGCGGCATAGGGCAGCCTCAACAGCGGTGATGCTGAGCTGGGGGGATGTGGGGGAACATGGCAGGGACCCCGTGGGGGATTGAGGATGCTGGGGGTCCTCGGCCAACACTGCCTGTGAGGGGAGTGGGAGGAACCCACCTCAGTTACCATGGGGCAACTGGAATGGGAAGGGGGTGACTGGAGTCGGGAGGGGGCAACCAAGGAGGGAAAGGGGCAACAGGGGTGGGATGGGAAAGGAGCAACTGGGATGAGGAGGGGGCAAGTGAGGTGGAGGCATCAGGGACACCCTCAGCAGGGGTTTGGGAGCAACAGCGACCCTAGACACGTGTGCGGGGACAGCAGGCACCCCACAGCAGGGGTTTGGGGATCCCAGGACCCCTCCAGCACCTGGGTGACGTCCTGCAGTGCCTGGCGCAGCAGCTCCAGCTCTGATCGTAGACCCTCCAGCTCTGCCGGTGATGGGTCCTGGGCTCGAGAATCCTCCTGGAACCCACCAGTAGCAGTGTTGGGGCAGAACCAGGGCATACTGGGCACCCCATTGTGCCCCACCCCGACCCTGCCATCAGCCTCTCACTCCAACCACCCCCTGCCCCAGTGCTCACCAGGCGCTGCAGCTGCAGTGTCAGAGTCTCCACCACCCGCTCCTTCTCCTCATCCTCTGCCCGCAGACGCTGCAGAGATGCCACCAGCTCAGCCAACCTGTAGTGGGACACCAGGTTCTTTGCTGGGGAAGTCTCCAGGATAAGAAGGACCTGGAGCTGTTGGAGCGAGGCCAGAGGAGGCCATGTGGATGATCACAGGGCTGAAGCCCATCTGCTCTGGGCACAGGCTGAGGAAGCTGCACTGTTCAGCCTGAAGAGGAGAACGCTCCTGTGGGACCTTAGAACAGCTTCAAGTCCCTGAAAAGGCTCCAAGAAAGCTGGAGAAGGACTTCTGACCAGGGACTCTGGTGCTGGGACACGGGGGATGGGTTCAAGCTCCAAGAGGGCAGACTGAGATGAGATCTGAGGCAGAAATCTCTCCCTGGGAGGCTGCTGAGGCCCTGGAACAGGTTGCCCAGGGAGGTTGTGGCTGTTCCATCCCCGGTAGTGTCCAAGGGCAGGTTGGATTCGGCTGTGGGCACCCTGGCCTGGTGAGATGTGTTGCTGCCCATGGCAGGGGGCTGGGGCTGGAAGAGTTCTGAGCTCCCTTCCACTCCAGTCTGGGATTCTATGAGAGAACCCCCACACTGCATCCCCCCATCCCACAGTACCTGCTTTTTTCCAGATCTGCATCATGAGCCCGAGCTGCTAGCTGCTCCTCCAGCTGTGCAAGGCGCAGGACCTGCTGCTCCTGTGCAGCACCCGCCCGGCTCTCAGCCAGCCGCAGCTGGGTGCCCAGGTGCAAGCAGGCAGCGTGGGCAGTGCGGCCTGTCCGAGACAACTCGTGCTGCAGCTCTGACAGGTCCCTACCAGAGCCGGGTGTGAGGCTGGAGCCAGTCAGTGTTCCCTGTCCCCACACATTCCCCTAGGAAAGGGGGATCCTCTGCCACTGACCTCTCAGTGGTGGCTCTCATCTCGCTCAAGTGGCGCCTGAAGGCCACCACCTGTCTCCAGAGGGTCAGCAGCCGGCTGTGCTCATTGCTGAAGTAGGTGTGGAAGGACTGGCCGTGGGTTACAGCAGTGTCAGACTCTAGTAGGATCAGGGGTTCCCTCTCACAGCGCCCCCATCCTGCTCCCTGTGCTCCCCTGGGTCTGCCCCCATCACACCCATCCCAACCAGTGGGGGACCAGCAGCCCCCACAAGCCAATTCCCCTCCACCCTGCATGGACAGGGGACACATCCCCCTGCCTCACATCCCCTTCCCTCATGGGCCACAGCCCTGCACTCACAAGTTCTTCTCCACACAACATCCTCCATGGTCCCACAGCCCTCTCAGTGGTCCTTTGTCTCACCCCAGTGGTTCTTCATCTCTTCCAGTGGCCCTCTACCCCAATCCAGAGGTCCCTCTGGAGGGATGGGGCTCGCTATCCCTCCCAGCCATCCCACACCCCTCTTCCTCTTATCCCTCTCCCCTCCACTCCTCACCCTGCTCCCACCCACACCCCCAGGACCCTTCCAGGACCCTCAAGCTCCTCCCCAAACCTCCTCCTCACGCCTCCACTCCACTTCCCGCTGCTCCAGCTCATCCCGTGCCCGTGTCCAGTCGGCTGTCAGCTTGCGGATGTCCTCACTCAGTGCCGTGTTGGCCACGTTGGCTTGTTCCAGCTGCTCCCGCAGCATCGAGTTCACCTGCACCAGGCTGCTGCTCCTGGGATTTGGGGTTGGAGACCATCCCTCTGAGGTGAATGAATTGATCCCACAGCTCCTCAGAGTCCCTCTCCACTCACCTCTGCTGCTCCTCCTCCAGCCGGATCAGGGCATTTTCCAGCTCGTTGCTGGTGTCCTCGGGCTGGGAGCTGCTCACATCCAGCTGGCTCTGCGGGGACATCAGCCTACTTGCCCTCACCCTGGCTGGGGTCTGGGACATGGCGGGACATTGCCCTCCCAGAGAAATAAAAACCCATCCCTCACAGTCAGCCTCTCCTGCTCCAGCTCTGTCGCCTTCTCCAACAGCTGCTGCTCCACTTCGCCACATTTCCTCTTGTACTGCAGCAGCTGGGCACAGGGTACAGAGTGGGTGACACGAGGCAGGGGAGGGTGGTGTCCCCAGAACATCCCCATATCACAGGGCAGAGCAGAGCGGGAAGAGAACCTCTCTCCACTTATTAACCACCCCCATTCTGATCCACCCCAGGATGCCAGTGGCCTTCTTGGCCATCAGGGCCTATTGCTGGCTCCTGTCCATCCTGCTGGCCACCAGGACCCCTAAATCTCTTTCTCCTCCACTGCTCTCCAACAGGTCAGTCCCCACCCTGTACTGGTCCCCGGGGTTGTTCTTGTCCAGATGCCAAACTCTGCACTGCCCTGGTTACAGTTCATTGACTCTCTCTCCGCCCAAATCTCCCACCTCTCTTCCCCAGCGAAGGATTTACCTTGGCTTGGAGCTTCTGCACAAGCTGTGCCTGTCTCTGCTGGCCCTCCTGGTAGGCCTGCAGNACCAGGATGCCAAACTAGCACCCACCGACTTAACCTGTTTCACCCCACCCCATCACTTCAGGGTGGCTCCAAGCAAAGTCCCATAAAACCAGGGCTGAGATAAAACCTCCCACACCAAATCCTGCATATCTCTTTGTAAGTGAAGAGGAAAATGGGGGGGGGGTGCTTATAGAAATAAGGGGGCTTAGCCTAGCTC